>CM074742.1:64236915-64764415 GCA_037367245.1 Phrynocephalus guinanensis | reverse complement strand
TGGGATCGGTGGAAAGAAAAATGGAAGTTTACCATAACTTTTATTTATTTATTTATTTATTTATTTATTTATTTATTCCATGTTGCCTTTCTCCCAAAGGATCTAGTGCTGGTGTCTTCCAGCATTTAAAAGGAGCCAAGTTAAAAGCCAAATAAACCATTCTTACAACATTAAACCCTCATATTAAAACTCAGAATAAGAACAATATTAAGAGCACAAATTGATCTGGTTAAACCTGCTGTCTACATGCTTAGACCCTTTCTGGCTTACAGGTAGGAGCAGTACTGTTTAGGTATTATCAAGTGTAATTTTGAGAGAGAGAGAGAGAGAGAGAGAGAGAGAGAGAGATTGTTTTACCAATTGCACTGTATCTCAAGTTTCTTCCTTTATACTAGAGATGGGCACGAAACGAGCAATTTTTCGTTTTCATTTTTGTTTTTTCATTTCATTACGTAACGAAACGAAAAACGAATTTTGTCTACGAAACGAAACGAAACAACAGAAATTTTGTCGTGCGTTTCGTTTTCGTTGCGGCAAATACATTGAACTGTAATGAATGCTAACGAAACAGCAATTTTTCGTTTTCGTTTTCATTTTTTGTTTTGTTACGAAACGAAATGAAAATGAATTTTTTTTGCAAAAAATTCACGAAAAACGAAAACAAACCGAAACGGACCACCTAAACGACAAACGACAAACGAAACACCATTTTTTTGAGTCGTGCCCATCTCTACTTTATACCATAGGCCAGTGTTGGCGAACCTATGGCATGGGTGCCAAAGGTGGCACTTGGAGCGCTTTCTGTGGGCACCAGGCATCGCCCCTTCATAGCCAACTGTATTCAGGTTTAATTGCTGTATTGGCATTTTGCAAATAATTGGTGGGTTTTGAATCGCAGTTTGGGCACTCAGTCTCTAAAAGGTTCGCCATCACTGCCATAGGCTCACGTTTCCAATCAGACACACACTGGTTCTCAAGGTTACATTGCAAAAGTTCTCTTTCAAGTCAATCAACCACCAGATCTCCTCGCTGCCAACTGGCATGCCAGTGAACACGTGTGTCTGCTTCCCAGGATCAAATCATTTGCAGGACTAGTCACTCCCAAGTCTTTGAGAAGGGCCACGAGGAGGGGAATATAGATGCCATTGTTGCGGTCATCATCAACTATAGATGTTGATTCTCTGCACAGGTGGGCATATTGCCAGGGAGTTGCATTTGTGAGCACGTCAGAAGTGCATTTCCTTTGCAAGGCAAGATTACACATGAGTAGAGATGGGCACAAATTTAAAAAAACGGCATTTTGTTTGTCGTTTGTCGTTTGGAGGGTCCGTTTCAGTTCGTTTCTGTTTTTCGTGAATTTTTGCAAAAAAATCATTTTCGTCTTCGTTGGTTTCATTACCATTTTGTTACCATTTATTTCAATTTTTTGTGATTTTTTTTAGGATTTTAAGCAATTCACTCATATTGCAGTAACGGAAACGAAACGCACAACAAAATTTCCGGTGTTTCTGTTCGTTTTGTTTCATTTTAGAGACAAAATTCGTTTGTCGTTTCGTTACATAACGAAACGAAAAAACGAAAACGGAAACGAAAAATTGTCCGTTTCGTGCCCATCTCTACACATGATTGCTGAGGTGTTGTTCAGCATATAGATCGATATTTGCCTTCTTCTGGGACTTGATGTTAAATTATGATCGCCCAGTTGAGATATCTCAGGCAAGCACCTGAACCTTGTCTTTCATCCTCACGGGAACCATCCAAGGACCTGTAGCTCCCTGCAAAGGCTCCCTCAGGGTCAATCTAAACATTAAGGGGAAGGTGTATTCTCTGGGAATAACCTGTTTTTTTCCTTCCCATAACATGGTGGTCTCAAAGATCTATACCTTAACAATTAGGCTGCTTAAACTGAGCCTGTGTTTAGAATCTGATGACTAATCAAAACATTAAGCATGCTAGGTCTCAACCACAGAGGTGAGGAAAAGTACTAGCAGAGAGAAATAGCTCCAACTGACCACACCGGGGATCACCTCTGCAACGCAAAGCAAAGCTAAACATGAGGCTGTCATCTAGTTTAATTCTCAGAAGCTTTGCCATTCAAAGTGCCAATGTTTTAATGCTCCCATGACCTAACTTTGGCCTTAGTCAGGTCTATGTCTCGATTTAGTGCTTCATCCTTCATCAGGTGCTGGGTCTGAAGTTGCTTGGTTGTGTGCGAAACAAAAAGTGCAATAAGGCAGGAAAAATTAGCAGAAGGCTTACTAGTGACAGGCTATATTGTCAGAAGAGTGAGACAAAAGTGTGTAAAAGCGATCCTGTTGAACTGATGGTACACTCCAAAATGCCAACACTAATTTAACCAGTGGGTTCAAGTGTGATTTCTTACAGGATTGGGTGGTGGTGTTAGTTTTGTTAACCTGTTCTGTCTGCTTGAAGGACTATGGAAAAATGTAAGATCTTCTGATTTCCCCGTGGAATGATAAAAACACTAAGTATAAGTAGAATTTAGGGTGAGCCACATGGACATTTTTTTAATTCAAGTAGTACCTCTACTTATGAGTTTAATCTGTTCCGAATGCATGCTCTTAAGTTGAACAACTCTTAGGTAGAGCAGCCCTATCTAAAAAATGAAAATAAATAAATAAATAAATAAATAAATAAATAAATAATTTAAAAATGTAAGTAGAGAAGACCACATCTAAAATTTGTAAGGCAGCAGTAAAAATGGCAACAGTTTTTCGCTCTTAATTTGAGCCACCTGTAAGGAGAGGTACCACTGTATATACAAGCAAGACAAAGGCATTATTAGCAGGCCCCGCCACTAAGTGAGGCAGACACTAAGAAAAAGGAGAAGAAGCAGAAAGATAAAAGCATTCATTCAGATCCTACACATCTTGGAGAAATGTCACTGGTACCTCTGTTCATCAAGAAACAGTTTGCATGGGTTATAATTGGTATTAGAGATGGGCACGAATAAAAACAAATGACGTTTCGTTTGTCGTTTGTCGTTTGGAGGGTCCGTTTCGATTCGTTTCCGGTTTTCGTGAATTTTTGAAAAAAATCGTTTTCATTTTTGTTCGTTTTGTTACCGTTTCATTACCATTTATTTCAATTTTTGTGATTTTTTTTTAGCATTTAAAGCAGTTCACTGTATTGCAGTAACGGAAACGAAACGCACAACAAAATTTCCGGTGTTTCTGTTCGTTTCGTTTCATTTTGGAGACAAAATTCGTTTGTCGTTTCGTTGCGTAACGAAATGAAAAAACGGAAACGGAAACGAAAAATTGTTCGTTTCGTGCCCATCTCTAATTGGTAGATGCAGGAAGTTGTTTGCACAATCTGGGGGAAAAGGATAGCCCTTCTGGTGTTCCATTAAGAAAAGTTTGCTCAAAGTTAATGATGGCTTCCTTGTTGTAACCTTTTTTCTTTCCTTCTGGGTCAGAATCCTGTTAAAGATAATAGAGCAAGAATAAGCCAGCTAAACCTGTGCGAAAGGAGAGCCTTCACTTCCGTTTCCTTCACATCTACGTGTTCTTCCTTTACATGCCTGTTTTTATTATTTGGGATGTCCTCTGTCCCAAACAAGATTCGGTGAGCGCTCCAACGCTGGTGGCATTCAAGACGAAATGGAACCACCCTCTGTCCGGTCTGCCTTGATTTGGATTCCTGCCTTGAGCAGGGGGTTGGACTGGATGGGCTTATTAGAGCCTTCTTCCAACTCCATGATTCTGTGGTTCTAAGATGTAGGAGGTCAACAAGAATTCTTAGGAGTGGAAAGCGTGAATCTACAATGCAAGGCGGAGCCTGATGGAGCCATCTTGAGATGGATGAATTCTGAAACAAACCCTCTTTACACATAAAAAGTTGTCCTTCCAGGATGACAACTGCGATGGAATACATACAAAAATGTAGTCCAAAGAAAGAAAGAAGATGTGTAATCTCCGTGCTTAAAACCAGGGCTCTTCAAGTGCCAGATGCAGGAGAGTGGTATCCGGAGACAGAGATCTAGTCTCATGCGCTCCCAAACACATCTGGTGGGGCCACTGGGAGAAACAGGAAGCTGGACTAGATGGGCCTTTGGCCTGATCCAGCAGGGCTCTTCTTAGGTTCTTGTGTTCTTAAGCCATCCAGCCTGAAGTTTGATCTGCCTAGAACTTAGAAGAAAGAAAAACATGTACTGATCACAGTCTCAAGAGGACTGGGATCACCCTCTCACAGACGTATACCATCAATTTTTCCAATCTTGCCAACACTTTTGCCTACACTGTTCCTTAAGGGGTTGTGCTGAGCCTGAGAAAGTGGAGTTTTGGTTGACTTTAAGGCCGTCCAATAAAAGGAATCACCCACTTTTCTACTTGGGCCATCTTGGGGACCACACGGCCTTATCATTCTTCTTTCAAGAAGATAAAAACAGTTCTTTGGCTTGGATGCCCAAATGAGCACATTAAAAGAAGTGCTTCTCCTTCATCACCTCATGTTGGAAGGATGTTAGAATTATGAAGTAAAACCACAAAGGAGCAGATTTTAAAAAACTATGCGACTCAGAAGTTTTTCCTGCCTACCGAATGCTGTACATCTACCCACTGTCTTCAGCGAAAACAAACTACAATTGGATAATTTTGTATTATTGTCTGCCTTTCTTATTTGTTTTCCTTCCACTCAGCTAAATGTCCATTTGTGTCTGTCACTTGTCTCTGCTATGGGTTGGAAAATCAGATTTCCATCATCATCATCTGTGGGGATTATATGTTACGTCTCTGTGTCAATTTTCTGTTACACAGCTGGGCCAGTTGAACCTTTGCTGTTCACATGGACCTAATCCTGTCCTTTCCTTCACAATGCCTTATATCGGCTGGCGGGAGTATTGCTCTTTTAATATTCCTTAGGGATTTTGCCCGTGCAGAATCGCTGCGAATTAACCTTTTTTTAAATCTCGGGTCTCTGGATTTTCCCTGCTTCACATCCCTCCTTGTGGCATCTTGCAAGGAAGTGGAGCATATATATTTCCTTTCTCACCTCGCCCGCTTCCTGTTCACTTTATTTTAATTCTGCATTTTAGCCCTGCCGGTTCTTATCCGACAAGAATTGCAAAACAGGAAAGCCCAGGAAGGCAGCAAAATCCGACTTACCTGTGAGTTCAACAAACCGGACTTGCCGGTGCAGTGGATGAAGGGGAACGTCGTTCTGCAAGCAGGGGACAAGTATGAGTTCAAGCAGCGCGGCCCCGTCGTCGAACTGATCCTCTGCAACGCCCAGCCTTCTGATTCCGGGGAATATTCCTGCAATGTGGGCGAGCTGAAAACCACGGCTCACGTGGAAGTGACCGGTAGGGAGCGCCGCTAGTTCCCAGATGCGCCATTCTGTTTCCCGTCGTCTAGCAGTGTGCAAACGATACGCGTGTCATTTGCTCGCAGCGCTTGCTTGCTGGAGGGTAGTTTGTGAGTCGCCTAATGAGTTCTCCCTCTTACAGGGCAAGGGCATGGGAGGCCGTATGAGTCTTAGCATATGAAAAGCAAGACAAAATGGTAGACCAACCCCAGTCAGCAGGCTGAAAAGACCTCAAAGAAAAAACTTGATGAATTGAGCTTCCAAGTAAAAACACTTTTAATAGAATGTAAAATCACCAAGCTTTTGGCAGGAGAATGCGTCCTGCCGCCCCCGGGATACAAAGCGGGATAAAAAGACTGCATGGCAATCTTAGCACAGTGTTCTTGAGTGGTAGTGCCTCTAGAGACCAGGTTTAGACTCTGGTGTGTATTGGTAGGACCCACATCTGAAGCAATATACAGCCACTGTGATCTAGCTCGGTGGTTGCCACAATTAAGGCTTGTTGACAGACTAACAAGTAAGCCCAACGCTTGGGTTGCCTGTTCTTTTTAGGTGGTTTGGCTTTAGATTTCTTGGGAACTCACCAAACTCAATGTTCCTACATGGAAAAAACCATTTCTTTTGCACTGAGAATGCTACATCTCTGGTAGAAGGGTAACGGCCTGGCCGTCATCCTGACCTACTAGCTTTCTAAGTGCAAGGAGAGCGAGGCCTTAGAAATGGCCTTGGCGAAAAAGAAACTTGCTTGCATTTATGAAATATTCTAAGCGTTTTCCAGTGTAGACGCTGGATTTCCCCCTATGTGGCTACATGGAATGCCTCTCGGTCCCATCCCTAACATTTACTTCTCAATGTTTCCCTTCGAATCCTGACGGTGCGTTTTAGCTGCACCAGCCGTTTTCAAGCAAGAGCTTAAAGATACAGAGGAAAAAGAAGGGGAATCCGTAGCTTTGCGCTGCATCCTTGCCACCCCCGATGTCCCTGTGACCTGGAAGAAAGGAACCACGGTTCTTCGGGCTAGTGAGAAGTACCAGATGAAGCAGGAAGGATGCGTGGCTGAGCTGGTCATTCGTTGTGCAGAGCCAGAGGATGCCGGAAGATACTCCTGTGAAGGTGGCAAGCAGCAGACCACGGCACAAGTGAAAGTCCACGGTAGGCTGGAGGTGGCGGCTGCTGTCTCGGTCTGTGACTTCCCTGCTTACTGGCTGGAGTTTCTCCGAGTTTTGGCTTGCGAAGGCTTAGCGTCAACTATGGGATATAATAATTATACTGTACTTCCTTGGTCATTTTAGAAGGTTGAGCGTTTTCCCCTTTATAAGAATGGCTTCAAGTTCTGTATCCTTCTTGTTTGTAGGGCAAGTGTTGCATATTAGAGACCTAAAGATTACTGGAGAGTTTTATTTGGTATAACAACAAGAAGAACTGGCAATATTAGGAACAGCATACGTCCCATGCCAATATTTAACAGATACAGTAATACTTTGTAAGACGAATGCCCCTTAAGACAAAAAATTCGTAAGATGAATGAAACATCCAGGAATAGGAAAACCTCATAAGACGAATTTTCCTATGGGATGCTTCGCAAGAGGAATTCAATGCATTCCTATGGAATTCCGCATTAAACCAATCTTCGTAGGACAAATTTTTCGTAAGACGAATTGACCCATAGAACAAATTAAATTCGTCTTAAGAGGTCCCACTGTACTTAGGTTTTTTGTTGAAACTTATCTCTGTTATATAATAACAGCCAAAGGTTTTCTACATTTCATTGACTGTGTCTGGTATTTTTGAATAGTAGTAGTAAGTTGTTGTTGTAGTAGTAGTTGTAGTAATCATAGAACTGCAGAGCTAGAAGGGACCTCATCAATCATCAAGCCCAACCCCTGTCAAGGAGGCCCAGTGGGGGAACCGAACTCCCAACCTCTGTCTCCATAGCCAGATGCCGAAGCCACTGAAATATCCAATCCGTTCTACCTAATAATAATCTTAGAACTGCAAAGGTGGAAAAGACACTCTGTATCACTGAGCCATCCCCACCTGTGGGGAATTGAACTCCCAAGCAAGCCACTGAGCCATCCTGAGGCTGTGGCTTCCGTAGATTGCAGCCTACTTCTTGAGATGCGTTCTCCACAAGTGAGCCGCAGGCCACAAAATCTTATGCCAAATAAAACTTGATGCCATGTGCAGTTCCGCAAGAGTCTTTGTTTTGATGCACCAAGAGAGGTCCCTCAGTGGTCAACAGGCCTTTTAACACTCTTTAATCTGGTAGGTTTCTTTTAAAGTAAATCTAAATCTAATGTGGCATGGATGTACATAGCGATGAGAGCAATGAAGCTTCATCAACAACACATCCATCATAGTCTGGCTGGGTGTCTCAGTGCCGTTGGCTGAAGCCAGAGACAAGGAAGGCAGAAGGGTTGGGAAGGAGGATTGGAACATGGAGGATGAAGAGATGGGCAAAGGGGATAAAACTGAAAGAACACCTAGATCAGTAAATGATTTCAGGCTGTAGACCTAGGGAGAAGTTTGGATGAAGCTCAGACCTTTGAATGCATAAAGTGACCAGACTCAACTTAGGTTGCGATGATCTCATGTGTAATGCAATCAGAGTTGCTCAGGCAGGTGCACACTCTTCTTATAAAAAAAGGACACATCCTTCCTCCTTTAGCCATACCGGTCCATTTCAAGGAAGCTCTGAAGAACGTGGAAGCCACAGAAGGTGGAGCAGCCACGCTGCACTGTGAGCTGAGCAAGGCTGCTCCCATAGAGTGGATGAAGGAACTGAAAGGTCTGAGGCCCAGCAACAAATACAGAATGAAGAACGAAGGAGGTGTGGCTGAATTGACCATCCATGGTCTAGACTTGAAGGATGCTGGAGAGTACAGCTGTACTTCTGGAGACCAAAAGACAACCGCTGTCCTAACCGTGAAGGGTAAAAATGCAACTTCGTCGCGAATTTCTTTTGTGCTTCCTTCGGCGTTTTATTGATTTCCTTAGAAAGCTCAAGAGTTTGATCCCCTTTTCCTTTATTTATACAAATACATTATTGCTTCATAGCCCGCCCAGTCTGTGTGCATAGCCAGAAGCTAAACCACTCTTCAAAGATAGTATTTGGCCCAGAACATAAACACATACAAATAAGCACAAAAGCATAACAATCAAATAATGAAATCAATATTCTCAGACAAGTTTCAGGTTGTAAGATTAACTTGGAGAGATCGTGAAGCAGGCAGTGAGTACTGTCTGTGTCTCGTTGAATGAATTTAGTAGTCTTGCAGGCTATATAGTTGTCTCAAATAAGACTGTGCCTAAAGGGGAGTGGAGATGGGCTTTTCATTTTGGAAGTGGACAGCTTCCGAAATAACTGTAGGAGCCCAGCCGACGTTCAGAACCAGGGGAATGAAATCATCCAATCCCCTACCTTGCACTGGGCTTGTGCGGGGTTAAATTCTAACAAGGAAGAAGCCTCTGATGCATCATCTTTCCTTCTGCCTGGTGCTAGCCAATCAGCAGCTGTGCAGGGAAATGCATTATCCCACCTCCCTGTCTGATTGGCCAGTGCCAGGGAGAAGGAAAGATGATGCATCAGAGGCTTCTTCCTCGTTGAAGTTTAACCCCCATGAGCCCAGCACAAGGTAGGGGATTGGTTGATTTCATTCCTCCTGTTCCAAACATCAGCTGGGCTCCCGTGGGTCATTTTGGACCACTTTTGAAATGAAAAACCCATCTTTGAAGGGGAGTTGTCCGTAATGCTAGTTGTTAAGGACTTGAGATATTAATACCTAAAATCTGCGTACAGAGGGCATTGTTTTAGGAAATGCGCTACACCCTCCATTTTATAACATCCTTTACTGTTGGCCTTCTCTATCACACTGGCATAAAACTCTAAATGTGACCTATCAATAAGAGAAGGCCAAAAACTGATAAGATAGTCCTGAGGCAAGATATATAATGTAGTTGACTTTGTCATGAAAAAGTTGGCTGTTGCTTCTCCAAATATCCGTTGCTCAGCCTTTTAAAAGTGGCACCCCCTAGCTTCTATTCAGAAGTCCTTTTTTGAGTTTGTTTGTTTATTTATTTATTTATTTATTTATTTATTTATTTATTTCTGTACTTGTTAACCACCCAACTTTCCCTTGGGAATTCTGGGTGGTGTACAACAATTGCCAAAATAAACAATTTGCCCAAGAAAACAACCCCAACAATAAATCAAAATTTTTAAAAAAAGATAAAACAGAACAGCAAACAGCATACAACAAAGGGATCCATCAAGAAAGGGCTGGGACAATCCATACAAACCGACTGCCAAACAAACATACCATCGTGCACTCAGTGATCACCAAAGCTTTCCCTAAAGAGCCAGGTCTTCAAAGCTCTCCTTAAAGGCCGGCAGAGATTCAGCCAGCCTTAGCTCTGACGGCAGTTAACGCAAAGTTGTGCATTTGTGTCAGCCATGTATGCCTTTGCAAGTGACACATCATGCTGTATCACAGAAGCTGCTTCAGCATGGTCTTAATATTGGAGTGGCAGCTTGACCCTTTTAGTGGCTAATTGCTACTGGAAGGTATCGTTCCCTAGCCCCTACCGCCACAATGAAGGGTGGACTAGTTAGTGGAAAGTTACTGTGTCTTGTTGAAACCAATGTTAAGGCCACCATAAGACCTAGGCTTCCATTTTAAAGGTCACCTTTCAAAGTCAGAAAGGGTTTATTGACAGCTTGCCAAGAGGAAGATTCCAGTAAGGTTTCGATGGGATAATTAGCTGGGCAGCATGTTTGGGTCCCCGGTGTGGTGGCAGTGGTGGTGGAGGCAGCGATGGTTCCCTTAGATTGTGGCTCTTGATGGAGTCATCTGTCCCTTCTGCCCCCTCTAGCCTTGCCAGTGCACTTCAAGAGAGAACTAAAGAATGAGGAGGCCACTGAGAGTGGAACGGCCACTTTCCACTGTGAGCTGACCAAGGCCGTAGACTCTGTGGAGTGGATGAAGGATCAAAAGGCGTTGAAGCCAAGTGACAAGTACAGGATGCGGCTGGAAGGCCGCTTTGCTGAGCTGACCATCCAAGATCTGGAATTTACCGATGCCGGCAGTTATACCTGTGTGGTGGTAGATCAGAAAACCACTGCAACTTTGAAAGTGAATGGTAATAAAGGTTTTTTTCCACAGCTATCTAAAAAGTTTGTCTTGGAAGCATTGAGACTTCCAAGGTCAAGTAGTTTCTTTCCCAGCCGGGCAAATGACTCCGTAGAACAATATATGAATGTAAGAGCTTCAAAATAATACTATCTTAAAGTTTAATTTCCCGACACACGCTTATAGTCGTCTTTTCAGGTAGGGGGGTATTAATACTTTTTGAAGCAGGAAAAAAATGTTCAAGATGAAGCTGACATAAAAAATAGGGGAAAACATACAGTATTAGTTACGGCAGTAAAGTTCCAAAATATTTACAATTATTTATATTGTCTGGTGCTCACAGTTTGAACCGTCGCCATGATGGCAGACGGACTTTCCCCAAGAGGAGAGATAAGGTGATTTCTGAAGCTATGAAGCTTGCTGCCGCAATTCTTCACAGCCCCCAGATGCTGCCTCTCTTCACCTCCCCCCCAAGGGGGACTTACCCTTTCAGGTCCTGTTTATCTGGAGAAATTCAGCCTGATAAGCCGGAGAGCTTATCAAGGCGTCTCACTGTGGTGAAACCAGAAACGGAACTCCACAGCAAAGCCCTGTTACCATGCAAGCTTAGCCAAATTATAAGGGAAATTGCTTTGTCTTCTTGTCGGCGAGGGACCGCTGCCCTGCTTGGGTTTGCTTGTCTCCGCCATGAAATTGCTCTTGTCTTGATGCATACAGCAGTCCTGACTTACATCTCCCTGCAAAATGACCCCGTGTTTTTCATACAGGGCGCTCTTCCATCTGTTGACTGTTACTCATCTTGAGACCTCACACACAGTTTTCTCACATTTTCCTTCTTGAGTTTTGTTGTTGCCATGGTCTTCCCAGTAACCTGGGAGTTTCCTATGTGATGATCTGTCAAACCGTGGGGTCCTGCTAGGACAAACTGACCCTTTCTCTCTGTCCGTATTGCATCTTTTAGCACTGCCTGTGTTTTTCCAAGAAGAACTAAAAAGCCAGGAGTTTACAGAGGGTGAGACGGCCACCTTGCACTGCAGGCTGAGCAAGGCAGCACCAGTGGAGTGGCAGAAAGGGTCAAGAACCCTCACATCAGGTGGCAGATACCAAATAAATCAGGAGGGCCCCTGTGCTGAGCTGGTGATCCATGACTTGGATGAAACAGATTCTGGAGACTATACATGCATTTGTGGAAAACAGAAGACGACAGCTAGCTTGAGAGTAAATGGTAAAACACATCCCTTCAACAAAATTTATGTGCTGTTAGGATTTCTTCTTTCCATTTTGCTTCTATAATAAAATTCAGTCACACATTTTTTAGGCTCCCTGGATATCAGGCACTGCATGTCTAACATTCTTCTCTTCTACAGGTGGTGAACTGTTTGGCACTTGAGATATTTTGGACTTTAGTTCCTGAAATCCCCAGCTAGTATTGCTAGTAATAAAAAGTCATGAGCATTGTATTCCAAAATATCTAAACAGCCAAAGGCTCACCACTTTCATTTTACAACAATAACAATAGAATAGAATATTTCCAACGAGCCTATATAGACCTTGGGTCCAGTTTACAGATTTGTAAATATTGGGAGGTTTTATAAGACCTCTAGATTAATTTTTACTTTGGAGAAGTGAATTTTGAAATGTTAACTCATGGCTGATTGGGCAAGACTCAAAGATTCTACCTTGGGAAGAGTTGTGAGAGGACCTCTTTCTAAAAATCTCCGTTGAGAGCTTTATCGGACTTGACACCCCCCACGTTCCTTCCTTTGTGTCATACCTGAAGAAAGAGGCAACCATCGATCAGTTGAAAGTCACTTGGGTTACTTAGTACAAGAGCAGGGTACAAAATTTGAGAACTTCGCTAAAGGTGCACATTGTTTAAAAAAAAGCTCTTGTAATATTTGGTAACATTTGGTAACATTTCACAATGTTAGTGGGTCGAGACCCACAAACAAGAGTTTGCCTTACCATTTTGCAATGCATGTATTATTATTTTTTCAAACATTGCCATGACTGATCAAGTCCAAATACGTCTCTGAGTTGACACTGGTAGTGTGCTTCCAGTTGCTTGCTCAGGGAGCAATGGTGCATTGACTTGACCTTCTCCGCTTTGATGGACACCCTTCCTGTGCTAACTTCACTCCGCAGTCCTGCCTGTACTTTTCACAAAAGCCCTGAAGGATGAGGAAGCCATGGAAGGGAAAGATGCCACGCTGCGGTGCCAGCTGAACAAAGCTTCTGCCGCTGTGGAATGGAGGAAAGGGCATAAGACTCTGAAGACAAGCAAGAAGTACCAAATGAGACGGGAAGGTGCCATTGCCGAGCTGGTGATCCAAGGGCTGGAGCCAACGGATTCTGGAAGTTACAGTTGTGTGTGTGGAGAGCAGCAGACCATGGCATCTTTAGAAGTCAAGGGTAAACCATCCAGCCAGCCAGCATGCAAGAAAACACCTTGCCTAAGTTTCCTGCTATCTCCATTGTTATGGTTAGGTCTGACCATGTCTTTTCCTGACCTTGCAGGATGACTTGTGTCCCTTGTGTCCCTGATCCTTGTGGCACAAAATTAATGCTCTCAGGATGAGGCCCTGTGGGTTTAGAAATTACCCTGTAAGCACATCGTTTTTGCTGAGAGGGCTAAAGATCTGAGATCTCAGCAGTGCTGGTAACATGGAGAGCATCCCATTAAAATAGACAAGGCATAGTGAGCACTAATAAAAACATGTGGCACCTCTTCAGAAATATAGCAGCAGAATGAGGGGTGCAGTGTAATATGTAATGGGATATACTTTCCATACCAAATACTCGTTGGCTGTTGTATGTGTATTTGCATGCAAGCTTGGTTGTAAGTTCCTATACAGACAGAGTTGGGGGAGGGTAGCTGGGGAGGGGGAAGAGGAGGGGGGTTCGTTAATGTTAAAGATGATGGGAAGAAGGATTTGACCTACGGTTTTGTGGTGGAAGTTGGTTTGATGATTTGGTAAGTGTTGTTTTATCTCTAAAGTTGGGTTTGTTAATATGGTAGGTGTTGTTATATCTCTAAACCAACACCTACCATATCAACAAACCCAACTTCCACCATGAGACTCTAGGCCAAATCCTTCTTCCATCATCTTAAAAACTAACTATCCCCCTCCTTTTCTTCCCCCTCCCCTATCCATCCTCACCCAACTCTGTCTCTATAGGAACTTACAACCAGGCTTGCATGCAAATTCACATACTACAGCCAACAAATATTTGGTATGAAACAGGTGTAGAGGACCTGTGATTTTCTTCAGTTGGGTGTTGGGTTTTTGTCACCTTGAGCGATGGCCTACCGTGCATGAGGAGCGAAATAGCTTGCATGAAGGGCTCAATGCTCAACGAACACCACCATCGTCTTACGTTGGCCCTTTCCCCTTCTCAGCCCTCCCCGTGCTTTTCAAAGAAGGACTGAAGAACAGGGAAGCCGTAGAAGGCACCACGGCTACTCTGCGGTGCGAAATGACCAAAGCTGGGGCTGAAGTGGAATGGAGGAAGGACACCCAAATCCTCAAGGCGAGTGACAAGTACCGGATGAAGCAAGAGGGAGCTGTGGCCGAACTGTTGATTCGTGACCTGCAGGTGGAGGACACGGGAGATTATGCCTGCTTCTGCGGAGACCAAAAGACGACAGCGGCGTTGACCGTTCATGGTAATAAAATGTTCCACGTGCCGTGGGTGATATTCCAGAACCAGCCTCCTCTATAGAAATCCCCACTTTTGTGTTGTGTTTGTTTTGGTGTGTCTCCCCCACCCCTTAGACTTTTTGATCTGCCTGTCTTGTTATTGGTTACGTGGGAAAATAAATACATCTGGCTGTGTTTGTCTTTTTGTGTTGGTGTTACAAATTTATCCAGTGTCTTGTGTTGTTGTTGGTTTTATGTGGCCTCAGGTTGCATTTAGAGGTGAAATATTAAAGAGGTATTTTATTATTGCCATCCTGAATGAGTCCCTGAGGCAGAGTGCAGATTTGAACTCAGTTTTCTAGAGTCGTATTCCATCACTTTCCCCACTATGTTACATTGGTGCTTGATGTGAGGGTCTTTTTTATTGTCCCTCCCCGCCAGACTTAAACCCCAGTCATAATCCTGTGGGCCCCCATTATCTGATGGTAGTGCCAGAGTAATAACCCCATAATGGTTGACACTGCCATGGTCCATGACAGTAGACCTCCAAGCCTGTTTCATCTCATCTCAAGAGCTTACCGCTGGGCAGTTCAGCTGTTTCTACCAGTTCCTCAATTTTGTTTATCAACCTGGCATTGGAAATTGGAACAGCATTGATTCCTCGCCAGGCTGGTCCCTCTTTTGCACCCGGAAAGTCATTTCTGACAACTTGAAACTATCTGAAAGACTGACAAAGCTGTTTGGACGAGCAACGAAACGTTTCAATGTCTCAAGAAAAGAAGTCCAGTTTCCATGACTGAACTTGCAGATAAACTCACCTGGATGACTGAGAATCTTCACAGACAACCATCTGAAATGTTTTAACCATATATTTTCAGAATATGCCGGACTGAATGCTCTTCTTCATAGCTCTTCATTCTTCTAGCACTATATTCCTGATGAAAAAAAAACAGTTCTAAACAGACCTTTGACAAGACTACCCAACTCTCCTGGACCAAGCCTTCCATCTGCCATCCATGCTTACTTCTTCCTTGTTCCTTTACAATATGTACGTATTTTTACTTCTTTCTTGCATTCTGTGTCATCCCTCTCCCTGTGAAGGGAGTCAAAGTATGCGCTTCTCCTTCTAAACAATCTGTTTCCGCACAAAGCATCTCTTTTTCAAATACTTTTTTGTCCAAATCACACAACAGTACAACATTTGTTGGAATGAAAGCATACTTTACACAATAACATCCAAAATCTTGTTTTGTTGTTGTTCAGTCATTCAGTCATGTCCGACTCTTCATGACCCCATGAACCAGAGCTTGCCCGGCCTTCCTATCTTCCACTGCCTCCCGGAGTTTGGTCAAATCCATATTGGTTGCATTGATGCCACCGTCCAACCATCTCATTCTCTACCATCCCCCTTTCCTTTTGCCTTCAATCTTTCCCAACATCAGGGACTTTTCCAAGGAGAAAATCATGTTTGGCAGTCTTCAAATCCTATTGAGAAAAGCTCCACCACAATATAAACCACCTATTATATTACTAGATTCAGGGTGAATGCTAACACTTGAGTGGTATTATAGTATGCCTGGCATAACTTGCTGTCATTCCATCTAGAAATGTGCTCTTCTTCATTTGATTTACTTCCAAGGGATTCCTAGCTGATGTTATCTCTTGCAGTAATGTCACTTCCTTGGGCTTACTCCTGTTACTCAGAATCTAATTCCCTTTTCTACAGCGGATGTTAGCTCCACGTCTACTTGACTCTGCAAAGACCCCTTAAGAATTGGTGTTTTTATCTCCCATTATTCTTCATCAGCTAGATCTTTATTGCATTCTTCATTACCCTTGTGGATCAAGGTTTATAGAGCTCATGGTATTTCCATTGCCTCTACTATATCAATAAACACAATCACAAGTCATTTCTGATTAATGGCAACTTCGTCCAGGTAGAAAATACTCAGAAATGGTTTCCCACCCCCCTTGGGACTGTGCAGCTCGCCCAAGGCCACCAAGACTGGCTCTTCTCCCAGGATGCCCAGTGGGGAATCAAACTCCCAACCGCTTGGTCTGCTTCCAGATCCCTCAACCACTGAACCATCCAGCCAGCTTGCCTCTGAGAACCATTATCTGTTCTGTTTGGTTCTTTCGGCAGTGTTTACAGCTCCGTTTGTACATTCGGTCTGTTTGTGTGGCATGTGCTTTTACTTCCCTTTTGTTCATGTTCCGTTGCTTGCATCTGTCTCTCACATGTGATCCTGTCCGGTGTTCATCCCCACCAAATGGTTTATGTTGAGAACTCTCCGTTACGCACCTCTCACCTGTTTGCGAAGGTTTGTGCTCTGAACGCTGACGAAAGTAAATCAAAGGGAAGCTGGTATTTCAGAAAACATTTGGATCAGCATTTCCATGTCCATTTGTTTGTTTGTTTGTTTGGCTGGCTGGTCTAATTTGTGCATTTATTTTTGGCTCTCAAAATGGGGAAGCTACCTTGAAATTTGAAACACGAATGTGCCAATGTTTGGAACCTTTGTCATTTTGATTCCCCGGTGCACAGTGAAATAGCTGCACTCTTCCACAAGAGCTTCCAATAGTGTGTAGGCTGTTCTGGTGTCGGAAAGCCCGAGGGCCTTTATCAGCAACGCCGAACTGTCCCCAAAGCTCCCGTCGGCTTAGCTGCGGTCAGAGGTCCTCAGGGAGGGGCTGGGATCTCCAATGATGCCCTCTCTGTTGATATTCCACCCCTCAGCTGTGCCTGCCCACTTCCAAGAAGAACTCAAAAGCAAAGAAGCAACCGAAGGGGAGGTGGCGGTCCTTCGTTGTGAACTGAGTAAGCCTGTCCCTGTGGAGTGGAAGAAGGGTGACCGGCTGCTCAACTCCAACGACAAATACAAAATCAAACAGAAGGACCGTGTTGCCGAGTTGACCATCCACGATGTCAACGAGCAGGATGCTGGAGATTATTCCTGTGTGTGTGGAGATCAAAAGACGTCAGCTTCTCTAATGGTGCATGGTAAATATGATACCTCTTGCTATTTATCTTTCTTTCTATCTGGAGTACCAGACCACGGTAGGTATTCCGGTGGCTATAAGGTGGATTCCTGTTCAAAGTGGTGATTTTCCGATTGCTTTTCCCCCCAGGCCCCTTGTTTTCTCCCCCCCCCCAAAGTGATGCTGTCATTGTGAACAGCTGTCCTTTAAAGTCTTCATAGTGTGAGGGGGGCAGCGCTGAGGTCTTGTGGCCAAGAAAACCCAAACCTATTCCAAACTCTCTAATAGCTGTTTCAAGGTGCAATGTCACAAATGTTTCATTGGCCATACTGAAATCCTGTGCATGTAGGATGCTGCCCTTGGAATCAGGGCAGGTGATTTTCTTTTCACAGGACAGTTGGCATCCAGGGTTCACAATGTAGCTCTCAGCCAAGATATTCTAAGTGTGTATACTGGAGGGAAGGGAGGGGGGAATTATTTCATGCAATTTTCCTAATGCGTCTGTTAAGCTGGAGTGTAAACGTTGCTTGAAGCTTCATCAGGAATGCATAATGTGGTCTAGTTCCAGAGAACTCCAGGCAGCTACAATTTTTGGAGACAGAAAAGGGCATAAGTGGAGCACTTGGAATGCAGTGCATTTTACTCCTGAGCCAGAGGACAGGGACAGAGGTCCTTAGAGCTGAAGGCCACGTTGGTGTTGGTGAGACTTGATTCAGGTGGAGCTTTGTGCTTGAGAAGTCAGATCTGAAAGGACCCCCTGCACTGGAGGCCAAACACAAACGGAAGCAAGGCAGGATGCAAATTATGGACAATGAGGAAACCGACTGGGTGACCCTTCCCAGCTAAGGTATTCCCTCTTCTAAGGATGGACTGTCTGAACCATCTGTTGGTTCCATTGGTTCTTTGCAGATGGTTCAGGCAGAACCATCTGCAAAGCTCTGGGTAGAAGGAGATTGTAGAGACAAAAAAGTGAGAGGGCGACAGGCAGGATAATCTTGAAAGACATGTTGGAGGTTTCAGAGGCTGGTGATGGAGACAGAGAGAGCAAACTGTAACTCAGATTATTTGAATTAGGGATGGGCACCAAATGGAAAAACAGTTTCGTTTCGTTTCGTTTCTACTAGTGGTTCATTTTGTTTTGTTTTTAAACGAATTTTTGTAAAAAAATTCATAAATGAAATAATAACAAAATGATTTGTTACACTATAAAATGGTTCCGCTGGGTCCTAGAAGCACCAAATTTGACGGGTGGCTTTATACAAGGGAGCCATTTTTCAGAGTAACAAAATGGTTCATTTTCAAAGCGAAGAAAAACTTTTTCATCTCGTAACAAAATGCCGTTTCCCATTTTGTTTTATTTTTTTAATGTTTCGAAAGCTTACGAAATGACAGAACAGCGCGTCATTTTTCGCAGGGTACCCTCTAATTTGAACACCTAAAGGAACCTCCTCTAAACTAGTTTTGTTGTGTTTTACACAGGTTGGTTGGGAAAACAAGGCAGCTTTACTTTGTATATTAAATTTGTTCGGCTAGCGTAGCTCAGCTCAAAAGGGTGTGTCCGTGTACTTAGAGCATATACTTCCTTCCTCTCTGATTTTTTTCCTTTTTCTCCATTTCTATCTGCACCATCATTTTTTTCAGACTTTTCCTGGACAGTTGTTGGAGTGCTGGCTCAATTTGCAGAAACAGTGAACAGGCAGGACTAAGTCCCCATTGAACATTCCTATGCAGATTAAACCCAAACCACAAAGACTTACCTATATACTTGAGTATAAGTCGACCTGAGTATAAGTCGACGCCCCTAATTTAACCCCCCAAAACTGGGGAAATTTATTGACTCAAGTATGTCTAGGGTGGGAAATGCAGCTGGGCCTGGCAGCAGCTCCTTTGTGAGGTGGGGGAGTGGTGTGTGATGTTTAAAATGACTTTTAGCCACCGAGGCAAGCGCTTGCCTACGGTGGCTAAAAGTCATTTTAAACATCGCACGCCACTCCCCTGTGATGCAAAGGGGAGTCATGAGAAGTGGCACACAATGTTTAAAATGACTTTTAGCCACCAACCCAAGCACTTGCCTCAGTGGCTAAAAGTATTGACCCGAATATAAGTTGAGGGCCCTTTTTTTCAGGCCAAAATTAGGGCTGAAAAACAAGACTTATATTCGAGTATATACAGTAACTTTTAGAGCCAGAGTGAGCTAATAGGTATTTTCAACTACAGAGGTACCTCGACTTACGAGTTGAATCCATTCTGAATGCATGTTTGTAAGTCGAACACCTTGTAAGTAGAGCAGCCGTAGCTAATAAATAAATAAATAAATAAATAAATAAATAAATAAATAAATAAATTTTTAAATGTAAGTAGAGCAGACTACATCTAAAATTTGTAAGGCAGCAGTTAAAACACCAATGGTTTTCCACTCTTAAGTCGAATTGCTCGTAAGTAGAGCCGCTCGTAAGAAGAGGCACAGCTGTATACTTATACAAGTTCTCGACCCTTAGAGCCCCTTATGGGTCAGTCGTTCTAAGATTATAATATTTTATTACTGTAAGTTCAGACAAATTCAGAGAGTGGCAACCAGGATGATCAGGGGGATGGAAACTACAGTAAGCCCTACAAGGGAAGGCAGAATGAACTGGGCAGGTTTAGCACGGAGAAAAGAAGAACGAGGGGCCCATTCAACAGAAAATTGGACTGCCCTCTATTCCAGGGTTGTCCAAATTTGAACAGGCCGAGGTCTACTTTTTCTGGCCCAAAGTGCCTGAGGGTTACTACACCAATACCTCTACTTACGAATTTTATCCATTCCAAGCGCATGCTCATTAGTAAAAAAGTTTGTAAGTAGAGCAGCATTTTCCCATAGGAATGCATTGAAATCAGTTCCCTCCAGAACAGATTAATTAATTTTCAATGCTTTCCTATGGGAAGGCTGACCATGCATACGCTTCCCTTGCACCCGCTTGATCATCTGGCCAGTGGGGGTGAGCAGGGGACCACACCGTGGCCCTTGAACTGCCCCGCTCGGCTGAGACAGTGGGTGGGCAGACTCAGAACTTTGCTGGGGCAGTGGTGGTCTTTGGGGTGGGGGCCGGAGGAGTGGAGAACTTACCCCTTCACTTTTTTATTGATGGCCGGTGGGCTACTTTTGAACCCTTTGTGGGCTACCGGTAGCCCGCAGTCTACCTCTTGTGCAGGCCTGCTCTATCCAATCTGCTTTGATTTGGATTCCTGAATTGACCAGAGGGTTGGGTCTGATGGTCTTATAGGCCCTTTCCAACTCTATCATTCCAGAGAGCAAGGAATTATTCAAACCTATGGACCACTTGTAGGCTTAGTTTTCTTCGGAACAAATTTAATATCTTTAATTTTCTGTTAAGGGATGTACAGTATTAGGGTTTTATTTTGTTTTATTTTTCCCCTCACACTGACACCTTCTTCCAAGTCAGATCAGCCCAACTGGAAATAGATTGGTGGATAAATGGAATTTTCTGACATTGTCCACCTGCGATGCTGTTCTGCTGACTTTTAACATGCTCTTTGTGATCTTCAGCCCTACCGCCACGGTTCAAAACAGAGCTGAAGAACCAAGCGGTGGAAGAAAGCGGAACAGCTACACTGCGCTGTGAGCTGACCAAAATGGCCGCACCATTGGAATGGAGGAAAGGGGGTCAGGTGCTGAAGCCAAGTGACAAACACGAAATGAAGGTGGACGGTGTTGTTGCCGAACTTGTCATTCACCATGTGGAACTGGCAGATGCTGGGGATTACAGTTGCTCATTTGGTGATCAGAAGACCTCAGCTACCTTAGCAGTGAATGGTACATCTAAGAGTCTAATTTTTGTTCCCAGATACACTCTAAGGAAAGTCAAACCAGGATGATATTTGTTCCATTCAGAACAAATTACATTGCTTTGGTTGGTGGGCTGAGACTTTGTTGTGAATCACCCTAGAGATTTGCAAAGAAGGCATTTTTCCCATTGCGTGTGACAAAATTTTGCCCCCTTCAAGGTTTAAGCAAAAGGAGGGTGTAAGAATATTGGGAGACCCTGATGGATTGGACCCTAGACCTGTCTAGTCCAATATCTTGATCATGCGTCAGCCTATCAGTAGCTTATGGGAAATCCACAATCAAAGAGATTGGTTGTAGTTCTCACCACTGATACATCGAGGCCTGTTGCCTTGGATACGAGAGGAGAACTCCATCCATCCATCCTAATGGTCCCTGAGAACTTCTCTTTCCATCAGTTGGCCTAGTCCTCTTTCACAGTTGGCTTTATGGACAGCCATCACTTGTTAGGATAGTGGAGTGTACAGTCAATTGTGCAAACGCAGGTGGAGAACTAGTTTGGCCATGGTTTTTGCTGTATCTGCCTCCGCGGGTACACTGCCATTGTGATTCACCTGCTTTCATCACTGTCAACTTCGCAGCACTCCCAGCCCGCTTCAAAAAGGGTCTGGAGAACAAAGAGGCGCCAGAAGATGGGACTGTGGTTTTCCAGTGTGAGCTAACCAAATCCGCTCCGGTGGAGTGGAGAAAAAAACACAAGTCCCTGAAGCCAAGCGACAAGTACAAGATAAGGCAGAAAGAGGCTGTCTCGGAGCTTGAGATCCTCAACCTTGAACTTAAAGATGCTGGAGATTATTCCTGTGTCTGCGGAGAAGAGAAGACCACAGCAGCTTTGACGGTGCACGGTAAATCGGCGTGTCCTGCCTTAGATGTCCAGAAAACCGTTCTACTCTGTTCTGCGTGAAATATGTGTGTGGGGGAAATGTTTTGTTCGTCTTTGTGCACTCTATTAATGTTGGGCCTTCCTTTTGTGTTGTGCTGTCTTTTGTTATCTCTGTCCAATTCACTGGAAATGCACAGGACCTAGAGTTCTCTCTCCACTAGTTCTAGAGCAGGCCTTTCCCCATTCTGTTTGATGGAAACCTTGAACGTATCGAGATATGGTGTTGATACCTTCCATTGCAGCCAGCATCCCGTGTTCCATGTGTGCTTAACCCCACTCAGGAATGATGACGGGCCCTTAAAAGTCTGGTCAAGTCCCTCTGTGAATTTTGCATGGAGACTTCGGAAACATTCCCCGAATTTTGGCAATATGTGTTGGTTTGGGGGGTGGTAATGGGTGAAGAGATGCTGGACGGCAGAGAAACTGACGTTTCATGAAGATAAAAAACAGTTATGGCCCATCTCTAAATTGTTGTCCCGGTAATGTTCCTGTGTGTTGTTGCTGCTCCATTTCTTGATACCTTGTCTGGACAGTGTGTGGCTACCGATCTGGCCAATGTACATCCATATCTTTGTCTTTGGTCCCTACCTGTTATATTGTGCTTGTTGCTTCCACCAAAAGGGATGCTGAAATGAAACGCGGGAGGGGAGATCACTCTGTGACCGCCAAGAGAAAACCGAGGATGATCAGAGTGTTTGCTCCTTCCTTCTTTCTCAGCCCTGCCTGTGCTTTTCAAAGAAGAATTAAGAAGCATGGAAGCCACAGAAGGGGAGACCACCACCCTGCGCTGTGAGCTGAGCAAGGCTGCTCCGGTGCAGTGGAAGAAGGGTAGCCAGCTTCTGAAACAGAATGAAAAATACACAGTGAGACAAAACGACACCACCGTGGAGCTAGCGATCCACAGTCTGGTGGAAGATGATTCTGGCGACTACACCTGCCTCTGCAGCAACCAGAAAACTACTGCTACGTTAGCAGTCCACGGTACTACAAAGTATCTTGATCGGGTTCTATATTTTACCCACCAACCCTTCTCTCCCATGTGCTCCATCTGTGATGTGTTTCATTCGTCTCCGTGTCTGCGTGTTTTGGGAATGTTAAGCAGTTTGGACTCATGTTCTGGGTCACAAGCTATCTTTCGCTGATTCCAAACAAGGTCTCCTGTGCACTCAGATGAAGCACATGCTTCACGTTCTGTGCGGGAGACGTTAGGCTCTGAAGTTTGCCATCCCAATTGGGTACTTTTGAGACCAAGGACTTTCCAAGCTGAGCTACCCCCTTATTTATTTATTTATTTATTTATTTATTTATTTATTTATTTATTTATTTATTTATTTGTTTGTTTGTTTGTTTGTTTGTTTGTTTGTTTATTATTTGTTATATTTCTAGACCGCCCATCTTCCGAACGGAACTCTGGGCGGTTTACAATTAGAACAAGGCAACAAGAAAAAAAAACACAAGAAAAAAAATACAAAAAGGGCAAAAATGACTGACCTCTGACATCTTCTTATGTGCAAACTTGATTGGGGAAGTGGTCTGAGGGCGGGCTGTCTCAGAGGTAGTCCTCAGGTGCTGCACAGAGGCCATTTCCATGGTTTCGCTGTGTCTAACGGTCTCCGTCGCTTGCATCCTTAAGTTCTACCTATCCTTTTCAAAGAGCAGCTGAAGAGTGAGGATGCACCCGAAGCCATTTCTGTGATACTGTGTCTGTTGGGAGTGCCTTTTGAAATATCTCTAGGACAACAGAGTGATATATAAATTACATCACTCCAATCCATTGGTACTTGTCACCAGATACCATCCCTCGTCCCATGGAATTTCCCACTAACTTTGATGGTGATCCTGTCACCCCCTCCCCCCAAAAAACCCACAACAGCCAGTACTTGGAGAACTTAGTTTTTCTCAGTGGCTTGTCAAGTAATCCTTTTGGAAGCAGAATCTGCCCATTGCATTTGCATCATTTGTCTCATTGTTGTGTTGGTCTTTGGTAAACAGGAAAACCCCCTTTATCACCTCACCCTCATCAGTACATCTGCTTTTTGTCTTTTGTGTTTCTCTTCTGGTACAGTCTTTCTACTTTTTCTCAGTGTAGACCTCCTAGATGTTTTCGGTAATGCACGTAGCATCCCTGTTCATAGTGTTTTCCATTGTCCATAGTAGAGATGGGCATGACTCAAAAAAAATGGTGTTTCATTTGTCGTTTGTCGTTTAGGGGGTTCATTTCGGTTCGTTTTTGTTTTTCGTGAATTTTTTGCAAAAAAAATTCATTTTCATTTCGTTACGTAACGAAACAAAAAACGAAAATGATAACAAAAAATTGCTGTTTCATTAGAATTCATTACAGTTCAATGTATTTGCTGCAACAAAAACGAAACGCACAACAAAATTTCTGTTGTTTCGGTTCGTTTCGTTTCATTTTGGAGACAAAATTCATTTTTCATTTCGTTTCGTAACAAAATGAAAAAATGAAAACAAAAATGAAAAATTGCTCATTTCGTGCCCATCTCTAGTCCGTAGTATATGTCTGTGTTCCTTTGTTTGACCAACCACGTGGATTTATCATGTACACATCAACACATACAGATACACAGCAACAAGCAATGTCTCCTGCAGTCACCAAGGATATAGAAATTTGGTGGAACTCGGTTGAAGAAAGAAGTCCCGCTTGTGACAATGCACTGAGGAAAAGCCCTGGCAGCCATCTTGGATCCTGCTGGGATTTTGGGAGACCTCGAAGAGATGGAGAAGAATATGCTTGCTGAATCATCTACCCGCTGAAGGCCAGAAGATGCTATGAATCTTTTTACAAGAATGACCCAAGTTCCTCTCACTCAGCTTTTTGTTCACAAGGAGGGTATATGATGCTGGTGGCCACCCGTTTTTATTGCGAGACAAATGTAAATGTAAACCAGCCCTTGGTCTTTCTGTCTTGTCTGTTTTCATCTTTCATTGTATTTCTATGGTGTGCCTCATTTGTTGAGAGAGAATATGTGGAGATTATGTCTCACTGTTCCATCGTTCACCATTTTCAGGCCAGTGGCTAAGGATAGTCAATGGAAGTTTTTCCATTAAAAAATCCGCAGGCCCTGGACCAAGCCTAGGTAGAAATCCCACACCCTGTTTTCCATTCTTTCCTGCTGCTACCCCCTCCAGCTCCTCATGCGGGACCTTCACACTTTTATTTTGTGTCCTGCAGCCCTCCCGCCACGCTTCAAATCAGAACTGAAGGACGTGGCAGCTACCGAAGAGGGAACAGCCGCACTGCGCTGCGAGCTGACCAAGGCTGCCCCCGTGGAGTGGACGAAAGAAGGCCAGAAACTAGCAGAAAGCGGCAAATACCGAATAAGACAGGAGGGCCCTGTCTCAGAGCTGGTGATCCGTGATTTAGACATTCAGGACGCTGGATGTTACGCCTGTGTTTGCGGAGACCAGAAGACCACTGCTGTCTTGACCGTTCATGGTAAAATTTGGGGAACACGGCTGCTACGCTAATGTATCAAACCATAGAATGTTTAGGCATAATAATAAGGAACTCTGTGCTAGTGGTGCGACTGGAAAATTAGTCTCTGAATCATATTCTGTAGCTAGTGGATATTTATTTATTTATTTATATATATGTTTTCGTAGATTTTCACGGGTATAGGTATGCATGTTAGGGTGGATTCGGGTTTCTTCCCGTGTAGAAATCTGGTTGTTTTGGCGACGTTTCAACGAGGTCTCACTCGTCATCTTCAGGCTGGTGTTCTGGCTTCTTTCTTCTTGAAGCAAAGCGTGATCTCAGTTGAAGTCCTTCTATAAATACTGCTGGGGGTGTGTGGTTTGCTTGCTCTGTTGCTGATTGTAGGTTCGTTTGTTCTTTTGTGATCTGCTGTGTGGCTGAGGCGATCGTTAAGGGCTTAACTGCTCGTGGGTTAGATGGCTGTTTAGAGACATCATGTGTGGGTGAGGTGCTGGATGTGTGTCTATTAGCCTTTTGTTTCTTAACGACCTTGGTGATGGGTGTTCTGGCAGCATCCTGGGCTTTGGTGGAGTGGGGTCCTGTGTCTTGTGAATTCATTTTGGTCTGGCTGCGTGTCTGTGGTCTCCCAATGTTTTTTTGGCGTGTGTAAGTGTGCTCCATGTGGTGGCTGGAGTGGGGAGTAGCGGTAGATGGTGCAGTCGTGGTTTTGTTATTGGATGGTGGTTTCGTTTCATCTGTGGGAAGGGTCTGGGTTTGTGTTTGGTGTGGATGGAAGGTGGTGGTATCTTGTGTCCTTTTGGACCTGGTGTCAGTCTTTGTGACAGAGGCTCGTCTGTTGACCAGGGCTAGTTTCCAGATGTCAGGCAAGCGGGAGGTGTCATCACGTTTATTCATGTTGTTTGGGTGTTTCTCTATTTCAATGGCTTCCATGATTATTCGACTGTTGAAGTGTTCAGTTTTGGAGATGAGTTTGGTTCTTTTAAAATCAATTTCATGACCTGTTGTTTTTATGTGCTGGAAGAGAGAGGAAGATTTTTCTTCTTTTTTGACTGCGTTCTTGTGTTCTGCGATGCGTGCGCTTATTCTCCTGTTTGTCTGTCCGATGTATGTGGCTGGGCAGACTTTGCATGGTATTTCGTAGACTCCTTGGTTTTCTAGCTCAATCTTGTCTTTGGGGTTTCTTAAAATGTTGGCTATTTTTTGTTCGGTGCAAAAGGCTGTCTTGATATTGTGTTTGTGGAGAATTTTGCTTATTTTGTCTGTGGTGCCTTTGATGTAAGGGAGGAGGGCAGTGCCGTTGTTCTCTTCTGTTTCTTGGTTCTTGGGGGGTGTTTCTTTTTGGATTAGTTTGGTGATGGTGTTTTTTTGGAATCCGTTCGCAATTAAAGCATTCGAGAGAGTGTGTAATTCAGTTTTTAGGTGGTCTTTGTCAGCGAGGCGTTTGGTTCTGGAGATGAGGATTTTTGCTACGGAGTTGATCTGTGCAGGGTGGTGGTGTGATTGTGCATTTAAGGATGTGCTTGGGTCCTGCAGCCTTGACAGCTATCCACAACAAATACAACCCCCCCAAGCACATCCTAGATCTGACCAACCACTGCCTAACCAACACATACTTCATCCACAATGGACAAAGATACAAACAGATAGAAGGAGCACCCATGGGATCACCCCTCTCACCGGTCATCGCAAACCTATATATGGAACACTTTGAAACCAACGCGTTACAGAAGTCCGAACATAAACCCAAACTCTGGCTCAGATATGTTGACGACACCTTTGTTATCTGGCCACACGGGAAAGACAAACTGAACAACTTCCTCACACATCTCAACAGCCTACACCCCAAAATACAATTCACTATGGAAATAGAAGCCAACAACCAACTTCCCTTCCTGGACGTCCTAATCTACAAAAAACCCGACGGCTCCTTAGGACATACCATCTACCAGAAAAAAACACATACAAACCGCTACTTAAATGCACAATCACACCACCACCCTGCACAGATCAACTCCGTAGCAAAAACCCTCATCTCCAGAACCAAACGCCTCGCTGACAAAGACCACCTAAAAACTGAATTACACACTCTCTCGAATGCTTTAATTGCGAACGGATTCCAAAAAAAACACCATCACCAAACTAATCCAAAAAGAAACACCCCCCAAGAACCAAGAAACAGAAGAGAACAACGGCACTGCCCTCCTCCCTTACATCAAAGGCACCACAGACAAAATAAGCAAAATTCTCCACAAACACAATATCAAGACAGCCTTTTGCACCGAACAAAAAATAGCCAACATTTTAAGAAACCCCAAAGACAAGATTGAGCTAGAAAACCAAGGAGTCTACGAAATACCATGCAAAGTCTGCCCAGCCACATACATCGGACAGACAAACAGGAGAATAAGCGCACGCATCGCAGAACACAAGAACGCAGTCAAAAAAGAAGAAAAATCTTCCTCTCTCTTCCAGCACATAAAAACAACAGGTCATGAAATTGATTTTAAAAGAACCAAACTCATCTCCAAAACTGAACACTTCAACAGTCGAATAATCATGGAAGCCATTGAAATAGAGAAACACCCAAACAACATGAATAAACGTGATGACACCTCCCGCTTGCCTGACATCTGGAAACTAGCCCTGGTCAACAGACGAGCCTCTGTCACAAAGACTGACACCAGGTCCAAAAGGACACAAGATACCACCACCTTCCATCCACACCAAACACAAACCCAGACCCTTCCCACAGATGAAACGAAACCACCATCCAATAACAAAACCACGACTGCACCATCTACCGCTACTCCCCACTCCAGCCACCACATGGAGCACACTTACACACGCCAAAAAAACATTGGGAGACCACAGACACGCAGCCAGACCAAAATGAATTCACAAGACACAGGACCCCACTCCACCAAAGCCCAGGATGCTGCCAGAACACCCATCACCAAGGTCGTTAAGAAACAAAAGGCTAATAGACACACATCCAGCACCTCACCCACACATGATGTCTCTAAACAGCCATCTAACCCACCAGCAGTTAAGCCTTTAACGATCGCCTCAGCCACACAGCAGATCACAAAAGAACAAACGAACCTACAATCAGCAACAGAGCAAGCAAACCACACACCCCCAGCAGTATTTATAGAAGGACTTCAACTGAGATCACGCTTTGCTTCAAGAAGAAAGAAGCCAGAACACCAGCCTGAAGATGACGAGTGAGACCTCGTCGAAACGTCGCCAAAACAACCAGATTTCTACACGGGAAGAAACCCGAATCCACCCTAACATGCATATATATATATATATATATATATATATATATATATATATATATATATATATATATATATATATATATATATATATATATATATATATATATATATATATATATATATATATATATATATATATATATATATATATATATATATATATATATATATTATTTATTTATTTATTTATTTATTTATTCTTTAACTTTTGCACAGCCCATCTGTCTGAAAGATTACTCTGGACAGTTCACGATATAACAAAACAGAAATTATAAATAGTTCAGCTCTTGCTTACATGCATGTGATCGATAGCACTTGATGCTGGCAGGTTTAATGTCTAGTAATAAGCACCCGGTTGGACAAACCCTAGGGGAACGTGGAAGATTGTTCTACAGTGGGACAGGCCATTCACACATGGATTCCATCACGTGTTCTGGAAGTTGAGTCATGGCAACTGAACTTCTTTTCTTGTAAGATCGAAATGTTTCACTGCTCATCCAAGAAGTCCAGTTGCCATGACTCAACTTCCAGATAACTTCACTTGGATGACTGAGTATCTCCACAGGCATGTTGTCACGTGGTTGTCGAAATAGCCAGGAGATGAACATTGGTGTGTTGGTAGCTTGCCTGGGCGTGTGCAATCAAAAAGGAGTCATAGCGTTCAGCCAGTTGGGAGCAAATTGTAATCTGTTGGCTTTTAAAACCCTGTGACGGGTTTTGTTTTCAAGAGACACAAGCTGTAGAGATCGGAGTCCTGTCTTAATATTACAAATATAGGATTCAAGATAATGTTCCCTGAAGGGCCTCTTTTAGGGTAGGATTGAGTGTAATTCCGTGCTAAGGGCAAGAAAAGGCACCTGTTTGGATTGATGGAACCAGCTGTGTTTCAGTCTGTGGCAGGGCAAAAGTGAGTCAAAATCTCGAAGCAAAGCTGATAGTAGTCTTATAATAATAATAATAATAATAATAATAATAATAATAATAATAATAATAATAATAATAATAATAATAATAATAATAATACAGCAGGACCCCGGTATCCACAGGGGATCCATTCCAGTCCTCCTGCTATGAATGGCGAAAAACATAGAACTCTATTTTGATAGCAAATGATATACATAGCCTTGTCTCTGGCTCCATCTGCTGGCCACATCTGGCAATAGCCTAGTGGAAATCTATTTCTTTAGTTAATGCTGTAGCTAGATCTCTTCCAGCCTCTAGTGGCCAGTTCTGGTAACTTCGCTGTTTTTCTTTTAATTTTTTCATAATTTCATAATTTTCATACATTTTGTTTCAATTTTTAAAAAACATTTTAAATATTTTTTAGACTGTGGACAGCCGATAGCGATTCCATGGATTAGGTGGCCCAGGGGTCCTAACGATCACTCCACCCAGGTAGCCCCATCTCGTTTGTGTTACTTATGGTCATGGGAGTCCACACTGGTGCACCCCATTGGGGTTCCTCCAATTGCAGCAGGGAAACCATTACAAGGAACGTTTCCCTCCTTCGTTTTCCACCCATGGTCTGTTTGCCTCTTGAAGGACCAAACAGCTTTTGTTCCGCAGCACGACGGCGCCGACGTTTCACCCTCCCAGGATGGATTGTCCGGTCTTCCTCCCTGTGCTCCGCCACCGGAACCCTTTGCCTTCATCCCTTGTTCTTGCCTTTGCAGCCCTCAAGCCTGAGTTCAAGCAGAAGCTGAAGAACGAGAAAGCCGAGGAAGGAGGGACTGCCCGGTTCCGCTGCGAGGTGACCGTGGCCAAGGCACCCGTGGAGTGGCAGAAGGGGGGTGTGCTGCTTCACCCAGGGGATAAATATGAAATGAGGCAGGACGGGACCACTCGCCAGCTGCTGATCCACAACGTAACGCCTGAGGACAGTGGGGAGTATTCCTGCACCACCGGAGAGCAAACTACATCGGCGGCATTGACCGTGAAGGGTAAGAGGCAACCCGTTTGTAACGGCCGTTATTGCAATCCGGTAATCCAATCTGCTTCAAGGCCGTGGAACTCAAGGATAAGGGCTGTCTCTTTCGTTAATTAGTGCATGCGGCGCTTTGTCAGGCTCACAACGCATACCCACGTGATGTCTGTGAAGATTCTCAGTCATCCAGGTGAGTTTATCTGGATGTTGAGTTAGGCCTCCTGGACTTCTTTTTCTTGAGAGATTGAAACGTTTCGCTGCTCATCCAAAGAGCTTCAGGATTCAGGCTGATGAAGCTGTTTGGATGAGCAGCGAAACGTTTCTATCTCTCAAGAAAAAGAAGTCCAGTTGCCATGACGCAACTTCCAGATACCAACATGATATTTGCAAAAAATAAAAAATAAAATAAAAGTGGGGCCACATTTGGGGAGCAGGTCAAATTCTTCTGGACTATTTTATTTTAGTAAAACCGAGGAAATGCTTGCCACTGCGACCAGCGACAGAATAATAGCCATTTACTAAATCAAATTTAAATCATTTTTAAGATTTAAATTGCCAACAAAACAGATGTTTAAAGATTTAAATTACTGATTAAAATATTTAAATTTTACATTTCTGACCATTTAGATATTTAAAATGATTCCATTTGATAATTTTAAACTTAACACTATCAATTGATCCATTTAAAATCACCAGTGGTCAATTTTTAAATTTAAATTTAAAATGAGTTTTCTTTAAAAAAATAAATTGTGATTTAAATCAATTGGATTTTAAGAAAAATCACTAGTTTTTGTCCAACATCCTTTCTTCTTTTGAACAACATTTCCTCCGCGGGCAGTTGCCACGGAGCTGGTGACATTCTTCCTGCTGAATTCTGGGTGATGTAGTTCAGCAAAGCAGTTTTCCCGTGCTCCAGTCCGACTGCAAGATTGTGCTCCCACCCCCCACCCCTCACGTACGCCCTCTGTGCTCCCTGCAGCACTTGATGTCACCATCATCCGGGGTCTGAAGAACGCTGAAGTGTTTGAAGAAGAAGACGTGGCTTTTGAGTGCAAGGTCTCCCACGACCACGCCAGGGACGTGGAATGGAAGCTGCAGGACACCTCCCTCCAGAGCAACGAGATGAATGAGATCTCCGTGGAAGATGGCAGGCTCCACAGACTGAAGCTGAGAAAGGTCACTCAGCAAGACTCCGGCACGGTCACTTTCCGAGTCGGACCGTATACCTCCACGGCACAGCTCAAAGTGAAAGGTAATGAGGAGCATCTGTCAGAGTTTTGTGCTATTTGATCAGCCAGCAGAAGCAATACTTATTGAATAAATAGTTAGCCAGTGACACAGTTTTCTTAAAACCACACAGCTATATTACAAACTATACAAAAAATATCACAGAACCTATACAAAGTTCAACAACAGCATAACAGCATAGGTTACACTGACAAAATACATGGCAGAGAAACAAAGTGGATGCCCAATGAACAATGATTTACAGAACAGTTTTATACATGTGTCTGTCCAATCATAAATGACATTACCTCATAGCTATTGCAACCCCTTGCATCAGTCAAAATGCATTAGGTTCATTCTTAACATTTGTACTCCATTAGGAAAAACTATACATTGAGTCACCGTGACTTTGCACTTTTACAGACTCCATCTTTAAATCAATTAAATACATATCAAATATATATAGAACATCCTGTCTAATACATATATTTCACTAACTAATATCTGAAAGCATCACAGCTCCTGCGGGTTGCTATCAAGCACCAGTCAGCCAGCTTGTTCATTGTTTCCCTAAAAGGCAGGGATGGAGACGCGAGTCATGTGACTCGCTGTCAAGTCAGATCGAAGTCATGCTGGTGACTCGATTCAAAATTGACTCAGGTGTTTTCCCCCTCCAAAGACTCAACTTGACTTGTGACTCAGAACCCAGCATGGTGTTAGTCTATGGAACTCCCTGCCACAGGAGGTGGGGATGGCACCTGGCCTGGATGCCTTCAAAAGGGGATTGGACAGATGCCTGGAGGAAAAGTCCATCACAAGTTACAAACCATGATGGAGATGTGTCATCTCCAGGCTTAAAACCGGGGTCCTTCAAGGGCCAGATGCAGGGGAGTGGTATCAGGAGACAGAGATCTAGTCTCCTGCGCTCCCAGACACATTAGGTGTGGCCACTGGGAGATACAGGAAGCTGGACTAGATATTCTTATGTTCTTATGGATCCTGAATGTTAAATTTACAAGATTCATTTTCTAATTATTACTTCTATTTCATTACTGTTCATGAGTTGAGCCTAGAGCCAATGAAATGAAGTGAAATGGTTGAAGGGGACCCTTTTTTTTTTTGCCCGTTTCCTGCTGGTTTTCACCTCTCTTGCGGTGTTCCTATTCTCAGCCCCACTTCCCGTATTTAAGGAAGAGCTGACCAACAAGGATCTGCAAGAGGACAGCACCGCAACTCTGACGTGCGAAGTCACCCAGCCGAACGTCTCGGCCACATGGAAGAAGGGTGCCCAGGTGATTTCCCCAAGCGCCAAGTATGAAATCCATCAAGAAGGAACAATCCATTCATTAAAGATTTTTAATTTGAAGCCAGAGGACTCTGGCAAATACACCTGTGATATTGGCAACCAGAAAACCACGGCCACAATTTCTGTGGAAGGTAGGCCTTTCCCTACATCAGAACGGGCTCATCTTCTTCATTGAGGTGGAATTAATGTGTTAACTGTATTTCCTTAAACTCCAAGTTAAAGAAATACATTAGGACCCCTGTATCTATGGGTCATCAATTCCAAGCCCCTGTATCCTTCTTTTTCCTTGTGGTTGTCCCTCTTGGTGGTGAAACTATTCTTGTTTTCGTCTTCCACTTGGCTAGGTCCGGGTGAACCTGGGACAACTTCATGTCATTGTCAAGGGTGTTTATTCACCGCTTCCAAGCAGGGGCGTATTTAGGGGAGGGCAGAAGGGTACATCTGCCCCGGGCACAGCAATCTGGGGGCGCCTGGAGGGGGAGCAGGAGGAGGAAGGCGTGCACCCTCCCACTGCCCAGCAGTCCTCCTTTCCCCTAAGGCTTGGCGATGGCACCCCCTCCGCCTCCTCCGCCTCTGCGCGCCAGGACAGTGGTGAAGCAGGCAGGCAGGCAGGAGCTCCATGGCCATGGCGCCCTCCTCCTCCTCTTCCTCGTCTTGGTGGGAGAGGTGTAAGGCGTGCATGCGCACACACGCCTGTCCACCCATGCGCACACATGCACGCACCCACCCACCCCACGCCCACAGGGTTCGCCCCCCCCCCAATTGCTGGTTGGATGCGATGTGGCAGGTGGTGGCAGGAAGGGCACAGAAACAAAGCTTGTCCCCAGGCACTCCAAATCCTGGCTACGCTTCTGCTTCCAAGCCCCTTTGTTGTTGAAGGAAAATGCAGATGGCAGCAAACACTATTTTAATAGCAAAAGCGATCCATAGCATGGTCTCCGGCCCCATCTAGTGGCCAGTTTTAGTAACTTCTCATTTAGAAATATCTATATACACATATATTTCTAGGATTTTTCATTTTAAAATTTTTAATATGTCCAGATTGTGGATAAGTGAATCAGCAGATACACGGTATGTTAATATCTTATACACAGGAGTGATTGGCAGTTTCCGTCTTCTCCATAATGTAGAAAATCAATTATTTATATTTCTGAAGGTCCTCTGTGTTTAAAAATAAAAAAAACCCATGCCATTCAGGGTCATTGTGTGGTTCTCTTTTCTCCTCCCCTCTGTGATTCTCAGCCATCCCAGCCCTGTTTGAAGTCCAACTTGAGAATCAGGAAGTGGAGGAAGGCTCTACAGCCACCCTTCGGGCCGAGCTCTCTAAAGAGGAGGCTCTCGTGAGGTGGAGCAAAGGGCCCCTCAAACTGCGGGCCAGCGAAAAATACGAGATGAGGCAAAAGGGCTCTACAGTGGAACTGCTCATTCACGACGCGCAGCCGGAGGACTCTGGGGTCTACACTTGTGACTCGGGTGACCATCAGACCACAGCATCCCTGCTGGTCAGAGGTGAGGAGGAGGTCCTTTTTGGGTTTTGCTCTAGGGTTAAAAGTGGCCTTGCATACAGTAAGACCCCTATATCTACTGATTCATTATCCACTTATTCAGTTGTCCACGGTTGGCAGAGGGGAAAAAATTAAATAATACAGCAGCCACAAAGCAAGCTATTGTCACAAACAGCAGCTGTAAAGCAAGCTATTATCACAAATAGCATCTGTAAAGCAAGCTACTATCTCAAAACAACAGTCATAAAGCAAGCTACTGTCAGGAAACAGCAGTTTGGGGATGGGTGGGCAAGCGTTCTCTCTTATCCACGGTTTTCATTATCCACGGGAAAGCCTGGAACCAATCCCCAGCGGCTACCGGGGTCCTACTGTACTTGTTTAGCATAGCAGATGAGCAGAGGCTTTTGAATTGAAGCCCTGTAAGGAAAGACTGAGGGAACCGGGCAGGTTGAGCCTGGACAAAAGAAGCCTGAGGGGAGATAAGGTGGCACGTTTCAGAGTTTTAAGGCTGTCCTACAGAGCACGGACAGGATCAGTTCTTGATCCTCCCAGAGCGTAGGACACACAGCAAGGGACTCAAACTTCAGGAAAACAGACTTAGGTGAAATATCAGGAAAAACCTCCTGACTGTTAGAGCACTACGACGATGGAACAGATTACCTCACGAGGTGGCGAGTGCTCCAAGGCTGTCAGATCTGCTTCGATTTGGACTCCTGCCTAGACCAGGGGATTGGACTTGACTTTGTAGGCCCCTTCATTATTTTTACACACAGAATGACAGAGGAATCAGCGTCGTTTGATTTTCAATTGAGATGTGTAGGTTTTTTTTTGTTTTGTTTATGCCCTCTGATTCTGGGAGTTTTCCACTCTGGAAGTTGGTCCAGAAGTGCTAGTCTGCACACCGATGACAGACAGACAGACAGACAGACAGACAGACAGACAGACAGACAGACAGACAATCCTAGAAATTCAGAGAGCTGGAAGGGACCCTCTCAATCATCAATAGGGTCAACAATATTCCCCACTTGGCCCCTGACAGGGAGGCCAAGTGGGGAATAAGAACCTAAGAACCTAAGAAGAGCCATGCTGGATCAGGCCAAAGGACTATCTAGTCCAGCTTCCTGGATCTCACAGTGGCCCCACCAAATACCTCTGGGAGCGCACGAGACTAGAGATCTGTCTCCAGATACCACTCCCCTGCATCTGGCCCTTGAAGTACCCTGGGTTTTTATAAGCCTGGAGATGACACATCTCCATCATGGCTTGTAACCTGTGATGGACTTTTCCTTCAGGACTCTGTCCAATCCCCTTTTGAAGGCATCCAAGCCAGATGCCATCACGACCTCCTGTGGCAGGGAGTTCCACAGACTAACAACATGCTGGGTGAAAAAATATTTTATTTTGTCTGTTCTTACTCTCCCAACCCTCAGTTTCAGGGGATGACCCCTAGTTCTGGTATTTTGTGAGAGGGAGAAGAGCGTCCCTCTATCCACTTGACTCAGGCCTGCATTATTTTGTACGTCTCAATCATATCCCACCCCATGTGCCTTTTTTCCAGACTAAAGAGCTCCAAATGTTTTAGCCTTTCCTCATAAGGGAGGTGCCCCAGACCAGTAATCATTTCAGTCAGTCTCTTCTGCACCTTTTCCTGTTCCACTATGTCTTTTTTGAGATGTGGTGACCAGAATGGTACGCAACACTCCAGGTGCGGCCTTACGATCAAATCAAACTTCCAACCTCTGGCTCCATAGCCAGAGACCTAAACGACCGAGCTCTCCACTTCCTACTGACTAGACTTATTTAAAGTCTTTTGCATTGATCCTGCCCCTTTGCTCCCTCCCAAATGCTTCTAGAGGAAGCTTGGCTGGACCAAAATTTCATATCTTGGGCTGTGATTTAATCTGCGCGAAAGCAAGGAGGAGTGAACCAGTCCTGACGTCTGATGCCTGTTCTTCTCTCGTTTCTCTCCCTCCAGCTTTGCCCGTGCTTTTTACAAAGCTCCTGGGGAACCAGCAGGCGGACGAAGGCGCCACGGTCACCCTCAGCTGCGAGCTCAGTAAGCCCGGCGTTCCCGTGCAGTGGAAGAAGGAGGGGGTGTTGCTGCGCCCTGGGGACAAACACAAGATGAAGCAAGTGGGCGCGACGGTGGAGCTGACCATCTGCAAGCTGAGCGCCGCCGACGCGGGCGAGTACTCCTGCTCCACCCAAGACCACAAGACGACGGCGGCTCTGCTGGTGAAAGGTGAGTTTGTGGCTGTAGCTCTTTTGGGAGGCTCTTTCTAGAGGGACTAGAGAGAACTGAGTTTGCACAAAGCCAAGGGAGGCCTGGGTGGGATTCTAAGATGTAAGCAATCAGGGAGGACCATATGGATCACATAGAATCCTAGAATCCTAGAGTTGGAAGAGACCTCAAGGGCCATCCAGTCCAACCCCCTGCCATGCAGGAACCCCCATCTCTAGTGATGAGATCTCCAATGGTGGAGACATTCAAGAAAAAAGTGTACTGCCATCTGTCAGATCTGCTTGAGCAGGAGGTGGGATATGATGATACCTACAAAGGCCCCTTCCAACTTGGTAACTCTACGACTCTCTTCTTTGCTGAATGTCAGCAATGACAAGATTTCCCAGTTCCCAGTTAGGGTGACAATTATGAGAAGAAGAAAAGAGGGGATGATGAAGTCCTATCTTTGTTTTCAGAACCGCCGGCCACGATCATGGAGGCCTTGAAGGACATCACCTTGCATGAAGGCGAAGATGCCGTCTTTCAGTGCAGGGTGTCCCAGGAGAACACGAAGGACGTGGAGTGGAGCCTGGCCGGGGTGCCCCTCCAGTCCAATGAAATGAACGAGATCGGGGCGAAGGGGACGCTTCATAGCCTCACTCTCCGGAAGGTGGCGCTCGAAGACTCGGGCGCCGTCAGCTTCAGAGTCGGTCAGAATTCTTCAGAGGCTCGCCTGACTGTGCAGCGTAAGTGAACGGGCCTTTAAGGGGGAAATCTGTGTCCAAGCCTGATCTGCCTTTTGACAAATAACGGCGGCATGGAAGCAATCGAGACCTTTCTAAAAATTCCATTCAGAACATAAGATCAGCTTTGCTGGAACAGGCCGCAGCCCATCCAGTCCAGCATTCTGTCTCACACAGCGGTTCACCATTTGCTTCAGGGTATTCCCAAGCAGATGTCTTCCCCTGCTTACAATTCCCGGCACTGAGAGATATCCTGCCTATCTCTCCAACCCACAGGTTGTCCTTAGGCATCCATCATGATAGCCATGGATACCCTTTTCTTCATGAACTTGTCCAATCCTTTCTTAAAGCTGTCAAGGCTGACAGCTGTCACCACTTCTTCTGGCAGGGAGTTCCACAGACCAGTGACCCTCTAGGTGAAAAAGAGCTTTCTCTTATTTGATTGAGATCTAGCACCCAAACGTTTCATGGAGTGCTCCCTAGTTCTAGTGTTGTGCAAAAGGGAAAACTTTGTCCATACCATGTATGATTTTATAAACTTCAATCAGGTCACCTCTTAGGCACTCCATCTTGACTTAGCTCTGAGTTTGGCCCTGGTTTCTTCAAAGCCTTCACATTTCACCTGGAAAAAAATCCATGCCTGTTAAGCGATGCAGTGTGATAATCATGTAATCCGTTCATAGGCTGTGTTCGCACATCAGAAATCTCTCTCCTTGATCTCACAATTCTCCCTTTGTGGTATGTTGCTAGCTCCTGTCACATGATTGCTGTAATGCGTCAAGAGTTCAGACACGCATAGTCCTGGGTTGTCAGAACTACAATAAACTTTAATCTAAATCAGGCATGTCCAAACTTCAGTCCTCCAGATGTTTTAACCACAACTCCCACAGTCCTTTGCCACTGACAATCTAAGCTTAGAATGGTGGGAGTTGTGGTCCAAAACATCAGGAGGGCCAAAGTTTGGACACCACTGATCTAAATGATTCAGAAAAGACTGTGAAGATTCTCAGTCATCCAGGTGAGTTGATCTGGAAGTTGAGTCATGGCAACTGGACATATTTTCTTAAAAGATTGAAATGTTTCACTGCTCATCCAAACAGCTTCTTCAACCAGACTGGCAAAGCTGTTTGGGTGAGCAGTGAAACGTTTGAATCTCTCAAGAAAAGAAGTCCAGTTACCATGACCCAACTTCCAGATTAAGAAAGGAGTCGACATACCCCCAAGTAATAGGTTTTTTTTTTTAAATAAGCTTCATGGCGGAACAAACACCTGCCAGAAGACCAGGCTGTTGGCTGATGGGGGATCAGTAACATGTATATCCTGAGACCACCAGTTCCCACTTCAGATGGGCAAATAATATGGATTGTAATGCAGAACGGGGGAGGGGGGGAGAAGCAGGTTCCTGAGAAATTTGGTGGTGATGCAAGATTCCACGTATATCATCTGAACACAAAATGAGATTGATGAGGGACACTTGAGAACCATTTTGGATGTCCGAACACAGCCTAAGTACAAACTGTGAGGTAATTTTGTGAACCATCGGGGCCAGAAAAAGGAAGAGTCAGACCTGTTTCTAAAGTTCCTCTGGCATAATAACAGCCAGGTCAACACTGCCCAGATCGAACCAACAGTTTTGGAAGGAGGAAGGAATTAATTAACAACACAGCAGTGCAGATTTGTGGGTTCGGGCTACAGCTTTCAGAATGTTATGGGTTACAGCCCAAAACTCAGATTTCTCCTCCTGTGCTTAAAAACTTGAATATACAACTTGAACAAAACAAAAAAATTGGGATAAGAGACAAAACATTTCAAGCAAAAAATTGGATTTTTTCAACTAATGAGCGAAATAAGTGATTTAGTGTTCACTGCAAATGGTAGTAGGGCCATCTCCAGGGGATAGATTCCAACACACACACACACACACACACGCACGCACACACACACACACACACACACACACACACACACACACACACCAGATGTGAAAAACATGGATAAGAGCAGGCATGTCCAAACTTCGGCCCTCCTGATTTTTTGGAACACAACTCCCAGAATTCCAAGCCTGTATTTCCAATGGCAAAGGATTGTGGGAGTTGTGGTCCAAAACATCTGGAGGGCTGATTTTGGCCACCACTGGATTAGAGTCAATGCTGTTTTAAGAGCAAACATCATGTTGCATGGCCTTTGGGTCCCTCTAGTGTCCAGTCCTGGTAACTTCATTTTTAGAAACAGAAATTTCAAGGATTTTTATTTTAACATTTTAAATATGTTTTGACTGCGGATAAGTGAATCAGTGGGTACCGATCCCACAGGTACAGGAATCCCGTTGTATCTGTTAAACTCAGGAGCAATTGCCAGTTTCTGTCTTCTCAATTTTATATATTTTTGAAGGTCTTCTGGTTTTGAAATATTTTCAGACTATGGATAAGAGGATCAGCGGATACAGATTTCAGGGGTTTCGGGTTTTTACTGTGCAGTTAAATCTGTGCACGCTGATTGTACCAGTCTAGCTGAAAGTCTCTCTTCTCCTCTGTGTAGCGGCACCCGTGATCTTCACCAAGCAGCTGGCGAACCTGGAAGTGGACGAGAAAGGCACGGCGGTGCTCCAGTGTGACGTGTCCAAACCCGGCACCCAAGTCGTATGGAAAAAGGGTCCGTCCCCCATCCAGCCAAGCCAGAAGTTTGAACTCAAAGCAGAAGGAACTGCCCACACCTTGATTATCCATAACGTGCTCCCTGAAGACTCCGGGGAATATAGTTGTAGCACACCTGACAGAACCACCGCCGCCAGACTCAAGGTGAAAGGTGAGTGCCAATCTTGAGAGGCAAGTTGGATGCCAGCACAGATCTGAAAGCACCGTTTCCTCACAAGATTTCTGAAAACCTGAAGTAATAATTGTAAAGCGTTTTGGACGCATAGCTGGAAAAAGATTACCGTTAGAGATGGGCATGAAATGAACAACAAACTGCCCCCTCTAAGAAAAATGAAACGAAATGGAAATAGAAATTTCAGTTCGGTTCATTTTTCATTCCACCGGTGTCTCCTAACTGGTGCTGGTCTGGACTCCAGTCCTCCTGGCTGCCGCCAGCAGCCCCCAGGGAGGGAGCATCCGGGGGGGGGGGGGAAGTGAACCTCTCATGCTACCACTCCCCTGCATCTGGCCCTTGAAGTACCCTGGTTTTAAGACAGGAGATTATACATCTCCATCATGGTTTGTAAACTGTGATGGATTTTTCCTCCAGGAATCTGTCCAGTCCCTTTTTGAAGGCATCCAGGCCAGATGCCGTCACCACCTCCTGTGGCAGGGAGTTCCACAGACTAACAACAGGCTGGGCAAAAAAAGTATTTTCTTTTGTCTGTTCTCACTCTCCCAAGCCATTCATTCATTCATTCATTCAATGAATGAATGAATGAATGAATGAATGAATGAATGAATAAACTGAATGAAGTCATTGATTGATTGATTCTTGATGGTGGGTGCTGTCTCTCCCAGCTCTCCCTGTGCATTTCAAGCGTGGTCTCCAGAACAAAGAAGCGGAAGCGGGGAACGCCGTGTCCCTGCGCTGCGAGCTGTCCAAGGCCCTGGCTCCGGTGGTGTGGAAGAAAGGGGAGGTGATCCTTCAATCCAGCGACAAGTACGACATCCGGGAAGAGGGACCTTTTGCAGAACTTCTGATTTATGACCTGGAGCCTCAGGATGCGGGCGACTACACCTGTGACTCGGGGATCAGCAGACGACCGCCACGCTGACAGTGAAAGGTAAGAGAAACTGGGCTGAGGACAACATCTACCACGCTCTTGAGAGTCGCTGTATGGCAGCCTTTCGAGTCTTGGAAATGCATTCTCCTATCGGCCCTCAATCCCCCTCAATCCCAGTTCTTTCAATTTTAGGGCTCAAAGCCGTCTACCCAGCGTGTGGCAGCAGTGAAGAAGGCCAATTCCATGCTAGGGATGATCAAAAAGGGGGTTGAAAATAAAACAGCCAACATTATAATGCCATTGCACAAAACAATAGTAAGGCCACACCTGGATTATTGTGTACAATTATGGTCACCGCATCTCAAGAAAGACATAGTGGAACTGGAAAAGGTGCAAAAGAGAGCGACTAAAATGATTACTGGGCTGGGGCACCTCCCTTATGAGGAAAGGCTAAAACATTTGGGGCTCTTTTGTCTGGAAAAAATGCACCTGAGGGGGGGATATGATTGAGACATACAAATCAATGCAGGGCATGAGTCAAGTGGGTAGAGGGACACTCTTCTCCCTCTCACAAAATAGCAGAACTAGGGGACATCCTCTCAAATTTAGGGCTGGGAGAATGAGAATAGACAAAAGAAATTTTTTCACCCAGCGCGTTGTTAGTCTGTGGAACTCCCTGCCACAAGATGTGATGACGGCATCTGGCCTGGATGCCTTCAAAAGGGGATTGGACAGATTACTGGAGGAAAAGTCCATCATAGGTTACAAACCATGATAGAGATGTGTGATCTCCATGCTTAAAACCGGGGTACTTCAAGGGCCAGATGCAGGGGAGTGGTATCAGGAGACAGTTATCTAGTCTCATGCGCTCCCAAACACATTTGGTGGGGCCACTGTGAGATACAGGAAGCTGGACTAGATGGGCCTTCGGCCTGATCCAGCATGGCTCTTCTTATGTTCTTATGTTCTTCTAGGGTTTGTTTTCCTGGTCCTTAATCATTCCTCTTGCCCTCCTCTGAAACTGTTCCAATTCGTCAGCATCCTTCTTGAGGTGTAGTATCCAGAACTGGACACAGTACTTGTGATGAAGCCTAACCAGTGCCAAAGAGAGGTGAACGAACACCTTACAGGATCTGGAGACTATATTTTTGTTAATGCAGCCTAAAATAGCATTTACATTTTTATAGCCACATCATATTGTTGATTCATATTAGGGATGGGCACAAAACAAAAAACGAAATGCTGTTTCATTGCGTCGTTACGTAACGATATGAAACAAAAAAAAATGGCACGAGGAAGCAGCATGTTGTTACAGGCGAAACAAAATGGTGGGTTTTTGTTGTTGTTGAAACAAACCACTTCGTTCCGTCTGTAAGCTGCTTGGGGGAGGGAAAAACATTTTTTCAAAAAGCTCCGGGCTTAAAAAAAATTTTTCCCCCTCCCCCAAGCCACACCAGCTGATTGGAGCTAGGGTGGGAAAAAGGTTCCCCCCCTCCCACCCCAGTGCTGATCAGCTGGCAGGCGGGGCTTGGGGGAGGGAAAAAGGTTTTTTAAAAAGCCCAGGGAATTAAAAAAATTTTTTTTGGCACTCCGGCACTTTCCAGCTCTCCCCCCCCCCCATGAACCACTTCGTTAGTGGTTTGTTTCATACAAATTTTTTTTTGAAAAAAATTGTAGGAAATGAAATGAAAAAAATGGGGTGGGGGAGGAAAGATAAATATTTTTATTTTGTGCCCATCCCTAATTCATATTCACCTACGATGATTCCAAGATCCTTCTCACTTGTAGCACTGCTGAGCCAGGTATCTCTCATCTTATAACACTGTGTTTGGTTTCTTTTTTCCTAAGTGCTGTACTTTGCATTTATCCCTGTTGAATTTCATTCTGTCGTTTTCATCCAAGTGTCCAAGCCTATCTAGATCCTTTTGAATGTTGTTTCTCTCTTCCAGGGTGTTAGCTATTCCAACCAATGTTGTGTCATCTGCAAGTGGTGCAGCCGCCAGCTCTTTTTTTGGGGGGGGGGTGGTATCTTTTACAGCTGCTTCCCATGAATAGCTTGCAGTCCGTTTGTGTGTTTTGACTGGGGATGCCTCTAAACATTTCTCCCTTGCAGGTCTGCCCGTGCTCTTCAAAGAGGAATTGCAGAACGTGGAGGCGGAAGTCGGGGAGACGGCCATCCTGCGCTGCCAGATCTCTAAACCCGACGCACCCGTGGAGTGGAGGAAGGGAGCCCTCGTTCTCCGGCCCAGCGCCAAGTACGAGATGCACCAGAGAGGCACTTCGGTTGAGCTGATCATTCACCACTTAGAACCCGAGGACTGTGGTTCCTACACGTGCAGCACGGGGGATGAGCTGACCACAGGCTCCGTTTACGTACAAGGTGCGTGTGCCATGCCACTTTTGTCGGGTTTTTTAAACACTAGGGCCAAACTTGCACATGGGGTATGACATTTCACGCATTCCCGGTTCTGAAGGAGAGAATAAACTCCAACTCCAGGGCATGGGCTGACACGTAAGAAGATTCCAGTGCAACAGGGTGTTGATTCCAACTTAGAAATTAGTCCACATGTGCGGTCACAACACTTTTGGTGCTCATTACTTGATCACTCATCAATAGCTTGCATCTGTGTGTTGGCATTGATCAACATGGTTCTGGCTGTAGTGGGAAGGAACCTGGGACTTCTGTCTTTGCCCCGTTACTCTGTGGGAGCTCTTTTCACATCCATGCAGAGGTTAATCCATCACTGTGCCTGACACACCCAGTGATGTCCAGAGTCTGTGAAAGCAGTGCGTGTTGCCACATGAGAGAACATGAGGTACATAGGCGTGCCAGGCAAAACGCCAAAACCCAGCCTAGGTAGACACAGAAGCTGTGTGCAACCGGAGATCATTGGTGCTTCCCAAAGTAGCCATCTGGAAAGCTTCATGGCCATCAGAGATTGTGAGGCAGGAGAGGAGAGCAGGAGAGGGCGGCCGAACTCATTTTCTTCCCTGCCATGTTCCCAGTCTGAATCAATGGTCACTCTAGCTCCCTGTGGGAAGGAGGGTGTGAAACCCATTTATCTTTCCCGTTTGGGGAGAAAGTGCCAGGGTGAACCAGCTGCCTACCCAAAGTGTGGTCCCTCACAGAGATTTTTCAGTTTGGGGACTGTTGATGTCTATGTGCATATTATCAGTGGTTCTCAACCTGTGGGACCCCAGATGTTCCTGGACTGCAACTCCCAGAAATCCTTTCCAGCACAGCGAGTGCTGGAGGCTTCTGGGAGTTGCAGTCCAGGAACATCTGGGGACCCACGAGGTTGAGAACCACTGATCTAGCTTGACTAAAGAACGTTCACAGTTTTGTTATTCCAGTTTATGAGAGAAGTATGCTACTGGACAAGGTGTCAGCCTTCAATCATCTTTTCCACTAAGGGGGAATGTACCCTGTTCTTCTAAAATTTATTATTTATTTATTTTAAAGTATTTTTAACCCGCCTTTTTCCTTGGAAAGGACCCAAGGCGGCTTACAGTAATGAGGGATAATATACAGTCCGGTACAATTAAGGCATGTTCAAGTATTTGAGAGCAAGAAATTGAGGGACATCTTAATAGGCAACATTACATTAAAGCTACAAGGCTATAAGTAGTTATAAACACAAAGTCTATGTGAGCCTATAGATTCATATGAAATACACATGGTACAGTAGTCCATCATTCAGGGAAATCTTGCCTGAAGAGAAAGGTCTTTGCCTGTTTCCGGAAGGACAACAGAGATGGGGCAGTCCTGGCCTCCAGTGGGAGGGAGTTCCAGAGTCTGGGTGCAGCAGTTGAGAGGGCCCTTTCATGGGTTCCCACAAGACGTACCTGTGAAGGTGGCGGGATGGAGAGAAAGGACTCTCCTAATTTAGCAATATTTGCCACTTGAAGCTTCTACATAAAAACTGGTTTTCCTAACCAGTTTCCATGTTGGAATTCAACATTTTCCTTTATGGGAAAAGACGGGCCTAGTTTTATATACTTTGTTCTTGTTTGTAAAATCACACATTGCCTGGTTTTGTTCTTGGTTTATGACCAATCAGTTACCACCAGGCTTCCTTACTCAGTCAATGGGTGTTGTGTAAACACATTCTTTAGGAGCTTAAGTGATGAGGCAGGATCTTTTTTTTAAAAAAAATATCTAATGTGTGATCAAATTGCAGCTAATATTAGTACAGCTCAGCCACGTTCTTTTTTTCTGGATTGTAATGAGTTGCGAAGATGATGACCCTTGTTCTTGGTTCCTCTGATGTCGACTTTTTTTTGTTCCTCCGTGGAACTTCTTCTTCTTCTTCTTCTTCTTCTTCTTCTTCTTCTTCTTCTTCTTCTTCTTCTTCTTCTTCTTCTTCTTCTTCTTCTTCTTATTATTATTATTATTATTATTATTATTATTATTATTATTATTATTATCACCATCATCATCACACAGCTAACTACGCTGGATTTTGTATTACAAATCACTAGTCAAACGCTTCCCAAGCATTTAGGACTATGTGATGTATCGGCAAATTATGCGAGCAGACCCCAGTAAAGTGGCTTTCTGCAGCTGACTGATGGTGACTTTGTCAACTCCAATTTCTTCTAAATCAGGCATGTCCAAACTTCGGCCCTCCTGATGTTTTGGACCACAACTCCTAGAATTCTAACCTTAGACTGCAAATGACAAAGGACTGTGGGAGTTTGGTCCAAAACATCTGGAGGGCCAAAGTTTGGACATGCCTGTTCTAAATACTTGCTTAGCTCTTTAGGTACGGTGCCCAGCATGCCGATTACCACTGGGACCACCTGCACTAGTTTATGCCAGAGTCTCTTTATTATTATTATTATTATTATTATTATTATTATTATTATTATTATTATTATTATTATTATTATTATTATTATTATTATTATCCCTTTTCTTTTTCCCCAGAATTATTGTATGTTAGATTTGTTAACTGCTCTGAGTTCCTGTTTGGGAAAACCCGGCGGTGTATAAATTTAAAAATAAATAAATAAAATAAATAAATAAATATGACCACACCATGCTAACGCTGCGAGTTATGGTAGGAGAGAGACATCAATCTGTAATCATTTCATCATGAAAATATTTGGTTGGGATGTGATCAGCATTGTGCATTTTCCTCTCTATATGTGACATGTTGGTTGATGTAAGCTTAGATGTTTGATAGCTCCGTGGTTGACGCATCAGGCTGCCATGTCAGAGGTCGGGAGTTCGATTCCCCGGTGGGCCTCCTTGACAGGGGGGTGGACTCCAAGATCCGATGGGTTCCCTTCCAGCTGTGCGGCTCTAAGGTTGTCTAAGTGGCAGATCTTGTCCTGTCTGTCAAAAGATGACAGTTGACCCCTGTTGACCCCTGTGTTGCCTGTTGACCCCTCTGTTCTCCCTTGCCGTGCGTTCTCTTGCTGTGTCGCGCAGAAGAGGAAGCAGAGATAGTGTCGGGTATAAAGAACACGGACGTCTTTGCGGGCGAATCCGCCACTTTTACCTGCGAGCTCTCGCGCTCCGGCGTCTCTAACGTGCAGTGGTGGCTGGACAGATCGCCCCTTCAGGACAGCCCCGTGAACGAGATCTCTGTACGGGACGGGAACATTCATACATTGAAACTCAAGGACCTGGGCCCCAATGATTCAGGAATCGTGACCTTCCGAGCGGGCCCCCTCATATCCTCCGCTAAATTATTAATCAAAGGTATTTGGACTTTGAAATGCAGAACCCACAAGCACTCCACCTGCTTCTGGCTTCCGGCGGCACTTAACAACCTCATGCCAAACAGCGATGGGAAAGCATGCTTTAACAAGGGCACCCCTGCGCTGAGCACCATCCTGCACCCTGCAAGACCTGTCCTCCTAGGAAGATAAGATTTCATAGCCCCCTTCACCTTCCAAAATTAGTACTGGCTCATCTGCACAAATACGAATACAAATACGAATACAAAATCTTTAATACGGCCATAGATCAACATCCAAATACTGTATACAAAAGCAAGTTACAACGTACCACACTTCTATAAGAACTAGGTTCAAAGTTAAAATAGCCTAACAGAAATAGTAAACATCTCTCCCTCACATCTTAATTGAAAGGGGATCAAGAAGGAAAGAGAGAAGAAAGAGGAGGAAAGATCTCACTGATAATTAAAGGTCTATCCTTATTTTGTTAAAACCTTCCACTCCTGGATTTTAATAGCAGCAGCTAAAAAAATTGCCACATTATGCAAAGTGTTTGAATTTTGTCCTGATAGACATAAGAGGGTATAAAATGCCTCAGAACGCCCAAGGAATAATTTTAAGTGGGGTACAATGAGACTTCTCCTGATATCTCATGGGATTACCATGGTCACGGCTCATCAGCAGAAACAGCTTCTGTTAGACATGTATGTGTGTGTGTGGGTTAGAATATATAAAATCTCTCTCAGTGCAAAAAAAACATAAAACCCCAAGGTGGGTATTCATTTCACACCAGTGGAACGATGGCATCCCACCTCTCCTTGCCCTGTTCAGGAAAATTTACATAGAGGAGGAAGGAGGAGGAAGGAGGAGGGTGAGAGAAGTCATGTCTTCTTCCCTCAGATTACTGCCAGTCCCCTGACAGGATGTGGCACCTTCTAGGCCAGCTATGTGGGTGACTCCGAACTTTGGGAACCCTTTCGGAAGGGCTCTTTTAAGAAGGATGGTCAAGGAGAACTGTTGACCACCTGCCCCTCAGTGCTTTGGCCCCGAAGACACCCAAGGTCAGAAACTGTCCCCGCGGGCAGCCCAGAGGGCCGCCATAACACCAAGGCAGAAATGCAGTCTATGAACTACTTCTTCTGGTACATTGTGCAGCGGTTGGAGTAGAAATTGTTGAACGGATGGCACAGTTGAATTGCGCCAATTCCCTGTTGCCAGGCATAACTCCTGGCCCATTGATGCCGGTGTAACTTTTGTGTCACACCTGCATGAACTGGATGTGGGCCTTTGTGTAGTGTAATGTTGGTCTGCTGTGTCCTAAAGGTTGATCCCGTCTCAGGCAACACCCAAACAAGCAACACCCCATCACACCTCACTGACCTCGGGAACCACAGCTTTCAGGCCTGATAGCTAACCCACCTGCTTCCATTAAGCTTCCTGCTGATACAAACACACACTAAACTCAGCAAACTCAGCAACGCTCCTGTTCATGCCTCTCATCCCACGTGCCTTGAAGGCTGTTTACGTAAACTTGCCCAAACGCGCTCCCCGCGGGCTGCCACTAACCCCTCTCCCTCCTGACGTATCGGTTGACAGATCCAACCATTGAGGTGGTCAGTCCTATGCAGGACATGATCGTGGAGGAAGACGCCACGGCCGAGTTCATCTGCCAGTACTCTCGGCCCGTGCAGGCCACGTGGTGGAAGAACGACCAGGAGGTCCGTCCGGACGGAAAGAGAATCGTTATCGAGCAGGACTGGAACGTGGCCAAGCTGACGATCAAGCCGGCTCTCCCAGCCGACACCGGAATCTATACCTGCGAAGCGGGAGGGACCAAAGTGGTGGCGATGCTTGACGTTCAAGGTGAGGTCTTCCATGATGGACAGAAGACAGTCATAATTGGGGGGGAAACCAGGGACTGCCTTCGCTGCAGCGTTTTGCAGGTTTCAGAGAAACACGAGTCTGAGAGTTTTGAGCACAAATCTCAGCTGAGCACTCCAAATACGACTTCTCTGTTCCCTTGAATTTCCTCTTTTCGGGGTATCTGATTATGTATAACATAATAAAGCGATTTCCAATTATATTATTTAAAAAAATTGGTGTATTGTGTTGGTTCAGAATATAACCTGGAGGATTGATTGTTGGAAGAATTCCTTGCTCATCTCTTTTGATGGCCTTTAACTCTTCTGGGTTCTCTAAGGCATGTTCCGTCTCTGTGCTTCCACTTTCTTTTCGGTAATTTGGGGACAATATAATGTCGGCTGGCATGGATGGCTCATTGGTTTAGCACTTGCTTGCAGAGCTAGAGGTTGGGAGGTCAATTCCCCCACTGTGCCTCTTGTGGTAGAGCCATCCTATGTAGGAATAGAATAGAATAGAATAGAATAGAATAATTTTATTGGCCAAGTGTGGTTGGACACACCCAGAATTTGTTTTGGTAAAATATGCTCTCGATATAAAAGGAAATATAAAAATCAGATAGTCAACAATAAAAACACAGTACAATGATACAATATAACCCATTATTTAAAAGGAAGAAAAGTAAAAATTAATAATTCAACAGTTTGATAGCACTTGGAAAGAAACTATCTTTATATCTAGTTGTCCTAGTATGCAATGCCCTAAAACGCCGCCCTGAGGGTAACAATTAAAACAGATTATGTCCTGGATGTGTGGAATCTGTGTATATTTTCATCGCCCTCTTTTTGGCTCGTGTGGTATACAATTCCACAATAGATGGCAGATTAGTAGCAATAATTTTTTCTGCAGTTCCAATTATCCTTTGAAGTCTATATCTGTCATGCCTAGTCGCAAAACTAAACCAGACAGTTATAGAGGAACAGATAATAGATTCAATAGCACTTCTATAGAATTGAATCAACAGTTCTTTTGGCAGTCTGAACTTCCTAAGTTGACGCAGAAAAAACATTCTTTGTTGTGCTTTCTTAATAATACTTTCAATATTAGATGACCATTTTAAATCTTGAGATATAATAGTACCTAAAAATTTAAAGGACTCCACTATTGACACTAAGTTATTTGATATCATAAGAGGTGGCTGTATAGAACGAGTCCTCCTAAAATCCACCACCATTTCAACAGTTTTGCATGTGTTTAATTCGAGATTATTTTGAGTACACCATAAAACTAGTTGTTCAATCTCTTGCCTATAGGCAGATTCATCATTGTCTCGAATGAGGCCAATCACTGTAGTGTCATCTGCAAACTTCACTATTTTAACAGAGGAATGTATGGGACAGCTGTATGGGAATGAAAGAAGGGAATGGCAAACTATCTCTGAGTATTCTCCACCCGGAAAGGATCGCCAGAAGTCAGAACTGACTAGATGGGACAAAAATTATTATTACTCATTCTGGTCTACTTTACGTAGCTGTTGTAAGGATGGGAGATGATGTGCACAAAGCACTCTAAGCACCCCAAAATGGTTTAAAATATTTTTCTAGGTTTTTCAGCATCAAGAGATCCTGGCACTGGGGGAGTGGGCAAACCAGTGGCAAATGAGCTTCAACATTAGTAAGTGCAGAGTGATGCACGTTGGGGCAAAAAAAATTACATTTATAAACTAATGGGGTCTGAACTCTCTGAAACAAACCACAAAAGGGACCTTGGTGTCCTGGTGGACAGCTCAATGAAGGTGTCAACCCAGTGTGTCGCAGCAGGGGAAAAAGCAAACTCAATGCTAGGGACCATTAGGATGGGTATAGAAATAAGTCCGCAAGTGTCATTTTGCCTCTATACATCTATTATGAGGCCCCATCTGGAGTATTGTGTACAGTTCTCATCACCACCCCTCCAGAAGGATATTATGGAAATGGAAAAAGTGTAGAGGAGGGCAGCCAGAATGATTAGGGAACTGGAACACATTCCTTACCATCTGAGGCTGCAACGGCTGGGCCTCTTCATTCTTGAACGACAGCGTCTAATAAGTGACCTGATTGAAGTTTATAGAATCATATACAATGTAGGCAATGTAGATAAGGAAAAGCTGTTTTCCCTGTCACACAACACTAGAACTAGGGGGCAATAGATGAAACTTTTGGGTGCTAGATCTCAAACAAATAAGAGAAAGTACCTTTTCACCCAGAGGATCACTGGTCTGTGGAACCCTCTGCCAGAAGAAGTGGTGACAGCTGTCGGCCTTGACAGCTTTAAGAAAGCATTGGACAAGTTCATGGAGAACAAGGGTCTCCATGGCTATCATGATGGATGCCTAAGGACAACCTCCAGGTTGGAGAGAGAGGCAGGATGTCTCTCAATGCCATTTGCCGGGAATTGTAAGCAGGGGAAGACCTCTGCTTGGGAATACCTTGAAGCAAATGGTGAGCCCCTGTGTGAGACAGAATGCTGGACTGGATGGGCTGGAGCCTGTTCCAGCAAGGCTGTTCTTATGTTCGTATGTTTGCTCTCTATTGTTCAGAACTCAGGCTTTTAGAATTGTGATTCAATAGAATAACTCATTGCTTAATTGGTTGTTTTGAATTATTGTATTATTGTTGTTTGTGCTGGTGCTGTATTTACACTTCTTCAATATATGCCTTTTGATAACTAGCTTGGTTTTAAATTTTCTTTACATGAAATTAAAAAAGAGAGAATGAAGGATCCAGGATGATAGAGAGGTGGGGATCAAAACTCTCCTGTGAAATGCACTAACACTTCTTTGATGTCACACACCATACCTGTGGGTCATGCTCATTACGTTTGTGCCTCATGGAATCACCCTAGACAATTTCTACATTAGGGACAAATTCCTATAGTAGTGACATGTTGACTGGCAGGAACCATAGATCAATTTTAAAAAATCAGGATTGCTTCCTATGGGACCAAGAAATTAATTCCTTTTAGTTTGATGGTGGACATTCTTTCTTGTGATGATGCACTCAGATGGGTCACGCTACATCCAGGCTCTTTGGTAACCCCTGAGGGTTTCTTGCTTGCTCATGGAAAGCTGTTAGCAGAGTGCTAGGTCTGATTCCTTGTTGGCCATTGCTTGGATCGGGGCCCAGCATGAGCCTGGCAGTTGGGTGAGTTGTTCCTGAGGTCTAGTCGCTTTATGCCTCAAAGCAGAATTTGAGCTAAAGATCAGGTTATGAGGTTTGTTTGTTTGGCCTGGTGATCATCAGACTAAACACTTCATCCTTTTGGGAGGTAATTGTGAATTTTCAGACATGCAAGAATGACGGCTGATGTTTTCAATAAAGATCGCACCCCTGGAATCAGAAAAGAAATCAGAACAGAAATATTTTCAATAAAGGTCAAACCCCTGGAATCAGAAAAGAAAAGAAACAAAGATATCCCACTGATTTGTTGTTCTTATGATCCTTGTGAGATTTTATATATCCAGATGAATGTAATGCTCAGCTGTTACAAACAGAAAGATTAATACTTTTAAAAAATGTTTTGTGTGCTAGCTAAGAACACGATCATCCAAGGTCTGGAAAACGTTGACGCCATGGAAGGCGGTGAGGCTCTGTTTGAGTGCTACCTCTCTAAACCAGAGAGCTACAATTACAACTGGCTGATCGATGACGAGCCGGTCAAGACCTCGGAGAACATTGAGATGGTTTATTTTGAAAACGGGCTCCGGCATCTCCTGCTCTTGAAGAACCTCACTCTGCAGGACAGCTGCCGGGTGACCTTCCAGGCGAGTGACGTGGTGACCTCTGCCTTCCTGACTGTGAAAGGTAAACACCCGCTGGTCCCTAGTCATTCTGCCGTGGAACCTTCATCTTCTTTATGAGCGTTACTGGTAGAGATGGGCACGACTCAGCGAAATTTTCGTTTTCGTTTTCATTTTTTCGTTTCGTTTCGCAACGAAAACAAAAACGAAAAATTTTTCAGAAGCAAAACGAAAACGAAACGAAATTTTGCCGTGTTTTTCGTTTTCGTTATGGCAGACACATTGCATTGAAAAGAATGCTAACGAAACGAAAATTTTTCGTTTTTTTTCGTTTCGTTTCGTAACGAAAACAAAAACGAAAAATGTGCAAAAAAAACCCCCAAAAACGAAAACGAACCAAAACGGACCCCTAAACGAAAAACGAAAAACAAAAAATTATTTTTTTGAGTCGTGCCCATCTCTAGTTACTGGATCCAAATGCTTCCCAGGGGACAGATGGGTTACGATAATGTGCAGAACAACACTTCTTGTATTAACTTTGCAGTGTGTGGACTGTCATAGCATAGCATGGGGTTTTCTTGTCTCATTAGAGCAGCGGTTCTCAACTTGTGTGTCCCCAGATGTACCTGGACTGCAACTCCCAGAAATCCTGGCCAGCTCAGCTAGTGATGAAAGCTTCTGGGAGTTGCAGTCCAGGAACACCTGGGGACCCACAGGTTGAGAACCACTGCATTAGAGGATGCTGAAGGCCCTGAGCCATAGTGGATGAGTCTGTATCACTGTTATTCACACGGGTGGGACTCCTTCTTTAAACTGTCATATCATGACACTCCTTTGCTAAAACATTTGGGGCTCTTTAGTCTGGAAAAAAGGCACCTGAGGGAAAGGATTGAGATGTACAAAATAATGCAGGGCATGAGTAAAGTGGATAGAGGGACGCTCTTCTCCCTCTCACAAAATACCAGAACTAGGGGACAGCCACTCAAATTGAGGGTTGGGAGAGTGAGAACAGACTAAAGAAAATATTTTTTTTTTACCCAGCGTGTTGTTACTCTGTGGAACTCCCTGCCACAGGAGGTGGTGATGGCCTCTGGCCTGGATGCCTTCAAAAGGGGATTGGACAGATTCCTGGAGGAAGAGTCCATCACAGGTCACACATCATGATGGAGACGCGTAATCTCCAGGCTTAAAACCGGGGTATTTCAAGGGCCAGATGCAGGGGAGTGGTATCAGGAGACAGAGATACAGTCTTGTGCGCTCCCATAGGCATTTGGTGGGGCCACTGTGAGATACAGGAAGCTGGACTAGATGGGCCTTTGGCCTGATCCAGCATATGGCTCTTCTTATGTTCTTATTGAAACTAGATGGACTTCGGGTGAGGGAAGAATTGACTTCCTGTGAAGGGTGGTTCTTACAAGACTTCGGGAGTGTACCTGGGAGAAAGAAAGAAGGAGGCACTGAGGTGCACCGTGTGGTTGCTGGCAGGTCAGAGTGTTGATAAGGTGTCAATGGACCACACCAGGAGATGCAAGAGTAGGCAGTTTGGGGTACAGTTTCTACTCCAGCAAGACAGAGAGTGGTTGCCCTACCAGTGTGCCCTCTGGTCTGCTGGTGTTATTAATCAATGCCCCTATTAGTTCATGATCGTTGTTACATGCCGTCGTGTTGAATTGACATATCAATCTTCGCATGGCTCTCCAGGTCAGTGAGATATTTAGCACTTCCACGCCTCTAGTGAGTTTCCGTGTCTGAGCAGGGATTCAAACCCAGGCCTCTCGAGACCTTGCCTGCCGCTCTACCCACTACACCACATGGCCTATCCCTTGTTCACAGTAAGACCTCTTTCATCCGAGATTTGGTCATGGATGAGAAAGCTAGCCTCGTGAATAGAACCAGGGCTTGACTGGGACAGTTGGGTGACCTTTCCCAAATGTGCCTAACCGGGTGCTCAGGACAGAGCCAGCACAAGGGTGAAGAAGCAGGGCTGAGTTGGGCACTTGGGATATACAGTATTAAGAGATTCTCATGGTGTGCCACCCATTGCATTGGGGTGGTCCATTATTCCATGGACTGGGAGGCAAACCGTACCACCAGTGGACCCATGCTCACCAATGTTCTGTTGGATGAGTTTCAGTTGTTGAGACCTCAGAGCATAGACAGAGTGCTTTGTTCTGGCCTTCACCTCCTTGTGATCTGTTGATATGCAGAGCTGTTGGCCATTGTGTGTGTGTGTGTGTGTGTGTGTGTGTGTGAATAGCTTGCACCCCAAAAGTTAATTTCTGGGCAGAATGAAATCTCTGAGTAACCTCAGAGTCGTCCAGCTTTCCTGTCATTCTGCCCTTCAGAAGCTGCTCACGAGTGTTATATTTGGCCCAGCCGTGGATTTTGGAGGTGTTGATCATGCGTCTCCCAACATCATTTCAGGATGGCGCTTGGAATTTTTGCAGCCCTTAACTGACACCACCGTCACGGCTGGAGACCGGGCTGTCTTCAGCTGTGTCCTTAGTGAAGCGGTGCCAGTCCATGAGGTTGCTTGGTATCTTAACGATGTGGATATCCAGCCGGATGAACACTGGGGAATTGAGGCAGAAGGGAATTGCTACAAGTTGATCCTGAAGAAAGCTCAGCCACATCATTCCGGAGAGGTGACGTTTGCTGCAAGGGATGCCATTGTTTCAGCAAAGTTATCTGTAATAGGTAGGTTGGGGCGGGCCAAGCTATTAATTATTCTAGCTCTGATTTAACATTTTATCTTCCAGGCATGCTAAAGAGGCTGTCATATCACGACACTCCTTCTTTGCTTGGTTTGTTTACTGCCCCAATGGGTGTTATCATGCTTCAGTGCACTGCCCCTTTTTGTGGGTGCCCCCTTGGAGGCAGGGTCCCCCTTCCCTTCCCTCCCTCCTTCAGTGCACCTTTTCTCTAGGGCCCTTTGTACACGACCCCTAAACTCCGCCGCAAATGGCTCCCAGCTCCGGAGCTTAAAATTGTTTCCCCACCAGCTCCGGAGTTTACAGATAATTAAGTGCCACCACGCCCACCTAAGCGCGTCCCAGCGCACTTTTCAGGTACCTGCTCTCTGGAGGTGAAAATTCCTGATGCGGATATAACATAGTGACTGCCCGGCTCTCCTTGCTTCTGTTTGTTCTTTTTTTGCCCCCCGCCCCTTTAAGAGATCTGAATGCAGTGCCGGGACGGCAGAACAGAGGTGAGCGGCATTCTTTTCTTCCTTTTTTCTCCCTCCCCTCACGCAGCCAGCAGCCAGGAGTGCGGAGGGGGTGGGAACGCAGGAACAGCGACAAACCCCTAAGATCTCTGGTCCGAATTTAAGTGGCCAGCGGATCTTAGGGGTCGTGTGAAAAAGAGCCTAGGACAGTGATGGCGAACCTTCGGCACTTCAGTTATTTTGGACCACAACTCCCAGAATTCCAAGCCTGTATTGCCAGTGACAAAGGACTGTGGGAGTTGTGGTCCAAAACATCTGGAGTGTGGCAGGTTCGCCACCACCGCGCTAGGGCCTGCATTTTATACCGCTTCAACCTGATTTAAATTTCGCAACTTTCTGTTTGAGAAATCCATTCAGCTGAAATCCCACTGTCGATGTGCACCAAGAAGGCCAGCAGAGCGAAGGGTGTATAATGAAGTCAGATAATGTTACGTAATTTCTTCTCCAAACTCTGAGTTCTTAAGGAGACGTTTGATATTTCTTGGTCCAACGAGAGAGCAGCAAGTACACAGAAGTGGATGCCATAATTACATTAGCCTTTAAAGTTCTCCAAGGCCTTGTATTGTTGTTTTCCATGATGCAATAATTCACACTCCGCTTTATTTCCTTTGTGCCGCTTGCGGTATTTGCAGCCTGTCAGGGGCAACCTGTGTTCCCAATTAACCATATCTTGCAAAATATGCTCGTTGACATATTGGTTTCGTAGCCTGCTTCTTCGATGCTTTGTTCACTGAGGTGCAAAAAAAAAAATCGCTTGTTTTTGATACATTGCAGAGCCTATGGCTGTAATTCGGCCTCTGGTCAACAAGTCGGCTGCGGAAGGACAGACAGCTCGTTTAGAGTGTGAATTATCCGGAGGAGGTTCAGAGGTGGTTTGGCTGAAGGGAAAAGAACGGGTGCGTCCTGGAGGAAGACATGAGATCATCTCCGATGGCAAAAAACAGGCACTCATCATTCATGGGTTTAATGCTGAAGATCAAGGGTCATACACCTGCATGGCTTCGCCAGAAGTCAAAACATCGGCCAGTCTTTCGATTGAAGGTACATTTGACCATTCTGTCTCATTTCCTTCTGCTTTTGGAATCAGTACACACATCAAAAACCGAGATAGAAATTGACTGGAAGCTATTGAACTGCACAAGTATAAGTTCATTCTGTTCCCTTCCCAGGAAAAAGGTAAAAGTAAAGGTTCTCCCCGCACATGCGTGTTAGTCATATCTGATTCTAGGAGCGGTGCTCATCTCCGTTTCCAAGCCAAAGAGCCAGTGTTGTGCAAGCCCGTGGCCATGTGGCAGTACCTATTTATCTACTTATTTATAAATTTATTTATTTATTGCATTTTTATACCACACTGATTTCCGAGAAGGGACTCTGGCCGGTTTACATAAATGCAAATAAGGAACAAACAACAATGCAAATTAAACAAACAGTAGAATAAACAAGTAAAATAAGCAAATAAACACAGTTGCATTTACATGCTTTTGAACTGCTAGGTTGGCAGGAGCTGGGGCTAACAGCTCGATCCACTGCATGGCACTGGGGATTTGAACCGCCGTGCTGCCGACTTTGCAGCCAACAGTTTCAGCACTCTAGCCCGCTGAGCCACCACAACCTTTTCCAGTAGAAAGCTCTTTTTAAAAAGGTTGTGCCTAGAATAGTCAAACAACGCAGTTGCCCAGTTCAGGATCACATAGTGAATGGGATGGTATTAGAATGGCAGGTGACCTACCATATGCGGCTATGGATTATTCATATCTAAAAGATCACAGTAGGCCTCTGGTTGCAGCACCACAAATCGGGAGTTCAATTCCCTACTGGGGTTCCTACACGAGGTCTGGACTTAATGATCCATAGCAAAAGTGCTCCATTTGCTCTGCACTGTTTTCATTGGGTGCTTTTACACGACCCCTAAAATCCGAGGCAAAGTTGCTCCCAGATCCGGAGCTTAAAAATGTTTTCCCACCAGCTCCGGACTTTAAAAAAAAAATTAAGTACGACCACGCCCCACCTAAGCGCGTCCCAGCGCATTTTTCAAGTACCTGGCCTCCAGGAGGTAAAAAATCTTCCAATGTGGATTGTAAAGCTGTGAATGCCGGGCTCCCTCGCCTTCTGTTTGTTTGTTTTTTGTCCCCGCCGCCCCTTTAAGAGACAGGAATCACTACAGGGCGGCTCGGGGCTGCTTCGACATGCAGACGGAGGTGAGCCTGCATTTTTTTCTTCCTTTTTTTTCTCCCTCCCCTCACGCAGACAGGAACAATGGAGTGCGGAGGGGTGGGAACACAGGAAGAGCGACAAACCCCCACAATCTCTGGTCCGAATTTAAGTTGCCACTGGATTTTAGAGGTCATGTAAAAGCGCCCATTGTAATGCTTCCCAGTGGCCCAGGACACCCTTCTGTTCAGAAGAAGACACATGGGAGTAATAAAATGTTTCCTCTTAATTTCTCTCAGTTCCCACAGTGTCGATGTTAAAAGCGGCTGTGGAAGAAGCACCAAAGCCGAAGGAAATGGTGGAGGCCCTTGATGATCAGGCGCAGCCTAGCTTGCCCCCTGAAGCTGCCCAGGAGGGAGACCTCCATCTTCTGTGGGAGGCTCTGGCCAAGAAGAGGAGGATGAGTCGGGAACCCACCCTGGATTCCATCAGCGAAATACCAGAAGAGGACGATAAACTCCAGAAGCGGAAGAAAGAGGAAGCAGAGACTGCCCAGTACTACTCAGAGGAATACTCCACGTGCGACGAGTCGGTGAAAGCAGGAGAGGCGGACTTCTCCTTCACCAGTTCCGATGACGAATCCAGAGCTGGGACGCCTTCCTTAATCTCTTATCTCAAAAAGGCTGGCTCGACATCGATTAGTGGCCAAGTCCAGACCTTCTCGGTTGAGAAGACCTACACGCAGTGGGAGAAGACCACCACGGTGCCACCTCCTCCGGCCAAGCCGGCACAGCCAGAGTTGATGGGAGAGCTGGACGACCCTTCCGTGGCTCAGGCCGCCGTGAAAATCCAGGCTGCCTTCAAAGGGTACAAAGTGAGGAAAGAGATCAAGCAGCAAGAATGCCCGGTCTTTACCGAGACCTTCAAGGACTTCTCTGGCGCGCCAGGAGGCAACCTTCATCTCGAATGCGTGGCCCAAAGCAAAACGGACATGACGGTCCGTTGGCTGAAAGATGGCGATGAGATTTCGGACGGACGCCATTATCACATTGACAATTACAACGACGGAACCTGCTCCTTGATCATCACCGGCCTGGAGCTGAACGACGCGGGCCAGTACACCTGCGAGGCCTCCAATAAATTTGGCAAGGTGTCCCACAGCGCCAAGGTGATGGTGGCCCCTCCGCCACAGCCCCCGGCACGCAAGCACAAGCCGGCCAAAATGCTTCCCGACAGTGAAACCGAGAGTTCGTCCGGGAGCGACTTGGACGAGGCCTTCCGTAAAGCTGGGAGGAGGCTTCACAAGCTGTTCAAATCCAAAATCTCCACAGAGATCTCGGATGTGGACGAGGAGCTCTTCGTCAGTGCCGACGAGGGAGAGATCGAGGGGGTGGACCGCCAGACCTACCGCGAAGACGAAAAGTACATCTATATCAAGTTTGAAATCATGTCCGAGGCCAAAACGGCAGCCAACCGTTTTAGGGAGATGTTTGCCGCCATGGGTATCCCTGTGGAAATTGACATCCTCGACCAAGGGCCTAAGAAGATAGAGCTGCGTATCGGGAAAGCCACACCAGCCGCTCCTGGTCAACTGCGGACGTTGGTGAAACGGCCTCCCCCTCCTTTGCTGACCTCTGACGCTGGTAAGTCCAGAATATGAGCCTCTTAATAGGGACCCTGGGCCCAGTTGTAGATGCCCTTCTCAAATGGGATGGATGTAGGATTATTGACTACACATGGGACACAGGATTTGGGGTACAATCATCTCTTGGTCCCAGGTGTGCGTCTCTCTGTGCGTGGGTCTCTCTCTCTCTGTGTGTGTATGCGAGTGAGTGAGTGTCTGTCTGTGAGGGTGCGTGAGCATCTCGCCTGGGACCCAAGGCTTTTTATTGGTTACAGTCCAAACTTCGACACTCCAGATGTTTTGGACCGCAACTCCCACAGTCCTTTGCCATTGGCAACCTAAGCTTAGAATTCTGGGAGTTGTGGTCCAAAACATCAGGAGGGCCGAAGTTTGGACATGCCTGGGTTACAGTAAACACATACAATGCATACATCACAATAGGGGTGGAGTGAAAAAGCATCCGGACTGTGGTCACGTATGAATTCCATTGGTGGTGGTGAGGATATGAGGGTCCTCACGTATGCAGCTGTTATCTAGGAGGAAATGCTTGATAGTGGGGAATCATTGATAGGGGCGTGGGCTGGTCATGTATGCCTCCAGACCAGAGGTCGCCTGATCAGCCTGCTATCTAGATAGCCACCTGTTTCCCTTTGCCTCCTGTTGGAGCTGACCTCTGCCCTGCTTCAGGATCATCCAGAGCGTGCTCTGGCCCGGTCTTCTCCACGCCGGGCCATGCCCTTTTCTGTGGGTGATCTCTCAGCCCCTGGGCTAATGGCTTGGTTCAGCACTTTGGCCAGGGCCTATTGGGGTACATGGAATCCCCACACATGGACTCTGTGATCCCTGTCTGCAATGCTAGCATACTGAGGAGGCATCTTTAATGATAGAGTTTGGGGGATGAACGATATATATATATATAGAGGGTCTGCAACCCGCGGCTCCGGAGCCGCATGCGGCTCTTTGGAACCTTTGCCGCGGCTCCGGGAGGTGACTGTGACAGGTTCGCCGCTCTGCTCCACACTGCCCGCCCGGTGATGTCGCAATGGTTTTGCGGCTCCCAGTTTCCCCCCCTGTCGGAAACGGGTCCAAGTGGCTTATATGTCTTAAAGGTTGCAGACCCTTGATATAGATAGATAGATAGATAGATAGATAGATAGATAGATAGATAGATAGATAGATCTATATCTATATCTATAGATAGATAGATAGATAGATAGATAGATAGATAGATAGATAGATAGATAGATAGATAGATAGATAGATTATACACACACACACACACACACACACCATTTGTTTCTTTTTAATGTTTGTATTTTGCATTTCTTCCAGCAAAATGAGGGAAAGACTCTTTGTTTCTCAGGTGTTTTCATAGACCTACTTGTAGTAGCTCCACAGCTAAAAAGTTATATATGTACTATATGGATGGATGGGTGGGTGGGTGGAGGGATTTAAACTCTTATACATTTATACTGCCCATTTGATCATTCTGGGCTGTTTAAAACCTATAAAACCAGCACACGACTAAAATGGAGTGAACAAAAAGAAGAATAAAAATAATAAAGTACAAATAAATAATTGTGTAAAGGTGTTGAATATAGGCTAGCATAAAACAAACAGAACACTTGAAACATTCGAGATGGCAGACTTAATCAAGTAAGTTAGCTGGGCTCAGCTTGAGTTTGCAGGTATAACATTTTTGAATGCCTGGTTAAATTTTAGTGTTGTTGTTTTTTTAAAGAGGGCCTAACAGTGACGGGGGAAAACAGGTGACCCCGGGGAGTTCATTCCACTGCCAAGGAACCATTGCTGAGAAGGGCTGGTTTCTCATCTTCTCTCTCTGGGCCTCTCTTGGGGTTTGCATCGTCAGCTGGCCTGCTTGGGGTGTTCTTATAGGATGGACGGATGATATGCCTAGTAGTGAGGTTCCAAACCATTTAGGGCTTTATATGTTAATTAGAAACATCCCCTTGAAGCTGGCATGGAAACAGACAGGTAACCAGTGCGAGGCAGCCAGGATTGAGATGATGTGATATTCATTCATCACTGTAAAGAAGACATTGAGCTGGACTGGGCTTTTGCTCTTCCTTCCTTCCTTCCTTCCTTCCTTCCTTCCTTCCTTCCTTCCTTCCTTCCTTCCTTCCATCCATCCATCATCAGTTCCTTCCTTCCTTCCTTCCTTCAATCCATCATCAGTTCCTCCCTCCCTCCCTCCCTCCCTCCCTCCCTTCCTTCCTTCCTTCCTTCCTTCCTTCTATCCATCATCCCTTCCTTCCTTCCTTCCTTCCTTCCTTCCTTTTGTCAGGAAAAAACAAAGAAGTAGAAACATAACAACATTTGGGCAACTATTGGCTCCATTTGTGAAGGAGTAGGGAAGTTAAAACAGAGATATCTCCACTTCCTTTGATACTTCTCAAAAACACTGCTTTGACTTTTAGTACTATCTACAACCTCAAGCACATCCAATCTCTCCTGATTTCAGAAGCTAAGCAGGGTCGGCCCTGGTTAGTACTTGGATGGGAAACCACCAGGGAATACCAGGTGCTGTAGGTGCCTGGAGGAGGAACTGACAAACCACTCCAGGATTCCTGCCAAGAAAACTCCATGGACATGGAGTCACGAAGAGTCGGTCACAACTGTAACGACACAACACACACATACAAACCCACAATGACGAACATTTTGTTATTGTTGTTGTTATACTACTACTACTACTACTACTACTACTACTACTACTACTACTACTACTACTACTACTAATTGTGTGTATCAAAACAATTCCAGCTCCCGTCTTCATAACAGAACTGCAAAACCAAGAGGTGCAGGATGGGTACCCGGTTAGCTTTGACTGTGTCGTGATTGGCAAGCCGCCCCCTACCGTTCGGTGGTTCAAGGACGGGAGAGCCATTGAAGAGGACGATCACTACATGATTAACGAGGACCAGGAAGGCTGCCACCAGCTGATCATCACGGCTGTCACCCCTCTGGACATGGGCGTGTACCGTTGCCTGGCAGAAAACAGCATGGGTGTCTCTTCCACAAAAGCTGAGCTGAGAGTGGATTGTGAGTTGTGGGGTCCAGCAGGGCCAAGGCGAATAGTGATGCTCAAAAGATGAGCACCACAAGGAAGTGGGTCAAATGGGCTCCAGCTAGGGAAATCCAGACTGAGGCTGAGTATCAGGAAAAACTTCTCAACTGTTAGAGCAGTACAGCAATGGAACCAGTGATCTCAATGATGAGTGCACCGATGCTGGAGGCATTCACTAGAAAACTGGACCATAGCTCTGGAGCCATGGAAAATAAATAAGTCCCTTTTTCAATGTGACATCCTTTCAAACATTTAAACATAGCTATCATATCCCCTCTCAGCCTTCTTTTTGTAAGGCTAAACATTCCCAGTTCCCTAAGCCGCTCCTCGTAAGACATTTCTTCCAGACCATCAATCATCTTGGTCATCTTCCTCTGGACCCGTTCAAGATTGTCAGCATCCTTTTTAAATTGAGGCGCACAGAACTGGACACAGTACTTCAGGTGGGATCTGACCAGAGTAGAATAGAGTGTTACTATCACCTCCCTTGATCTAGACACGATGCTTCTGTTGATGCAACCAAGAGAGCAACTCATAATTTGTGGTGTTTTGTTTTTTTCCTTTTCTTTCCTCTCCGTTCATCAGTGACCAGTACAGATTATGACACTGCGGCCGACGCCACCGAGACCTCTTCTTACTACAGTGCTAAAGGCTACCTCTCCAGGTAAAAAAAATGCTTGTGGTTTTTTTCTGCATTTTCTCATTTCATCCTAGCAGATCATAATAGAAAAATGTCAAAAGCTTTTTATTTCCTGGTGAGGTTATGAGAGTTTGGGTTGCCTTTCTCAGATTTTGGGGTGTTATTTTCTGCCTTGCTTGCTTAGTTTATATACCCTCTGGGTATAAAGTCCATTTTGGTTGGTCCACAACCGAAGAAAACAACAGGAACACATTCAATAGTAACCATGTGAACACAACAATATAAAAAACAGAAGGGACAGATATAATGAATTAAACCTTTAAAAAGGCAACAGAGAGAACAGCAAATAAAAGCAAAATGGTGGAACTGATCACTTAAGAGCTGAGAGAACCTCTCTTGATATCTTGAAAAGCCTGCGTCAACCGCCATATTTGGACATCCTTCTTAAAAGATCCCAGCAAATGGCCCAGGGGAGTCTCAGGTGGGAACTTATTTGGAATATGTAGCCAGCTGCCAAGAAAACCTGGTTCACGACCTCCTCTTTTGGGGTCAGTCTTGGTGTTAATGCCTTCAACAATCCTGCTTGGGATGATTGAGTAAGTAGGGACACATCTCACTAGAAGAAGGCATTCTTCCCAGTATTGAGGTCTCAAACCATTCAAGGAAGTGGTTCTCAACCTGTCGGTCCCCAGATGTTCCTGGACTGCAACTCCCAGAAGTATTCATCACTAGCTGAGCTGACCAGGATTTCTGGAAGTTGCAGCCCAGGAGCATCTGGGGACCCACAGGCCGCGAACCACTGATTCAAGGCCTTGTAGGCCAATGTCATTTTCCGCAATCTTCTGCGTAATGCCCTATTGTATGTTATGTAGAGATTTATCAGCAGCTGGAAAATTTTCCAGTCCTCTGTTTTGAACAAAATACGGTAGGACCTCTGTATCCACGGATTTATTATCCACTGATTCAGTTATCCACGGATGGCAGAGGGGAAAAATCAAATAAATAATTCTGCAGCCACAAAGCAAGCTACTGTCGTAAACTAAGCAAGCTACTGTCACAAACAGCAGCTGTAAAGCAAGCTACTGCTGTAAAACAGCAGCCGTCAAGCAAGCTACTGTCACAAACTGCAGCCATAAAGCAAACTGCTGTCATAAAACAGAAGCTGTAAAGCAAGCTACTGTCACAAAATAGCAGCTTTGGGGATATCCATGGAAAGAGTCCTACTGTACTCATATATTTTGTGCAAAACCCACTTCCTACCCCTCACCAGTGCTACTGGGGTGGAGTGGGGAGAGTCCCAAACCTCAGGTCTTTTCATGTTCATGCCGGAATGAAAAATAATCCAACTCTTGATAGTTTTTTTTTTCCAGTAGGGTATTTTAATGTGTTAGTTGCCCTTTTATATTGGAGGATGAGAAAATTCTCAGGCATTTAGAGATGGCCACAAATCACCTGTTTGTCAGTTCGTGCTGGTTTATTTATCAGTTGGCCAGGTGTCCAAGAAGCCCCACCTACTCCGGCGGGCATACTCTTCCTGGACCCCTACTCCTGGGCCATGCCTGGAGGTGGCAGAGCACGGAAACCCGGCTGTCACCTGTGGGTGGGCACCTGCCAGTGGAGGTGGGCTTTTGAAGTGCCGGACACCAGTTCAGCTGAGCAACGAACCGGCGCAAATGCCAAAAAAAACCCACCGTTTGTGCCCATTCCTCATGGCATCCTTCATGCGTTGTATGTTAAATGCGTGCCTGGCCATCGGGTCCACAGTTATGTTTTTCTTCTTCTGAGTTAGCCGAGAACAAGAAGGAGCAGAATCCATGAATGAAGAGGAGCAGCTGCCCCAGGTCCTGGATGAACTTCACGATATACACGTCGTCCAAGGAGCTGCCTTTGCGAAATTCCACCTGAAGGTGAAAGGTAATGAAAACACCATCTTCTGGTGTTTTCTGTTTATCTATTTATTTAACTTACTTAACTTTATCTTGCTTTTCTCACAGAAGGACAGATAAAAGATACATATACCCTAGGGATGGGCATGAAATGGAAAAAAAATGTTTTATTTCATTTTGTTTCGTGTTCACCCCCCGTTTTGTTTTGTTTTGTTTCTTACAATTTTTTAAAAAAATTCATATGAAATGAAGCAAAACAAAATGGCTCCTTTGGGTCCTAGAGGCACTGGGACTCCAGGAGCCATTTTAAAGGGCTCCAGCCAAGCTGTCAATGGCTGGAGCCCTTTAAACCTGGCCCAGTCGGCACCAGGGAGACCCTATGGTACCAACTGGGCCAGGTTTAAAGGGGTCCAGACATTGAGAGCTTGGCAGGAGCCGTCAGAAAATGGTCAGGAGGACAGTGCGATTGGGAACTGCCCCCACCAATTACCGTTCAATGGAAAAATGACCGTTTCGTTTTGTCTATAACGAAATTCTGCTTCCTTGTTTTGTTTCGTTTCATTTCATTTCGTTATGTAATGAAACTACAAAACAGCATTTGGTTTTTTTTTTGTTTCCTGCCATTCCCTAATATACTCCACAGATCAATGAATTCATATTAAAACATGATGAAACCTCAACAGTGTTAAAAACATTGTTGATTCAAACAAATTTAACACAATTAGTGAAAGCAAATTTAAATGAATGTAAGACAGCCGATAAAAGATATACTGCATCCCCTAAAAGCTACAATCCTGCAAATATATTCAGAGAGCAGAGTCCAGATTAAAAGGCAAGGGTTTCGCCAGCTGGCAAGGAGCCTAGCTAGCCACGGGGGGGCAAAGAATTCCACACAAATCTGGCAAGATTTGTTATCATTTCTTTATTTAAAATATTTATACCCTGAAGAGGACCTAAGGCAGCTAAAATATTAAAACAAAAAAGACAAAATATTTAAATGAATGAATGAATGAATGAATAAATAAATGAATGAATGAATGAATGAATGAATGAATGAATGAATGATCCCCATTTTTAAGCACCCCCCCCTCTTAGGCAGACCATCAGTTTTGCACATGGTCGTGTACAAGCTTTCTTCAGGTTGTAAAATTGATGTGAGTATTCCCCAAGCAGGCAAAGATTTTTCTCTTCAGGCAAGCTTTCCCTGAGTGACTAGCTGCCTGAGATGGGTTTTTAAATGGGTGGTTGTGTCATAGTGCTTTGAATATGTTTTTGGTATGATTTTTTTTAATCTTTTAAAGTATTTGTATATATATATTTAGCCTTAAATATTGTCCTAGTGATGTGAGCCACCTTGGGTCCTTCTTAATGACAAAGTTAGTGTTAAACATTAGAAGGAAGGAAGGAAGGAAGGAAGGAAGGAAGGAAGATATAAGGTGATTTGATTAGGAAGGAAGGAAGGAAGGAAGGAAGGAAGGAAGGAAGGAAGGAAGGAAGGAAGGAAGGAAGGAAAGGAAGGAAGAGATCTTTGTTCGGTGTTCAGTGGTAAAACATGAAACCGTTGATCTGATTCCTGTGTCATAGATCAGCAGGAAATTTTGATTGTAACACAGGTCTAAATATAGTATTGAATGGAAAGTGCTTCGATTTGTCTCTTTTTATGATTCTTAAATTAATTCTCATCTCTTTAATTCCTCTCTGTGTTTTTTTTTTAATTGCATAGGCTACCCTGAACCTCGGCTCTACTGGTTTAAAGACGGGCAGCCTGTGCATGTGTCCGATCGCATCTTAAAAACAGACAAGAGAGAATTTCATGCCCTTGAAATCCTCCATGTCACGAAGGAAGATGCCGGTGAATACTCTGTATTTATCAGCAACTCTGCCGGTTCTGCGTACTCTGGAGCCAGATTGATTGTCAAAGGTGAGCAGGGTGGCACTGAGATGATGGTTCATGACGTGCTTACATCTGTCTTAGGTTGCCCTCAACGAGAATGACAAAAGTTGAAAAATGGACATACTTTATTTATTTATTTATTTATTTATTTATTTATTTATTTATTTATTGCATTTCTAGACTGCTCGATTTCCCAAATAGGGACTCTGGGCAGTTTACACAAAAGCAAATTAATTAATGATTAAAAAAGCAAAAAAAAAAACAAAAAAAAACAGCTAATATAAAAACATAGACTAAGCACACTTTCCATGTAGCCTGGGAACCTCGCCTAATTTTAAGGAGAGCTGGAGCAAATGTTGCATTTTTCAAATCGAGGTTAATATGGCGGTTTAGAAATTGCCTCTTCATTTAGCACAAATATTTGCCTTATTAAAATACTAGAAATTGCCTCTTCCTTTAGCACAAATATTTGCCTTATTAAAATACTAGATATGCTACTCTATAAAATTTAATTTAATTTAATTTCAATATTATCTTATTTAGAGCTGCTTTTGCACCTGCAGCTACATCTTTCATCTATTTTCATGTTCTTAAGTCTTGTTGGTTTCAGTAACACTTTTTGGGCCTTTTTACACGACCCCTAAGATCCGCTGGTCCCTTAAATTCGGACCAGAGATCTTGAGGGTTTGTCGCTCTCCCTGCATTCCCACCCCCTCCGCACTTCCTTGTTCTGTCTGCGTGAGGGGAGGGAGAAAAAAAGGGAGAAAAGAATGCACTCATACCTCCAGAGTGCCGGTGGAAGTTGCTCCGACCCCCCCGTCACTTCCTGGTTCCTCTTAAAGGGGCGGGAGGCAAAAACAACAACAACAAAAAGAAGCGAGGAGAGCCCGGCACTCTCCGCATCAAAATTTTTCACTCTCCCAGAGCAGGTACTTGAAAGCTGCACTGGGTCGCGCTTAGGTGGGCGGGGTCGCATTTAATTTTCTGTTAGCTCTGGAGCTGGTGGGGAAACATTTTTAAGCTCCGGAGCTGGGAGCCATTTGCAGCAGAGCTTAGGGGTCATGTATAAATGCCCTTTGTTATACTGATGTATGCATGGACAATGTGAGGGAATCAGCTCCATCTTGTTGTGGTGGCCCATAGTAGGCATGAAGTATGCTACGGTATGAATAGGTTAAAAAAAGTCCTGACCTCCCATCGTTCACAGACCTTTTCAGCTGACATTTCATGGTGGTGTGAGCCCTGTGGTGCAGTGGTTAAATGCCTGTCCTGCAGGTAAAACTGTGTTCGCAGTTTTACCTGCAACACTGGGGTTCAATCCCTGGTAGCCAGCTCATGGTTGACTCAGCCTTCCATCCTTCTGAGGTCGGTAAAATGAGTACCCAGCTTGCGGGGGGGGGGCAATGTGTAGCCTGCATACTGTAATTTAAAGACTGTAAACCACCCAAAGACTACCTGAAGTGGTATGGGGCGGTAGATAAGCAGAACACTTTGCTTTGATTTTGGTAACTCTTCTGTCTACTCTACAGGGACTGGTGAAGAAGAGGAACTACCAAGAAAAGGTGAGTCAAGACGAATAAGAGGCCACAATGAAATAGCCTTGGCTGCGGATTACTCCTCCCATGCTCCATGGTTGCCATGGTGGGGCACTGTGTCCTCTGCAGGCTTAAAAAGAGGGTACCTCCAAGTGCCACGCGCAGAGGAGGGGCATCAGGAGACAGGGATCTAGTTGTCTCTTGGGCCCCTCAAGGCATCTGGTTGGGCTACTGAAGGCGCTTTTACACGACCCCTAAAATCCGAGGCAAAGGGCTCCCAGATCCAGAGCTTAAAAATGTTTTCCCACCAGCTCCGGACTTTAAAAAAAAATTAAGTACAACCATGCCCACGTAAGCACATCCCAGCGCACTCTTCAAGTACCTGGCCTTCAGGAGGTAAAAAAAATCTTCCGATGCGCATTGTAAAGCTGTGAATGCCGGGCTCCCTCACCTTCTGTTTGTTTGTTTTGTCCCCGCCGCCCCTTTAAGAGACAGGAATCACTACGGGGCGGCTCGAGGCGGCTTCCATCGGAAGATGGAGGTGAGCCTGCATTTTTTCTCCCTTTTTTCCTCCCCCCACCCCACCCCCGACGCAAACAGGAACAATGGAGTGCAGAGGGGTGGGAACACAGGAAGAGCGACAAACCCCCACGATCTCTGGTCCAAATTTAATTTGCAGGAGGATCTTAGAGGTCATGTAAAAGTGCCCTGAGAGAGATGGGAAGCTGGACTAGGTGGGCTGTTGGCTTGACCCAGCAGGGCTCTGCTTATGTTCTTATGTAATAATTCCTGCTCCAGGGATTTGCTGTCAAATGATAGTGTTTAGAGGAGCAGGTATTTCCCCCCGATTTGCAAATCATTATGGAATTGGAAGGGGCTCTCAGGCCAAACAGGGGATTGCACTGATTTCTCAAGGAAAAGTCCATTGCAAGTGACAAGCCATGCTGGGGAGAGATGTCCTCTGCAGGTTTTAAAGGAGGGGTCCCTCAAAGTGCCAGACGGAGGGGAGTGGCATTAGGAGACAGTGATCTAGTTGTCTCCCAGGCTCCCAGAGGCATCTGGAAGGGCCACCGGGAGCTGGACTAGATGGGCCCTTGGCCTGACCCAGCGGGGCTCTGCTTAGGTTCTCATGAGTTTGCCCCAAACAAATACGTCCACAGCCTTAAACTTTCCTAGCCAACGTCATGTCACGATTTAAGAATCAGATGGTTTAATGAGTTGACATTTGGATCATTTTTCAGAGGTTCGTGAACAGCTGGTGCCACCGAGGTTCCTGGAAAGATTTACCAACAAAAAAGTGAAGAAAGGCGCAAGCATTACTCTCTCCGTGAAAGTGGAAGGTAAATGGACTTTCAAGTGGACTCACCCTAACCCGCCACATATCTCTCCCCAGTTTTCAAGCTTTGAGATTCCTGGACCTGGTGGAGGGCATGAGTCACGTGGATAGAGGGACGCTCTTCTCCCTCTCAAAAAATTCCAGAACTAGGGGACATACACTCAAATTGAGGGCTGGGAAAGTAAGAACAGACAAAAGAAAATATTTTTTCACCCAGCACGTTAGTCTGTGGAACTCCATGCCACAGGATGTGGTGATGGCATCTGGCCTGGATGCCTTCAAAAGGGGATTGGAGAGATTCCTGGAGGAAAAGTCCCTCACAGGTTACAAACCATGAGGGAGATGTGTCATCTCCAGGCTTAAAATCAGGTACTTCAAGGGCTAGATGCAGGGGAGTGGTATCAGGAAACAGATCTCTAGTCTCGTGTGCTCCCAGAGGCATTTGGTGGGGCCACTGTGAGATACAGGAAGCTGGACTAGATGGGCCTTTGGCCTGATCCAGCATGGCTCTTCTTATGCAACGGCTTTTGTCATTGATTTTTTTTTACTGCAGCCAGTGTCAGGGTTTTTTTTCCTTTGAAGCACAATCCAAGATGGGAGATTTGAGGAGTGTCAAGTCTAACACTTGAAAACAGGAGGAGAAAGGAGGAGGAGGAGGAGGGGTGGTGGAAACGGGCAATAAAAGTTGAAGAGGCTTGATATGTGGAGAATGTTGACTTGCGCGGCAGTTACAGATGAACGTACAGGCGTAAAGCGCCTGGGGAGAGATAACGTGGTACTCCTGCCTCACTGTTGTACTCATTGTCCACTCCTTTCTCCTTCAGGAGCTCCGTCGCCCTCCGTGACTTGGCTGAAGGAGGAATTCCACGGAGAAGACATTCTTTGGATCAAGGCCGACACCCCAGGCTATAAACTTGCCAGTTCTAACATGCAGCATAGCCTCGTCTTGCTGGATGTGAAAAAAGGGTACAGCGGAAACTACACCTGTATTGCCTCCAACGAGGCTGGCCAGTCAATCTGCAGTGCCTCCCTAGAAGTCGTGGATGGTGAGTTCCCCACTGCTGCCCTCTCATAATATTTATTTATTTATTTATTTCATTTCATTTCATTTAACTTGCATACCGCACCAATCAGTGGTAAACACTGACCTCTGGAGTTCACATCCCAAGAGAAGCATATAAAAATATAAAATAAATCTTAGATAATACCACCAGATCCTTATGCCACATGTAGAAAAGCAAGGCCCTCAGCCATTAAATTCTGAAAATTGATTGTGGGAGGATCCTGAAGAAAAAAGACTTGTGTCCAGTTGTCCAACCAGCGGAGTGATCACACCCCTTGCCATTGGCACATTTTATTACATATCGTTTATATCCCAGAGTATGCACAACATCTGTGATTGGTTACAAGAGTAAAGGTGGCATATGCTGGTTGGATGCTCTATAGGGAATCGCCTCGTGAACAGAGCATGCATTGCACAGTTATTGATTACAATAACACATGTCCTTGCTGTTTATAGACGGGGCGTGAGTTAATGAGAAGTAGACAAGAATAGATGAGGGGTAGACAAGAATAGTTAAGGGGAAATGATAAGCAAACGGAATTAGTCCAGTAACCAAGAGTAAATAAATGAAAGATGAACAGAGCAGAGTCAGAGTGAGTAAACAAGTTGAGTAAATAAAAAGTAAATGAGGCTTTAGCTAAGTAGTAAATAATAATAGGTGAACGAAATATACCCAAGGGCTTACCAGGTCTGCCATTTGTGGATCTGGCCAGAGTTCATCAGGAGAGTTTTCTCGCTCGTGAAATGCCCTCTAGGCCCCATCCCAACGGTCTGAATCAGACTCCATCAATCAATTGACAGGGAGGTGGCACTGCCCCCCCCCAGTTTAAAGGGTGGGTTTCAGATCCTGCCAACCAGGGAATAGGTAGACTGAGCCAAAAGATGCATTCAACTTTAAAGATCAACAGCTTCCCATACTGTTATTTATATTTATTTATTTATTTATTTATTTATTTATTTATTTATTTCATTTCATTTCATTTCATTTCATTTCATTTTTATACTGCACTGAATTCCCCGAAAGGACTCTGGGCAGTTACTTCATAACTCCATGAAGCTTTCAAAGTACAGGAAATACAGTATATTCCAGCGTGCAATCCCCTTCAGAGTCTTTTTACATATTTACACCACATTAGCTCCAGTGAAGTACATTCCAGTAGTGCCTTGTTGGCTCAAGTTAAGACGTCACGCAGCAGCAGCAGCAGCAAATGCCTGCCCAAACCTCAGTTCCCGCCATGCACCTGGAAGGGTGCTGACAAATTGGAACCCCTTCAAAGGAGGGCCACAAGGGATGGTCAGGGGACTGGAAACCAAGCCTTACGAGGAAAGACGGCAAGAACTGGGCACGTTTAGGCTGGACTAAAAGGAGACTGAGGGCCAATAGGAGGGCTCTTTTCAAAGACTTGAAATACATTCCTACAGAGGAGGGACAAGATAGGTTTTTCATCAACCCAGATGACGGAATCCGATTCAGACAGCTGGGATGAGGCCTAGCCAGAGTCTTCACTTGGATCCAGAGGCCGCATTCCAAGAGAGTGAAAGCATTCCTGATGGGTCAACTCTGCTGAATCCATGTTTGCAGACCTCGCTATCCTCCAAACCAGCTTGGATAAATTGGATAAATTTAGTTCACCTATTTACTCACTATTTAGCTAAAGCATTAGTTACCTTTCATTATTCAGCTTGTGTAACCTGCTCTGTTTATCTCTCATTTTGTTTACTCTTGGTTACTGGGATAATTCCTGTTTGCTTTCCTGTTTGCTTTTCATTTCCCCCGGCCTATTTTCGTCTTCCTTTCATCTATTGTCTAACTCACCTGTCTCATTACCTTACCTACATCTGCAAACATCTGCAAACAGCTAGCACATGGGTTATGGTAATCAATAACTGAGCAAGGCATGCTCTCTTCACGAAGCAGTCACGAGGCAATCCTCTATACAGCGTCCTAGCCAACCAGCATATGTAACGTATGTAATGTTCCCCTTGTAACCAATCACTGATTCTGTGCATACTATGGAATGTAAAGGATATGTAATAAAACCTGAATGGCAAGGGGGAAGATTATCATGATCATCGCTCCGTTGGTCGGACAAACTGGACTTGAGTCTTTCTTCATCAGGATCCTCCCTCACCCAGTCAGTAGGACACACAACAAGGGGCTCAAGGGACAGGAAGCCAGATGTAGGCTGACTATCAGGAAAACCTTCCTGACTGTTAGAGCGGCATGATGACGGAACCCATGACCTCAAGTGGTGGGGAGTGCTCCAACACTGGAGACCTTCAGTTGAAATTTGGACAACCTCCTGGCAGGTATCCTTTGATTTGGATTCCGGCACTGAGCAGGCGGGTGGACTTGATGGCCTTCTAGACCACTTCTAATTTCATGATTCTATGGTTCTGATTCATTTGCTGCTGAAATATATACTAGTAGAGTTACCTTGGCAGTTGTAACTAACAAGATTCTGCTTGTTAAGCCCCCCCCCCTCAAAAAAAATCTTTGTTTTTCTGTAGTGACAGAGGCCGAATCTCTGACCCAGGAGCGTGTCATGGTGACGGAGGCTATTATGGCTTCACTTGGGTAAGTAGACGTAGCTGAAGCCTAGCGTCTTTTTAATGCAAAGCTGGTAAAATAATTGGTTTTGACTGGCTATCTAAATTTTTGAAAATGTATATTTAGTTATGGTTTTGGCTTGTATTAGCTACCCAAAGTAATTATTAGGCTTTCCGGGGTAGGATATGAATGAATGAACGAACGAATCAACGAACGAATGAATGAATGAATGAATGAAATGTGAGCCATCCTCCAATTGATCCCCGTGTTCCCTTGGATGAATGAATCAATGAATACCTCTTATGGAAATACATTTTTCCTCTCCTTTTGTTGCAGGTATGAAGAAGACAAGGAAAGAAAACAGCACGGGTAATCTTTGGGCCTTATCTATCTATCTATCTATCTATCTATCTATCTATCTATCTATCTATCTATCTATCTATCTATCTATCTATCTATCTATCTATCATCTACAGTGGACCCTTGTATAAAAAACAGCTTGTATAACATAAAATTTGTACAACATAAAATGTTCCAGAGATAGGGGAAATTTGCTTAACAGAATCGCCTATGGGCCAAATCTGTACAACATAAAAATGGGATTGCTTCATTTTCAATGCAGTCCTATGGGAAATTTGTATAAAGGAAAATTTGCTTAACATAATTTTATTTGGAACGAATTAATTCCTGTATACAAGGTACCACTTGTACCAAATTGTTCAGTCTTGGGATATTTGTTCCCATTTTCCATTCCTTTCCTGCTCCAGGAGAGCATTCTACTGCCTTGCACTTCTTAATCTTTTCCCACTCCACATGTGGTTACGCCACATATGCCATATGTACCGGCTAGTAGCCCATTCTTTGACATTAGCTGCTGGTCACCAATAACGTCTTCCCCATGATTTCTCTCTTTTCTCTCTCTGTCAGGGTCGAAGTTTCCGCTCATCCTCCCGAAACAAGGAAAGGTAAGCAAACCTGTTATGATAACACCTTCATTGTGACCACAACATGCTGTTTAATAGAGATGGGCACGAAACGAACAATTTTTAGTTTCCGTGTTCATTTTTTTCGTTTTGTTACATAACGAAATGACAAACAAATTTTGTCTCTGAAATGTAACAAAACAAACAGAAACACCGGAAATTTTGTCATGCGTTTCATTTCCATTGCTGCAATATGAGTGAATTGCTTAAAATCCTTTTAAAAATCACAAAAAATGAAATAAATGGTAACGAAATGGTAACGAAACGAACGAAAATGAAAACGATTTTTTTTCAAAAATTCGCGAAAAACGGAAACGAACCGAAACAGACCCTCCAAATGACAAACGACAAATGAAATGCAATTTTTTTGATTCGTGCCCATCTCTACTGTATAATAGTGATCATAGCCCAGAATTCTGTTCCACATATTACCAGGGCTAAAGGAGATGAATTTACAGGCAGGACATGAGTGCCAGTAATTATAAAGTTCCTGCTTCTTTTCTGGAGCCCACACAATGCGTGTGCAATGATGACGCATGAGTCATGCCAGCCTCTAGAATGGAAGCCAGAGTCCTTTACTTTGCTGTCAATCTCCCCTTGCACACGAGATTCCGATCAAAGATTTCAAAGCTTTAATGTGAGCCAACAGGGCAACATGGCTGCAAAAACGGGAGGGGGGGATGCAATTTTAGAATGCATTAACAGAAGTTATAATCTCCAAGTCCCCTGAAACATTTGTTTCCCTCTACTCAGCACTGGTCAAGCTTCATCTCGAGTATTGTGTCCCATTTTGGACATGACAGTTTAGGAAGGACGCCAATGAACTAGTGCAATTTCAGAGGAGTCTAGCAAGGATGACCAGAGGACTCGAAACCAAGACCTGGGAGGAAAGTCTGAAAGAATTGAGCATGTTTAGCCATGAGACAAGAAGACTGAGGGGCGACAGGAGAGCACTTTCCAAAGACTTGAAAGGTTGCCCTTTTTCGATTAACTCGGAACGCAAGTTGCATAATAATGGCCTCAAGCTACAGGTGAAGCCAGATTTCAGCTGAATACCAGGGGAAAGTCCTTAACTGTTAGTGGCACTTCCAAGTATTAAATGCTCACGCACAACGTTCTTTGGCAGGAGAGCCCATTTCTCTGGCTGAAGTTGGGACAGAGGAATTCCTCCAGAAACTGACCACGCAGATCACAGAAATGGTATCGGCAAAGATAACCCAAGGTAATTATAAGAACATAAGAACAGCCTTGCCGGAGCAGGCCCCAGTTCATCCAGTCCCACATTCTGTCTCACACAGTGGCTCACCATTTGCTTCAGGGTATTCCCAAGCAGATGTCTTCACCTGCTTAAGATTCAACTGCAAATGGCATTGAGAGATCTCCTGCCTCTCTCTCCAACCCGGAGGTTGTCCTTAGGCATCCATCATGATAGCCATTGAGACCCTTGTTCTCCATGAACTTGTCCAATCTTTTCTCAAAGCTGCCAAGGCTAACCGCTGTCACCACATCTTCTGGCAGGGAGTTCCACAGACCAGTGATCCTCTGGGCTCACCTAGAGCTTCTGTTTTTCAGGAGTCAGCCAATATTTATTTATTTATTTATTTATTTATTTATTTATTTATTTATTTATTTATTTATTTATTTTTGCATTTATTTTTGCATTTATTTTTGCGTTTATATAACGCTCCAATTTCCCAAAGGAACTCTGGGCGGTTCACACTTATCAGTTTGGGGTATGCATGCAACATCAAACCAGCTCTGGGGCGCCTCCCTCCCTCTGGCCTTTCTCAGTTTTTTAAAAGCACGCTAGCCATAGCTTCTAAATTTCAAAAGGCTATTGTGGAAATGCAGTACAGTACAAGCCAAGGGGTGACCACCTAATAGCAATTAGTCCAAGGCAGGATCATAGAATAACACCCACAAGCACAGGAAAATGATTAAATTAATTGCCACGTCCACCCTGAAGGCTTGAATTACACCATATAAGGTGGGCGTGGCAATTAATTTAATCATTTTCCTGTGCTTGTGGGTGTTATTCTATGATTCTGCCTTGTTTGGGACTTGAACCATTTACATTGCTCTAGAGGCCATCAAAGAGCCTTGTGGCACAGCAGTTAAAACAGCTGTACCTCAGCCATATCTGTGCTGGTGACCTGGGGTACAATTCCAGCGAGCAGGCTCAAGGTTCACTCAGCCTTCCATCTTTCTGAGGTTGGTAAAATGAGTACCAAGTGTGGGCGAGGCAATTACTTGTAAACTGCCCAGAGAGTGCTTTAAGTGCTATGGGGATGTATATAAATATTTTAAGATGTGGGGAATTTGATTCTAAGTTCAAAAAGTTACATAATACAGTTGTCTCCCACCACAATATGGTTCATATATTACAGTCTCAGTATATCACTTTTTTTTTCTTGAGAGAAGCAGGCTTCCAAAGAGAGGCTTTTAACCCCCTCCTGGCACCTCAGCAAACAGACCTGGGGCTGCTCCTGCGGGCTGCATTTGCAAAGAGAGGTTTTTAATCCCCTCCTGACAACTAAGGTGCCAGGAGTGGGTTAAAAGCCTCTCTTTGCAAGCAGAGCCGGCAGGAGCAGCCCTTGCTGAGTCATCTGCATTTCGGTTCCAAAAAGAGGTTCTTAACCGCCTCCTGGCACCTCAACAAACAGTGCCGGGGCTGCTCCTGTCAGCTACGTTTGCAAAGAGAGGTTTTAACCAACCCCTAACACCTCATCAAACTGACCTTGGGCTGCTCGGCTGCTGTTTCCAAAGAGAAGTTTTCAACCCCCTCCTGATACCTCAACAGACCTTGAGCTCCTGGCAGCAAGGTATTCTGAGGTGTCAGGAGAGGGTTAAAAACCTCTCTTTGGAAACACAAGCCGGCAGGAGCAGCCCGAGGTCAGTCTACTAAGGCGTCTGCATTTCGCGGATTTTCCTTTGGATCAGGCACCAAACTCCCGCAATAAGCAGGGGAGTACTGAAAATATAATTGCGGAACTTCAGAGCCGGAAGGGGCCCTACAGATCATTATACCCAGCTTCGGTCAACGAGGCCCAGTGGGGAATTGAACCCTTAACCTCTGGCTCCGTGGCCAGAGATTTAAGCCATTGAGCTATCCGGCAGTTACTTACGAGCTAAGTAAATGGAAAGGGGCTAGTCCACCTTCCACAGTTGCAAGAGACATTGGACGTCCAGCCTTGGCTCGTGGCCATGCAAAGCAATGCCTTGTGCCAGGTGGCTTCTCACCCTTTTCCCTATCATCCCACTCCAGCCACCCTCCGAGTCCCTGGAGCCGAGAGCGACGATGAATCCAAAACGCCTTCGCCCTCCCCAAGGCATGGCCGGTCCAGGCCTTCCTCGACCGTTCAGGAATCCTCCTCCGAATCCGATGAAGGGGACGCCAGGGGAGAGGTATACTATGCTTCGGGCCCGCTGTCCCTAGGAGAGAACAAGCAAACCTGTTACAATGACACTGAGCACCCCCCCCCAATTCAATGCCTGTTCTGCAGGTAAAACTGTGCTCACGACCCAGGGTTCAATCCCAGGTAGCTGGTTCAAGGTTCACTCAGCCTTCCATCCTTCCGAGGTCGGTAAAATGAGTACCCAGCTTGCTGGGGGTGGGGGGGTGTCAATGTGTAGCCTGCATTGCTGTAATTAAACTGCAAACCGCCCAGAGACGACTTGAAGTTGTCTGGGGCAGTATATAAATAGAAGAGCAGTGGTTAAATGCCCCTACTGCAGGTAAAACTGTGCTCACGACCTGGGGGTTCAATCCCAGGTATCTGGCTCAAGGTTCACTCAGGCTTCCATCCTTCCGAGGTCAGTAAAATGAATACCCAGCTTGCTGGGGGTGGGGGTTTCAATTTGTAGCCTGCATACTGTAATTACTGGGTTGTGTGTCAATGTGTAGCCTGCATACTGTAAAACCGCCCAGAGACTACTTGAAGTGGTATTGGGCAGTATATAAGCAGAACACTTTGCTTTGCTTTAACCCTTCAGGAAATGGAAGGTCCCACTTGTTCTGGACACATGAAAAGGCTGCTACAATTTTGCCTCTCAATATGACATGGTTGTCTTAACCAAGGGAAAAATGGCAGTGGAATAGGCTGCCACAAAGGAGGGTGGTGGAGTCTCCTTCTTTGGAGGTTTTTAAGCAGAGGCTGGGTGGTCATCTGTCGGAAATATTGTGATGGGGGTTCCTGTCTGGCAGGGGGTTGGACTAGATGGCTCTTGAGTTCTCTTCCAACTCTAGGATTCCGTGACTCTGTGAAATCAGAAATGCCTTTGAGTAAAAACATGATCAGTGCATCAACCAAACATTCCCTCTGAATTAACTAAGCAAGTAAGAGCCTTTATACACGACCCCTAAGCTCCGCAGGAAATGGCTGCAAGGTCCGGACCTTACAAGTGTTTTCCCACCAGCTCTGGACTTTGCAGACAATTAAGTGCGACCCCGCCCACCTAAGCGCGACCCAGCTGCACTTTCTTGTACCTGCTTGAGGTGGGTGAAAATCCCCAGGTCCGGATTTAATCTGGTCAGTGCGGGACTCTCCTGGCTTCTGCTTGTGTTTTTTTTTGCCTCCTGCCCCTTTAAGAGAAGAGGTGGGAGGGGAAAAAGCAAGCAGAAGAGAAACAGAAGAGAAACTGGAGCTCCGGGAAGCTCCCCCAGGTGAGCTGCATTTTTTCCCCTCTTTCTCTGGTGGGGAGGAAGGAAGGGCAACGAACCCCTAAGATCTTTGGTCCGAATTTAAGGGACCAGCGGATCTTAGGGGTCGTGTGAAAAGGCCCTAAGCTAGCTATGGTCTTGGACTTCATCCAGCCCTTCCATCACCAAGAGCTGTATAACGTCCACCTTATGCTTTTCTCTCTCCCTTTATCAGAAAAGAATTCCATAACCTTCTTTGCAAAAACCTGGAGTGGCCCTCCTTGTCTTGGTCTTTCTATATCCCACCACTTCTCCTGTCGAAAATATACTGAATCACAATTCTGCCTACAGATTTTCGACATCTACATGGTCACTGCTGACTACACACCTATGGGCGCTGACCGTGAAACCATTACCTTGAAGGAAGGGCAATACGTGGAAGTCCTGGACTCAGCTCACCCTCTGAAATGGCTGGTTAGGACCAAACCCACTAAGTCCAGCCCATCCAGGCAAGGCTGGGTTTCTCCAGCCTATCTGGATAAAAGGTTTAAGGTAAGACTCATCCATGTGAGATCACTGACTGCTGCTTTTGGCTTGGCTTTAATAAATCAGACTTGAACAGTTCAGTGTTTGCACTTCCTTACTTTATTTGAATTTAATTATTGGACACTGGTTCCGAGCCAAGCACGCCCTCAAAATAATCTGTAAAAACTGGTAACATGCTTAAGCCAAAATCAATAGCAATTTGGTGGAGGAGGAGAAATGGTCCCTTGCAGCTTCCGTTATCCGAAGGCTGAGGCCTGATTTCTGTCCTTTTAGCTCTCCCCAGAGTGGGGTGTTCCCGAAATTCCAGAGTTCCCGGGAGAATCCGTCTCAGAGGATGAATACAAAAAGAAGCTGAGGTGAGTGACACTGAAAAGCCGTCCATTTTCACTTTTGCCTTTTTCACTTTCACTTAGGATATTGGCCAGCGTGCTGCTGAGTGTTGGCCAAAATCCTAGGGGCCAGTTTCAGAAACATGATAGCTTACAAACTGCAAAGTCTTTGTGGACGTTACCAGCCACAAATGCTGAGCCGCAGAGCTCAATGCACAACCGACAATGCCTATGTGGAGAGCTCTTATCACGGCTACCTTTCCCTCCCCCCCGCCCCCCCTTTCCTCTCCAGCCTCGTGATTCAGGACCTGTTGAACTCCGAGGAGGGGTTCGTCAGGGACATGCAGTTCCTCCAGACTCACCACATCCAGTACACGGAGACCTGTCCTGACGTCCCTCCTGCTGTTTCCAGCCAGAAGCTCATCATCTTCAGAAACATTACTGAGATAGCGCACTTCCATTCCAAGTATGTCCGTCCGTCCGTCCGTCCGTCCTTCCATCCTTCCATCCATCCTTCCATCCCTCCCTCCCTCCCTCCCTCCCTTTCTTTCTTTCTTTCTTTCTTTCTTTCTTTCTTTCTTTCTTTCTTTCTTTCTTTCTTTCTTTCTTTTTCCTTCCTTCCTTCCTTCCTTCCTTCCTTCCTTCCTTCCTCCCTCCCTCCCTCCTTTCATTCCTCCCTCCCTCCCTCCCTCCCTCCCTCCCTCCCTATCAATCAATCAATCAATCAATCAATCAATCAATCAATCAATCGATCGATCGATCGATCGATCGATCGATTGATCAATTGCTGTTATATAGACATGATTTATAGCCAAACAACAGCAACGACATTGCCAAACAATGCTAGTGAAGTCAAGCAATATTTTTGCCATTGTGTTGTATTCCTGTTGCCACTGCTGTTAAAACCCATGCACACCTCGCCAGCAGAGTCAGCCCTAGCCGCACTGTTGGCACTGGATGCTTTTATTACTTCGATGCCTATTAAATGGTCATGATCCTGCTCCCCCCCTCTAAAAAAATCCTGGGATTGGTCATTCAGTGAGGTTCCTTAGAGTTCATTTCTAGAAGCTCTTGGGCCCTGCTGTAACTATCACAGAGAATCCAAAGTACACAGTTACACTGCAGATCCGAGAATTATTTTATTTATTTATTTATTTATTTATTTATTTATTTATTTATTTATTGGATTTTTATACCACCCATCTGGCAGCGAAGTCACTCTGGGCGGTTTACAACAATTAATACAGTCAAATAACTCGTACAATAAAAACATAAAATACTGTAACATAATAAAATAGAAATAAATGTAAAATTAACAGTAATGTGACATAAAATAATGTACTATTATTGCAGGCTAATCAGTTAAATCATGATTTTAATGGGTGAACACTAAAACTGCATTATGTTTGAGGGAATTCCTGCTTAAATAGACATGTTTTTAATAGTTTTTTAAAGGCAGCCAAAGAGGGGGCCAGGCAGATGTCTGGTGGAAAGTTATTCCACAGGCGAGGGCCAATGGCGGAAAAGGTCCTATTTCTAGTTTTTTTTTTCCTTTCAAGCCTCTCGTGGTGTTAGTTGCCTCAAACGCCTAGCCTGGGAGGATTGGGTATTATGGGCGGTTTTCAATGGGAGAAGGCACTCTGACAAGAATTAGGATCAGAGGATAAAGCTAAGGCAGTCAAAGCCGTGCCAAGCGGCTGTAATGATGCACTTTGCCCCTGTTTCATTTCCCTCTTGTTATCTTCCTTTTCTTCATCGCCCACAGCACATTCTTCCCAGAGCTCCAGAAATGCGACACTGACGATGACGTGGCTATGTGTTTCATTAAGAACGAGGGCGACTTTGACAGATACATCCAGTACCTAGTGGGACGTATTCAAGCCGAGTCCGTTGTGGTCAGCAAAGCCGTTCAGGAGTTCTATAAGGTAAATCAACTGACTGCCATCGGTGCTTACTGTGCAAATTTTGGCTTTGAAACCTTGATGGGTTGGTTGGTGGGTTGGTTGGTTGACTATTATGCTACCCATCTAACCCGTGGTCACTCTGGGCCCTTTTACACGACCCCTAAAATCCGAGGCAAAGGGCTCCCAGATGCGGAGCTTAAAATTGTTTTCCCACCAGCTGCGCACTTTTTAAAAAAAATAAGTATGACCACGCCCACCTAAGCGCATCCCAGCGCATTTTCCAAGTACCTGGTCTCCTAAGGTGAAAAATTTCTGATGCGGATGTTAAGCAGTGAGTGCCGGGCTCTCCTCGCCTTGTGTTGTTGTTTTTTTGCCCCCCGCCCCTTTAAGAGACTTTAAGGGACTGGAATGCTTCCCGGAGCAGATCTGGACAGCAGAGCGGAGGTGAGCCTGCATTTTTTCTCCCTTTTTTTCTCCCTCCCCTCATGCAGACAGGAGCAAGGGAACACAGTAAGAGGAGCAAACCCCCAAGATCTCTGGTCCGAATTTAAGTTACCCGCGTATCTTAGGGGTCATGTAAAGCACCTTCTGGGTGGTTCACAAACAGTAACAATAATAACCCACAAGTATGGCACCATCAATTGCATTGAATAAAAGTGATGAATAAAATAATAAACATTTAAAACAGAACTTGGCCTTTCAGTTCTTGTTGTGCTTATTTCAACTCACATATTATAGCAAAGGAATAATATTTTAATCATGGATTTCCAAGCTCTGTCAGATTCCTTGCCTTCAGCCCGAGAGGGAGACTCTGCCCTCCTTCTCCTCCTTTGGGTAAATTGCACAAAATGCTTTTGAGGCCGTTTGCATCAGGATGTGTGTCTCCTCCTTTGAAGAAGCAAAGCACAGTCCCAGCAACCAAGCCGAGCAGGACTAGCAGACAGTCAAATAACCCTTGTGATGAGCCAGCAAAGGGATCCATTTTGTGCAGTCTGTGGAGGCTGTGGCACCTGTGCGGAACCTGCCAAGTTGGGGGCACCCACAAAATATCTTGTTCTCTTGCTGAACAGGGGAAAAAAGGTTTCTGATTCCTTCTTTTGCAAACCTCCCATGTAGTTTCCGCAGCAGCCAAGAATGTTCCTTGGCGGTGGGAGTGTCAGCAGTTTGTGAAATCCTTGTCACCACGCATGTGTTGCTGTTTTTTTCTTCCCAGCGATACACAGAGGCAACTTTCTCCACTGAAGATGCTTCTCAGCCACCTCTGCTTCCTCTGCAGTACTATTTGGAGAGACCCATCAACAGAATCCAGAAATACCAAACAGTAATCAAGGTGAGGAGTGGCCCTTTAATTCTTGGCGTGGTGGTTTCCTGGCATTATGTGAGAAGGTAACAGAAACCATCACTTGTGGTTTCGTGTAACTGGCTTAGGACCTATACCTATCCTTCCTTTCTTGTTGCTGATTTCATATAAATACTGTATCATCCGTAGTTCAGGTACATGTCTCACCACCAGCAAAACATCACCCTCACTGTCTATGAAGATTCTCAGTCATCCAGGTGAGTTTATCTGGAAGTTGAGTCATGGCAACTGGACTTCTTTTTCTTGAGAGATAGAAACGTTTCGCTGCTCATCCCAACAGCTTCATGAGTATGAATACAGCTAGAATACTAGTCATGCTAGAATACTAGCTGTATATTCAGACTGATGAAGCTGTTTGGATGAGCAGTGAAATGTTTCTATCTCTCAAGAAAAAGAAGTCCAGTTGCCATGACTCAACTTCCAGATCACCCTCACTGGTTTCTTAACACTATTATATATCACAATATTCTGTCTGCTATCCATGGGAAAATCCAGGAAAACTCTGATTTTAAACCACCACTACTTTGTGGCTATATCCATTTCTGGAAAAGGCTTCAGGGGTTAACCTCGAAGCAAAATCCAGAGCCAGAGTCCTGGAAGCAGTTCATGACTGTATACGATCATGTTCTGGTAACTCTTGTGACGCAGCTGGAACTAATCGTATCAGCTCTGTTGTTCCATTAGACTATTCCAGCAAAGTGGAGAGGGGGGTTTGCTGCTTGGGTAACAGTTTTAATTTCCATATTAATCCACCCAGGCCTTGTGCTCTGAAGAGGCCACTTCAGCTTTGCATGCAGTGTGGAAACAACACGGCTTCTGTACAGAGCACAATTCCATAGTCTCTTGAGACTGAAGGATGCCTATATATCCATTGGTCTTCAATGCAATAAAGAAAAGAGGAGAAGAATTTGATTAGGATCTAGGCCATTCCAGTAATTAACAACGTCTGAATCCCTCCTGCAGTTAAACGAGGGTGAGTTTTCTATCCCAAGGAAAAGCCCGTGTCTTCCTCTGCATCTGATAGGATTGGAACTTTTCTAATGCCTGTAAAATCCCAGTTCTCAGGTTCATGTTGACTTGCTTGAATTATTCCCCTCCCAAAGTCTGAGATCTTACTAAAAGATCTCATCAGTGAAAGGGTTAACCAGCTATCAGGCAGAAGTGATGCAAACGGCACCGCTTTGTGTATCCGCAGGAGCTCATCCGAAACAAAGCAAGGAACAGCCAGAACTGTGCCCTGCTGGAGCAGGCGTACGCGATTGTGTCGGCGCTCAACAGGCGGGCAGAAAACAACCTCCATGTTTCCCTCATTGAGAACTATCCCGGAACCCTGGAGATCTTAGGGGAGCCCATTCGACAGGTAGAGCCAGTCCTCACTTAACAACCCACCTGTTTAACGACCACTCAGACTTACAACCACTTGCAGTGGCCAAAGCTACCACTTCATGGCTGCATCAGGAAGCACCTGTTGTATCAGCTCACAGGGCCTCTGGGCCAAAGCGTCCAGCCTGCTTCTGCTCGCCTGCACCTACCTGGTCAGCGGCTCAGAGGGGAGGAAACAGGGCTGCAGCATCCTCCATCCCTGCCTTCATCCACCTCCATTGCTTTCCAAGGGATGGGTGTTGCTGCAACTGTCAATGCATGTGCCCAGGAGAATGATTTATTTATTTATTTATTTATATTTATATACCGCACATCTTCCGAAGGAACTCCGGGCGGTTTACAGCAACAGGAATGATAAAAGCAGCAGCAATATAATAACAAAAAGAAAATAACAATAATAACAATCAAAAGATAATAAAATAATCAAAGGGAAAAAACGGCAATAGGAGTATCTGACAGGAAGATGGGACGAAAATGCAAAATAAAATAAAATAAAATTGAAAATTAGATTAAACTAAAGTAAGGTCGCCAAAAGCCTCACGAAAGAGCCGGGTCTTTAAGGCTTTTTTGAAGGCTGGCAGGGACTGTGCAAGGCGCACCTCACTCGGGAGATGGTTCCAGAGCACAGGGCCAGCCACAGAGAATGACCCAAGCGGGGCAGAGCATTGGCCACCTCCATGTCTATTTTCCCCTCCTGTTTGTTCTGTGTCTCCCGTGGCCTCCCGGAGAGCCTCCCTGCTCTGGCCGGCCTGCAAGGAGGGCAGCCACAACACAACACAAGACATCTGCCTTCAGCTCCTCACTTAACGACCAATTCACTTACTGACCTAGTCGTAGGAACGGAACTCCGTCATTAAGTGAGGGGCGGCTGGAACGCAAGCCCCATCCCTCTCAGCTTCTCACGTCTCCCCATGTCTGTGAGCGACCAGAAGACTCTGCTCTTATTGAGTCTTCTGGAGTTTTGGATTGCTGCGGCTTTTAGCAGGAATCCCAAAGTCGGATGTGGATGTCCACTGCCGCTTGTCAAACGGAGCCGGTCATGGGAACCGAGGGCTTCGTCCACCCCAGGCTCCCCAGAAACAGGGGATCTGTGCGACTTGACTGGTTTTCACTCTTCTTTCCAGGGGCAGTTCATCATATGGGAGGGAGCCCCTGGTGCCAGGATGGCGTGGAAGGGCCATAAAAGGCATGTCTTCCTCTTCAAGAATTACCTCCTTGTCTGCAAGCCCAAACGGGACACTAAGACTGATACGTACAGCTACATCTTCAAGAACATGATGAAGGTTTGAGACTCATTGCCTTCTGCGATTGTTAGATTTGCTTCTGCTCTCTGTCTCCTTTGGGCTGCCTCTGTGGGCCCAGCTATTGATGCATTGCTTTCTAAAGAAGCCATGCCATTTCAAGCATCATCCAACATTGACATATTCAGAAGGGAACCATATTAGCATAACCACCACCACCACCACCACCACCACCACTACCCAGAGTTCCCCTCCTCAAATCCATAGAAACTTCTTCTTTTAAAATCACTTGTCCTTTAAAAGTTAATTCGCTGAGCTGTGTGACCAGAATTTGTTTTTCTGGTCACACGGCTCAGCTCACAATTTTTTTCTTCAAGCAGTGACCAATAAAGGTATCACCTAACTTCCTTTTGAATTTGTCCTTTAAAAGTGTCTCTACTCACTCCAGGTGAGCAGCTGTGGTGGATTTACCCAGCTTTTGACTACATGATGCTACAGTTTCATCAAGATGAGAGACAGGTGAAGATACCCAGTGTGTGGCAGTGGTGAAGAAGGCCAATTCCATGCTAGGGATTATCAAAAACGGGATTGAAAATAAAACAGCCAACATTATAACACCATTATACAAAACAATAGTAAGGCCCCACCTGGAGTATTGTGTACAATTCTGGTCACCGCATCTCAAGAAAGACATAGTGGAACTGGAAAAGGTGCAGAAGAGAGCGACCAAAATGATTACTGGGCTGGGGCACCTCCGTTATGAGGAAAGGCTAAAACATTTGGGCCTCTTTAGTCTGGAAAAAAGGCGCCTGAGGGGGAATATGATTGAGACGTACAAAATAATGCAGGACATGAGTAAAGTGGATAGAGGGAAGCTCTTCTCCCTCTCACAAAATACCAGAACTAGGGGACATCCACTCAAATTGAGGACTGGGAAAGTGAGAACAGACAAAAGAAAATATTTTTTCACCCAGCACTAGAGATGGGCACGAAACGAGCAATTTTTCATTTTTGTTTTCGTTTTTTCAATTTGTTACGTAACGAAACGAAAAACGAATTTTGTCTCCAAAATGAAATGAAACGAAACGAAACAACAGAAATTTTGTCGTGCGTTTTGTTTTCGTTGCGGCAAATACATTGAACTGTAATGAATGCTAACGAAACAGCATTTTTTTGTTTTTGTTTTCGTTTTTCGTTTCGTTACATAATGAAACGAAAATGAATTTTTTTGCAAAAAATCACGAAAAACAAAAACGAACCAAAACGGACCCCCTAAACGACAAACGACAAACGAAACACCATTTTTTTGAGTCGTGCCCATCTCTACCCAGCACGTTGTTAGTCTGTGGAACTCCCTGCCACAGGATGTGGTGATGGCATCTGGCCTGGATGCCTTCAAAAGGGGATGGGACAGATTCCTGGAGGAAAAGTCCATCACAGGATACAGACCATGATGGAGATGTGTCATCTCCAGGCTTAAAACCGGGGTACTTCAAGGGCCAGATGCAGGGGAGTGGTATCAGGAGACAGAGATCTAGTCTTGTGCACTCCCAGACGCATTTGGTGGGGCCACCGTGAGATACAGGAAGCTGGACTAGATGGGCCTTTGGCCTGATCCAGCATGGCTCTTCTTAGGTTCTTATGTTCCTATTCCTCAACTCCTGATAGCCTCAACTGGATAACTAACCACTAGGGGGAGCCAGAGACCTTACAATGTACAGTACTGTATAACGTTCGATACTTCCACATTTTCCAGCATCCACAGGGTTGGGGGTGCTTGCAAGTGATCCCCTGTGGATACCGCGAAACTGCTGTGTCTCAGTTGACATATAACCTTCTCCTCTGATGGACTTAGTTACCCAACATCGATGTCAACGACCTGGTGGAAGGGGATGACCGGGCATTTGAAATTTGGCACGAGCGGGAAGACTCCGTCCGGAAATACGTGTTCCAAGCCAGGACTGTCATCATCAAGAACTCTTGGGTGAAGGAAATCTGTGGCATCCAGCAGCGCATCAGCCTTCCTCTGTGGGGTAAGCACCGCTGGTTGGAGAAGAGAAGAACCATCGTCTTGTATTTGTTCCTTCTGCCCTTTCTTTTCTTTTTTTGCACTGGCCAGCTCTCCGCAGCAAAGAAATGGAGCGCTGACTTTCCTTTCTTTCCTTTCAGACCCACCAGACTTTGAGGAGGATCTGGCTGACTGCATGGCAGAGCTTGGGGAGACGGTCAAACTTGCCTGCAAAGTAACAGGGACACCCAAGCCAAGTGTCGCTTGGTATAAAGGTACGTCCAGTATTAATTCATGATCCTTGCCGTTTCTATCATTGGAGGCCAAACACGTAAGGTTCACATAACCTCCCTGGAAACGTAGGTCTCAAATCCATCAAGATAGCCTGTAAAAAATGGCGATCAACGGTGCGATTTCATTTTCTTGGGGTTTCTGCACAAGAGCAGTAGGATTGGGACCTTTATCTTTTTTTATTTCTCACACATTTTATTGAGCATACAAATAATTAAACATAGAAAATCAAACCAAGGACACACACAACATGACAAAACAACATGACAAAATATACTTCCACAATTTATCTATAATAAGACATGTCTCGCTTGGTGATTCTCTCTCATTGACATATTATTACCTATTTCATAGAATCATAGAATCATAGAGTTGGAAGAGAGCTCAAGGGGCCATCTAGTCCAACCCCCCTGCCATGCAGGAAGCCCATCACAATATTTCCGGCAGATGGCCATCCAGCCTCCGCTTAAAAACCTCCAAAGAAGGAGACTCCACCACCCTCCTTTGGGGCAGCATATTCCACTGCTGAACAGCTCTAACAGCTATGAAGTTCTTCCTAATGTTCAAATGGAATCTCTTTTTCCTGTAGTTTGAAACCATTGCCCCGAGTCCTAGTCTCTGAAGCCATGGGAAACAAACCTGTTCCCTCTTGAATGTGACTTCCTTTCAAATATTTAAACATAGCTATCATATCCCCTCTCAGTCTTCTTTTTGAAAGGCTATATATTCCGAGTTTTATCCTCTGATTTTATCTCGCTTTAGACTAGATTCCTTTAGTTTTCCACCAGTCATAAAAAAGGTCCCAACCAGCATTGAAAATTGATTCTGCTTGTCCTTTTAATCTTTTGGTTAATCTATCCATTTCTGCACATTCTACTATTTTTTTAATAATCGTCTCATCCGTTGGGAGATTTTCAGATTTCCAGCTCTGGGCCCATGTTTTTCTAGGTGCTGTTAAGATATGTAGCAGTAAATAAGACTTTTGTTTATCTATCATATTTGGCAATAAGCCTAACAAAAATATTTCTGGTTTAAATTCTAATTGTATTTTTAAAGTTTCCTTAGCCCTTGTATATATTTTCACGGATTGGGACCTTTATCAATGGGAACTATACATGGGCACGACTCGGCGAAATCCTCGTTTCCGTTTCCGTTCCTCGTTTCCGTTACGTAACGAAACGAAGAACGACAATTACTCCGCCAGAACTCGAACTCGAACCGACTAAAGAAAAATTGGGTCTGATTTGTCGTGGTCGTTCCTGGCGGCATCGCAGCGATCACGCGATGCCAAGCAGCACAGGAAAAAAGTTTAAAAATAAAAAATACCCCGATTTCCGGCCAAAAAAGCAGGCGAAAATATGCCTGCCTGAGGGCACCTACCAGAGGGGTGGTTTCTGGGGGGGGGGGTCCCCGGCCTCCCCCCCTCCTCTCCTGGGCTGCGCATCCTCATCGTCTCGCCAACTCGCCAAGCGGTGCGGCACAGAAAAAAAGTTTTAAAAATAAAAAAAACCCGATTCCCGGCCAAAAAAGCAGGCGAAAATATGCCTGCCTGAGTGAGGGCACCTACCAGAGGGGTGGTTTCTGGGGGGGGGGTCCCCGGCCTCCCCCCCTCTCCTCTCCTGGGCTGCACATCCATTCCTCGTCGTCTCGCCAACTCGCCATGCCATGTGGTGCGGGCGCGGGATCCAATATGGGGCGACCGCAATTTATTTATTTTGAAATCGTGGTGGTCCAAAACCACACCAAAGCAACACAGAAACATGCGAAAATAGCTATTTTAAAACTGCCTGAATTTTTACAGTAGCAGCAGTGGGTTTTTCTTGCAACAAAACGTCTCCATTGATTTTATTTTATTTTATTTTTATTTTTATTTTTACACCTGCGCAATGATGGGCTGGCCATGGGAGTGGACCATGCAAATTTTTGGAGCCATTCCACCAATTGCATGGCCACTTGACCAGGTTTTGACCGAGACTTCTGGGATGTGCCTGTCGGGCATAAAAAGCCCACTAAAAACCGTAGCCCTAACCCTAACCCTAACCCTAACCCTAACCCTAACCCATACGCCAGTACACTGTCCTTCTTAGTGGGTCAGAGAGGCACCCAGAGGTGCACCCCACGAACTCACCCTAACCTTACCCGTAACAACCCTAAGCCTAGCCCTTGCGCTAACCCCCCTAACCCTAAGCCAAATCTGTACTCGCATTGCACACACGCAAGTACAGTTCCCTTCTTGGTGAACCACAGAGCGCCGAGACTGAGGAGGAGCCTTCCCCCAGTGTGCGCACTGTGACACTGCAGTTAGCAGTGGGCCTGTGGTCAACAGAGAGGCACCCAAAAAAGAGGTGCCTCGAGTCTCAACTTGGTATGCATATCCAATTGGCTATGCATGCCATTTTGTAGCGGGCCAGAGGAGGCACCCACCCCAGAGAGGTGCCTCCAAGAGCCCGCTTTCCCTTCATGGCAGGCCAGAGGAGGCACCCACTCCAGAGAGGTGCCTCCAGGAGCCCGCTCCCCCCCCAAACCAGTACTAACGACAGACGAAAAACCGACAAACGAAATGACAAATTTTTGGAAAATTTCACGAAAAAAGGAAACGAGCCGAAACGGGCCGGCTCCGACACACGACAACTCGAAAACGTCATTTTCCCTGGTCGTGCCCATCTGTAATGGGAACATTAGAGGGGGGAAAGTGTTTTGTTGAAAAACATTGCATTTTCCACAATACATATTCTTGTGCAAAATGTGTCTGGATGGGAAAACACTTGTGGAGTTTGTTTGTTTTTTAAGGAAATTGTCAGATGTAACCTAATGCATAAGTGTCTCATCATCTGATATAACCATCAGTTGTCATTTTAGTACATTGTATTTTAATGTTTTTAATAGTTTTAATTGGCAATTTTAGTGCATTGTATTTTAATGTTTTTCATCGTTTTAATTGTTCATTTTAATTTAATTGTTCATTTTAATTTAAAGCTGCCCAAAGACCTTTGGGTAGTGGAAGGCATATAAACTTCATAAATTTAAAAAAAAAGCTAACTTTGCAGGGGGGGAAAACCTTTTGTTCTCACTGATGAGATTGAAATAAGTCATGGCACAAGCAGGGGGTAACCGGTTTCATCCGGGGAGCTAGAAGAGGTGCAGTTCGCTCTTCAAAGAATCAGAGAATCAGAGAACAGCGAAGTTGGAAGGTGCTCAGAAGGCATCAAACCCAACCCCCTGCAACAGGCAGGGATACAGATCAAAGGATATCTGCCAGGTGGTAGCCCCCATTTCCCTTGAATTCCTCCAGCGCTGGAGCACTCACCTCCTCCCGAGGTCATTGGTTCCGTTGCTGTACTGCTCTAACAGTTAGGAAGTTTTCCTGATATTCAGCTGAAAGCTAGGATTCTCTTAACTTGAGCCTATTGTTGTGCGTCCTGCATGCTGGGATGACTGACAACAGATCCTTCCCTTCCTCTGTGGGCGCTTTTACACAACCCCTAAGATCCACTGGCAACTTAAATTCGGACCAGAGATCTTGGGGGTTTGCTCCTCTTCCTGTGTTCCCACCCCTCCGCACTTCCTTGCTCCTGTCTGCGTGAGGGGAGGGAGAAAAAAAAGGGAGAAAAGAATGCAGGCTCACCTCTGTTCTGCCGTCGGGAGCTGCCCTGGGAAGCATTCCAGTCTCTTAAAGGGGTGGGGGGCAAAAAACCCAAAAAACAAACAGAAGGCAGGAGAGCCCGGCACTCACTGCTTTGCAATCCGCATCAGAAATTTTTCACCTTCGGAGACCAGGTACTTGGAAAATGCGCTGGGATGCGCTTAGGTGGGCGTGGTCATACTTAATTTTTTTTATAGTCCGGAGCTGGTGGGAAAACAATTTTAACTTCCACATCTGGGAGCCCTTTGCCTCGGATTTTAGGGGTCGTGTAAAAGCGCCCTGTATGACAGCCCTTCAAATATTTGAAAAGTGCTCTTCTATCCCCCCTCAGCCTTCTTTTCTCTAGGCATAATGTGCCAAAGTCTTTCAGCCTTCCCTTTCAGCTTGGTTTCCAGCCCCGCGATCATCCTTGCTGCCCTCCTCTGAACTTTTCCCCACCATGCTTTCCATATTTGCTTCTAAGAAGATCTCTAGGTGGCCTCAAGGTTTGCAGGGGGAGGGCGGAGCGGTAGACCAACCCATTGTAGTAGTGGAGTTTTGTTAGAACAGGGCTGAATGGAAACCACCGTCTCCCATGAAAAAAGCTCGAATCAGTTCACTAACTACATTCAGGCTGCTTTCACATGACCCCTAAAATCCGCTGGCAATTTAAATGCAGATCCCCCTCCCCACCAACGTGGTTTTTGTTCTGCTACCTGTGTTCCCACCTCCCGCACTCTGATTCTATTGCTTCTGCCTGCAGTGAGGGGAGAGAGAGAAAAAATGCAGGCTCACCTCCGCCTGCCAGTCGGCAGCCGCTAATTGTTCCAGCCCGTTAGGATTCCTGTCTGTTAAAAGGGGGGGGGACCCAACAAACACAAACAAAAAGCAGAGGAGGGCCAGGCATGCAATGCTTTAAAACAGCAACAAGGAACAGCAACAAGGAACAGCAACAAGGATTTTACCCCCTCGAGACCAGGTACTTGTAAAATGCGCTGGGGCGCACTTAAGTGGGCGTGGTCGTACTTTATTGTTTTTAAAGTCCGTTGCTGGTAGGATAACAATTTTATGCTCCGCCTCTGCGAGCCCTTTGCATCGGATTTTAGGGGTCGTGTGAATGCAGCCTCAGAGTGCTCGTTGCTCAGTGAACGTTCAGTGGATCGGGTGGGGGGTTGCTTTCTGTTTGTGAATGCGGAGACTGCAGAATTGATTCCCCCACCCCCCGTTTAATTTTGAAGATGGGAAGCCCGTCGAAGTAGACCCTCATCACATCATCATTGAAGACCCCGACGGCTCCTGCACCTTGATCCTGGACAACCTCACCGGCCCCGATTCGGGGCAGTACATGTGCTACGCTGTGAGTCCGGCTGGCAATGCCAGCACCCTAGGAAAGATTCTTGTTCAGGGTAAGTCTCTGATGATGGGGGAAATAAATACATAATTGATTGTTCCTGCACTGTTGAAATGTTTGCCAAACGATCCAGTAGAACCTGATGCTGTCGCTGGAGCGTTCGGATAGCTCTTTTACCTCCCCACATAGTGGCTCTGGTAGGAAACCCCCCGTATCTTCAGGGGGTCGTTCTACACCCCCCCCATGCTGAAAAATGCAGATTATAGAGAACACTATTTTAATGGCAAGCACCATTTATGCCAATGCTATATACAGCCTCTGGAGCCCTCTAATAGTTAGTTCTGGTAACATAAGTATTGTTAATTTTTAATATTTTTCAAACCGTGGATAAGTGAATCAGTAGATATCAAGACCGTGTATATTGGTGGGGGTTGGGTTGCTATCATAATAGCAAAACTGTGTCTGACAGCTTGGTTACACAGAATAGCTCAACTTTGCTCTCTCCTATGTACCCCCTCCAGCTGAGACTTCAATAGCTTTTCTTTGGGTTAGCCTACAGTCCCTTTAGGGAATCCCTCTCCGGAGGTGGCATCACATTAAAGATGAACCCATCGCACGGGGACATCTGTTTTTCTTCAGAGGCAGCTCCTTGACCTGCAACAGGTTTATCACACGCTACCTATCACACCTCTCCTGCCTCCCATGCTCAGTGGTGGTGCCAAAGAGGGGGAAACGGTTGGAGCTGTCCCCCTAATCTGGTGTGTTGCCCGTCAACGCCAGGGCACAGAGCTGGGAGGGGCAGAGCTCTTGGCGTTGCAGGAGACCGTTGGAAATGGGAGATGAAGCCCCAGGACAAGCTACCGCAGCTGTTTTGTTTGCCATTCACTGCATTTTCTATCCTCCATGTAAGACATTACCTATAGACTACGTCCCATACCATCCTGCCCCAACCAACCAACTTTAGGCTGGTCCTCCTGTTCACTTCATAGAATCTTAGAGTTGGAAGAGACCTCAAGGGCCATCCTGTCCAACCCACTGCCATGCAGGAAACCCCATCACAGGACTCCCAGGGGTTCTCAACTGGGAGCCGGGAGCCCTTTGGAGGGTCGAACGACCATTTCACAGGGGTTGCCCTGAGCCAGTGACGGCTTGGGTCTGGAGGGGGAACGGGAGAAAGGGGGAAAAGAGTGAGTTACAACTTGATAGGTTGTCAGTCAATGGCACCGGAGGCTGCGATTGGCTGAGGGTGCCTGTAGAGGGTAGTTCTCTATGGCACCTGCGGCATAGAGGCCTGCCAAAGGGGGGCTGGTGGCCTCTTCCAAGCAGGGCAAAGGGGTTACCCACCACAACAGGAGGAACTGTATGAAAGGGTTGCGGCATGAGGAAGGTTGGGAACCCCTGCCTTTGTTAATTCGGATGGTTCTTCTTACCCAGAGTAGGATCACTGAAAAGCTTTCTCTTGATGACTAGTTTCTCCTATAGTATTAGATATTTGCTTGGCTGGATGGTTGTTCATCCATGTTCTCAGTCAGGTGCTTCCTTTTGCATTCCAGTGCCTCCCCGTTTTGTAAACAAGCTGAAACCTGCCTATTATGTGGACGACGAAGACGCACAATTTACCTGCACCATCGAAGGAGCGCCTTACCCACAAATCAGGTTAAAAAAAAAAAAAGCTCTACTCATTCCAATTGTTCTGCCACTTTGCAGTCAAAAAGAATCAGGAAAACCGTGGGATGACTCTACTCCTATGTTGATATTCCTTGCAGCAAAAGAATTAGAAAAAAAATCCATTGTGCATTGCCACTAGAGATGGGCACGAAACAATTTTCTTGGTTTCGCGTTTCATTTTTTGTTTTGTTCCCTAACAGAAGGAAAAACAAAGTGACCCATCAAAGAAAAATGAAATGAAATGGAAACTTTCATTCTGTTTCGTTTCGTTTCGTTTCGTTCTGTTCTGTTCTTTTTTTTTCTTTTCCTATAGGAATGTATTGAAGCAATGCATTCGTATGCGAAACCCATCAGGTGTGAGAAACGCTGGGCTTTTAACACTTTTTTCCCCTGCCCGAAGCTCTGCGTGCCAGCTGATCGGCTCTCGGGCGGGGGGGGAGTTTTAAAAGCCTGTGGTTAACCCCACCCAGGTGATCAGTGCTGAGATGGGGGGGAAACCCTTTCCGCCCACGCCGCAGCACAGATCAGCTGGTGTGCAGGGCTTGGGGGGAGAGGGAAATGGGGGAGAGAGGAAAGTTGTACCATCACCCCCTCACACACACACACGTTAAAAAAAGAAACAAAACGAAAAACAAAACAAGTTTTTTAAAAAAAATCATTTAAAACGAAACGAAACGAAACGGAAAGGGAATGGAACAAAACGAAACACGAAACGAAATAGTATTTTAGCCTTCCGTGCCCATCTCTCTAATTGCCACCCTTGGGTGCCAGTATTTCCTGTCCAGAAGTGACATCTGTGCCATTCCTCTGCCCTCTCCAAGTGGGTCTCCTTCTCTTTGAAGCCAGCTTCTGGGTCTTATTCCCCAACTTGGTCAAACGTAAATGCCGTGGCCAAAGACCCGTTGCTCAGTTACATAAAAAAATGCCACTTTCAGAGGTGAATTGATGTTAAGAAATCTCTTTCGACATCATCGGTCACACAGCAATTTATGCAACTTGACATGCAACAGCCTACGGATATTTCTTAACTCACAGCAGTTCGCTTTGGATGGCTGTGGCTTTTGTTTTAACTCTGCAACAGGATTTCAGGTGTTGCCTCCTGCTTGGTTTTATACTAACACAATAATTTTTAGACAAATCCAGTTTTCAGTACCATTGGCAGGTAAAGGGCCTTGCGGTTCCATTGACCTGTAGGCTCTGCTCTTTTGACAGTAGTTGGCTTGCAACATGGCACTGGTGTTCTCGCTTAACGAAACGAAGAAATAAACCAACAGCAAACTGGTTTCCTTCTGAGAGCCATGCACAGACCTATAGCTGAGAGCGCCTTCAAAGCAACATACCCTAAGCTTACAATCTGAAAGACACATCACCAAAGGAAAGAGGGGTGGGGAGGGAAAAGGAGTACAGCCCGTGGCTTCCAGTAGTGGGAGAAGATAGCACCTCTGGTTAAGAGGATGGGAACTGGACAGGATCTGTACGATGAACCTTATTCCATGGTTTTCACCGGCTGCATCTTGATGCGTTCTCTTCTCTCTCCATCTCCCTGTCACATAGAACCTGCTCCCCTTTGGGTATTTGTACACGACCCCTAAACTCCGCAGCAAATGGCTGCCAGCTCCGGAGCTTACAATTGTTTCCCCACCAGCTCCGGAGTTTGCAGGAAATTAAGTGCGACCACGCCCACCTAAGCGCGTCCCAGCACACTTTTCTTGTACCTGCTCTAGGAGGGTGAAAATCCCCAGGTCCGGATTTAATCTGGTGAGTGCGGGGCTCTCCTCGCTTCTGTTTGTTTGTTTTTTGCCTCCCGCGCCTTTAAGAGAAGGGGCGGGAGGCAAAAAAACAAACAAACAGAAGAGAAGGAATCAGGACAAGGACGGGGCTCCGGGCTGCTTCGGAGGTGAGCCTGCATTTTTTCCTCTCTTTTTTCCTCCCTCCCCTCACGCAGACAGGAGCAAGGAAGTGCGGAGGGGTGGGAACGCAGGAAGAGCAACAAACCCCCAAGATCTCTGGTCCGAATTTAAGTGGCCAGCGGATCTTAGGGGTCGTGTGAAAAGGCCCTTTGTCACAAGGTGTGCTTCCAATGTATAAGACCCCCGCAGCATATTTAACATCACTTTGTTCACCACAGGCTTGTAGAGCTTTCATGTTGGCCAGGATGAATGTATTGCCATCAGTACTCCTTCAGGGTAGGTTTACGGGGATTCTGCGCCAAGAAAGATTCTGCCCGTGTGGAAACCAGTCCCCGGAATTTATACAACACGTGCTTTTATTTTGCCCCTTTTATGATCATATTAGAAACATCTTAATTGCTCCATTGCTGAAGAAGTTCCAAGGCCACTTTTCTAGATGGTTAGTCCAATACTGTTTAATAGATAAGAATTCTTATGTTACTTACAGCCCAGATAGCAAAGTTTTTTTTCTGGCCGCCATACGCAAGAGAGCAGAGATTACCTCGACCATTCATCCATCTCCCTGATGTTTTTACCCATTTGTAGTTTTACTCTTTTTTTTGTTGTTTTTATGATTTACTGTATATTTGTTTATACGGGTCATATGACCGCAATAAACTTGAAACTTGAAACTTCTCTCTCTTTCTCGGTCCCACAGGTGGTTTAAAGACGGAAACCTCCTGACCGACCCCAATAAGCACCAGAGCTTTAGTGAACCCCGGAGTGGCGTCATTGTTCTTGTGATAAAAAAATGCCGGCAAGGAGGACGTGGGATACTACGAATGCGAGGTGAGACGCCCTCCATTTCACAGTACGGGACACAATAGTTAGTGGGCAGGAATTTCTTCCGACTGGCCCTGGCAAGATGCGGACAGCTGCTACCCTATACACACATGCTTAGCCGTGGGACACGTAGGGAACACCATGACGGAATTGTCCCTGGAAAATAGCATTTCACTGTGGGTGGGGCATATATTAGAATTATTTTTCTTGTGAAAATAAGTAATTAAAAGATTAACATTGCCTCCCCCTTATGCTTTTAGCTTCTGAAAAACAACCACACTGGAGACGATCCGAGAGCAGAGCTCCTAATTTGTTTAGCTTGGCAATTGCGTGCAATTAGATGTGCCAAGTGTGCAATTAAATGTGTCAAGCACTGGGCTGAGAAATTGCACAAGGCTCTTGTCCTTGGAGATGGTGGACCCAGCCCGTGAGCAATCCTGCTTAGTACTGGAACGGTCATAGAGACTTTTTCCTAGAAGGCCCAATTTCCTGGCCTCGTTCTAGTTAGCCATTGGCCTGTGGACAAAGGCACTAGGGTGGGCCAAATCAGAGAGAATGGTGCCATGCTAGGGTGCCTACGAGGCTGACCCAAGTGTCTAAGTCTCCAGTACCCAAGGAGCAGAGCAACACCCCTTTTAGATCTTCTTTTACTTTCCATCGGGGCTTTGGGATGTTGTACCTACTTTCCATTGGGGCTTTGGGAGGTTGAAAATTTTAGCGAATGAGCTCCATGTGAACGGAGGAAGCAGGGGTTGAAAAGACCATGTCAAAGGTGAGTGGTGGTTGAACTCCATCGCCGCTAGATGTGCCGACCACTGAAATACTAGGGAGAGGATGGACTGTGTCCCCTTGCATTGACCGCCCTCCCCAACATGGGTTGACCTTTCACAGAGATCTGGGAACACAAAAAGACCACCACAGACAAGGAAAAGGGCCGGGACCGAGTGTAACCAGAAGGACATGGGGAAGGGGATCACCTAGCATTAATCTGGGGATGCACCAGGTTGAGGAGTTGGCGTATATTAAAGATGGGCACGACTCAAAAAATATTTTTTTGTTTTTCGTTTAGGGGGTTTGTTTCGGTTCGTTTTAGTTTTTTTGGGGGTTGAACATTTTTCGTTTTCGTTTTCGTTACGAAATGAAACAAAAAAACGAAAATTTTTCGTTTCGTTAGCATTCTTTTCAATGCAATGTGTCCGCCGTAACGAAAACGAAAAACATGGCAAAATTTTTCGTTTTGTTTCCGTTGTCGTTTTGCTTCTGAAAAATTTTTCATTTTCGTTTTCGTTGCGAAACGAAACGAAAAAACGAAAACAAAAACGAAAATTTCGATGAGTCGTGCCCATCTCTAGTGTATATCCCTGCTAACCATTTGGGAACAGTAAAGGAATGTATACCCAGATTCCTATTAGGTTGCAATTAAAAGGATATACGATTGACATAGAATCATTGAATCATGGAGTTGGAAAGGGGTGGGGGTATCCAGTCCAATCCTCTGTTCAGTGCAGGAATCTAAGTCAAAATATGCCTGACAGATGGTTGTCCAATGTTCTCTTAAAGGCCTCCATCGTTGGAGCTAGAGATGGGCACGAAACAAATTTTTAGTTCGTTTTGTTATCTATTATTTGTTTCACTAGGGAACGAAACGAATAGCGAAGGGACCCATCGAATAAAAACGAAACGAGACGAAAATTTCTGTTTTGTTCTGTTTCGTTTTTCGTTCTGTCCTCCTGGGCCAGGCCAGGTGGAAATTAAAAAACAACAACAATAACAGAGGCACTAGCTTCAAGAGAGATTTCTCCAAGTGAAGTAATTATTTCCAGGGCAAGTGGACATTACCATCTAATCGCACCCCTTGTTTGTGAGTTTGCTGTCCTTCAGAACAAGATTTTATAACTGAAGGCAACTGAATTCATATGAATAGACATGTTTTGTTCATAATCACCTCCGGAAAAAGTACATCTTACTTTATGTGGATCCTGTCTTGGAGTCAGTTTTGTTGGGAATGCCAGGGAAGAGAGGTCCTGAGCTTCCTGTCAGACAGTGGTTCCCAGCTTCCGGTTTCCAAATGTTCTTGGATAGAGATGGGCACGACTTGAAAAAAAAAATTTTCGAGTTGTCGTTAGTCGGGCCAGTCCCATTTCGGGTCGTTTCCGGTCGCGAAAATTCGCAAAAATTAGTCAGTTCGTTTTTTTGTTTTTTCATTGTCGTTAGTACTGGTTTTTTTTGGGGGGGAGCGGGCTCCTGGAGGCACCTCTGTGGGGTGGGTGCCTCCTCTGGCCCGCTATAAAGGGAAAGTGGGCTCCTGGAGGCACCCGTGGGTGCCTCCTGCCACTAGGAAGGGGAAGCAGGCTCCAAGAGAGACCCCTCTACATGGGGGTCTCCCTTCCTCACCTGCTGCTGCTGCAAAATGCTATGCAATAGCCATATGGATATTGCATAACATAATGTGCAGACGTGAGACCAGTGTGAGAGTGATAGGGTCATACCCGCCCTTCACAAGGCTCCCGCACCACCATGTCTCACACAGAAGGGAATTGTACTTGCTGCGTGTAGTGCAATGCAAGCAAGTAGATCTGGCTTTAAGGTGGCTTAGTGCAAGAGCTAGGGTTAGGCTAGTGACGGGTAAGGTTACGGTGGGCTAGTGGGTTGCACCTCTGGGTGCCTCTCTGACCCACTAAGAAGACAGTCTGTGACGTATGGGTACGGAGTCAAGGGTTAGGGTTAGGGCTAGGGCAGGTTTTAGGGGGCTTTTTGGCACATCCCAGAAGTCTCCATGGCCAAGTGGCCATGCGACTGGTGGGATGGCTCCAAAAATTTGCATGGTTGTCCACTCCCACATGGCTGGCCACTCGGCCAGCCCATCATTGCGCAGGTGTTAAAAAAATAAAATAAAATAAAATCAATGGAGGACAGAGGAGGAGAGGAGAGACATTTTGTTGCAAGAAAAAACCCACTGCTACTGTGAAAAATCTGGCAGTTTATAAATTTTCGCGTGTTTCTGTTGTGCTTGTGTGTTTTTGGACCACGATTTCAAAAACAATATTGCGTTCGCCGCCCCATTTTGGATCCCCCGCCCGCACCGCATGGCATGGCGATGGCGACTCGCGAGTCCGGCTGCCCAGGACGGGGGGGAGGCGGGACCCCCCCTCCAGAAACCACCCCTCCAGTAGGTGCCCTGCGCCCTTAGTCAAGCAGGCATTTTTCCGCCTGCTTTTTTGGCCCGGGAATGGGTGGGGGGAGAGTTTAAAAGTTTTTTCCTGTGCCGTCCGTGCCGCTTGCTTGCGCTTTAATTGCAGCGGCCGGCGGCGAGACTGGGCTTTTTGCTGGCTGCGAGCCTGCGGCGAGTCCCACCAGAGCAGCCCAGGACAGGGGATGAGGGGGGAGGCCGGGGACCTCCAGAAACAACCCCTCTGGTAGGTGCCCTGAGGCACGGCAGGCATTTTCCCGCCTGCTTTTTGGCCGGGAACCGGGTTTTTTTAACTTTTAAAAACTTTTTTTCTGTGCCGCGTGTGGCATCGCGCGATCTCGCGATGCAAGGAACGAGCACGACAAATCAGACCAAAATTGTTCGTTCGTCGGTTCGAGCTCGAAGTCTGGGGGAGTAATTCCCGTTACCGTTTCCGTAGAGTAACGGAACCGGCTAACGGAAACGGAAAAGGAAATACCGCTAAGTCGTGCCCATCTCTATTCTTGGATTAAAACTGCCAGAAACCTTCACCACTTGTAATGATGGCCAGGATTTCTGGGAGTTGTAGTTCAAGAATGTGTGGGGACCCAAGGTTGGGAAGCGCTGCTGTAAGAGACGGGTCCTTCCCATAGACACCACATCAGTCTTATGAAATGGCAGCCCTTTTTCCATTTGGGAAAAGGCGCGACAGCTCAATCATATCCCCTGAGTGGGGGATAGGACTGAGATGTACAAAATAATGCAGGGCATGAGTAAAGTGGATAGAGGGAAGCTCTTCTCCCTCTCACAAAATACCAGAACTTGGGGATATCCACTCAAATTGAGAGCTGGGAGAGTAAGAACAGACAAAAGAATATATTTTTACTCAGTGTGTTGTTAGTCTGTGGAACTCCCTGCCACAGAGTGTGGTGATGGCATCTGACCTGGATGCCTTGAAAACGGGATTGGACAGATTCCTGGAGGAAAAGTCCATCCCAGGTTACAAACCATGATGGAGATGTGTCATCTCCAGTCTTACAACCGGGGTACTTCAAGGGCCAGATGCAGGGGGAGTGGTATCAGGAGACAGAGATCTTGTCTTGTGTGTTCCCAGAGGCATTTGGTGGGGCCATTGTGAGATATAGGAAGCTAGACTAGATGGGCCTTTGGCCTGATCCAGCAGCAGGGCTCTTCTTAGGTTCTCATGACAGCGTAGGATGGTATCCCTCTTAGGCCAGATGTTGCTATGTATTCTAACGGAACTTGCCCACTTCTCTTTAGTTGGTAAACCGCTTAGGGACAGCAAAAAACGGAGCTCAGCTTTACCCCCAGAGTGCTGCAGCCTTGGCCCCCGAGAAGAGACCAGAACAAGCCATCACCATTGAAGGTAGGACTTCCTCTTTCTTCATCATCTTCGGAGTCTGCCTTGAAACTATCGTTGCCATGAAGTCGCCTCCTTAACGGCTGGAGAGGTTTGCTTGATGGTTTTGGGACCAGTTATGCTGCTTTTGGGTCACACGCTCTAAACAGATCTTCTTGGTACCCAAAACCTTGTGATGGAGCAGCTCTCAAAGGAGTAGCCAGCTCAGTCAGTTGTAGCGAAGCACGGAGGAACTCAGGGGCACCTTGATGGTTTGTGAGAGTGCAGTTTACAGGAGGAGGTTGAATGAGTGGCATGGTGCGTCATCAGGCACATGGAGCATCATCATACAGGATCAGGCCTGGAGGTGCCCCGTGTTTCTAGCTGGAAGCCTATCAAGCAGGGAGCTTATGTAAATGCATTGCATTGTTGTGCAGTGGTTTTGAGAAAGTGAACCGCGTGTATGGGCTGGTCTAAGCTCAGCTGGATAATCAGAAACGTGATCGAAGTTGTCATGTTCTGTTTCTCACGTGGTTCCTCTCCAAAAGGCCATCTGACGGACATGCCATTTTGTGTGCTTCAGACGGAGGAGAGGCTAACACAGGGAGAGATCTCAGAAAAGGTTGCTCCAAATCAGCCTGGAATACGTGGCCTGGTTTTGTGTTACCACCTCGGTGCCCGTGGCAGTGCCGTTAATGTGAAGATACAACTTCTCCCCAAAGATCAAGTAACTAGGACTAGAGATGGGCACGAACCGCTGCTTCAGTGGTTCGTTCGAGTCTGGCTGGCTGCCACACAGCTGCTCTGTGGTTTGGTGCCCCGCCTCCTCTGGCAGGCACCCAATCAGAGGCAGTGCCCAAAAGAGGCGGGGCAGGGAAGCCGGGCAGAGCGCTGCCTCTGAGTGGGTGCCCATCTCTAATTAGGACTCTTTGGAGATCACACGTTCATAGGGTCACTGTAATTTTGGAATGGCAGTGCATCACACCAACAGAGTAGCACGGTCGGGTGGCTAGAAATGTAACTCCTCTTTGTGACATTGGCATAGAGGGGCCCCGTGTCGGTAACAGCAGGTGTTTTCTGGGAAGTTTCCAGTGGAGTGTAATTTTCTCTTGAAATTGATAGCATTTCTGATAGGATTCGAAGTCGTGGTGGTGTGCTGTCTGAGAATTGAGTCCATGTATCTAGATATCCCAGTTGCAATAATAACACACACACACACACACACACACACACACACACACACACACACACACACACACACACACACACACACACATGAGGCATGTTTGTGTAGCTACCAGACTGGTGCTAGAGCAGGCATGTCCAAACTTTGGCCTTCCAGATGTTTTGGACCACAACTCCCACAGTCCTTTGTCATTGACAATCTAAGCATAGAATTCTGGGAGTTGTGGTCCAAAACATCAGGAGGGCCGAAGTTTGGACATGCCTGTGCTAGAGGCTGCTATTATCTACCCCTAAGAATATAGTCTATTGAACCCTAGGGCATTCCTTCCTCAAGTGGTTTCGTTCTATCCAATTTTCATGGAAAAGATCTGTGGTTCATCACACATGAGCTGTTATCTCTCAGGCACCTGTTCTGGGCGACCATAGCTCCTTCTCTGTTGTGTCTTTGAGAACAATACCAGTGTTTCTTCTAAGCCTGTAGATGGCGCGATGTTCCACATGGGTGAAATCATATGTTGTTCTGTTTCCCACTGATTATCTCAACTTGGACACCACTGTGAAAGCCGTTCTGTGAAGAAACCCAGTCTATATATCCACAATATACACATTATAGCTTTATCATTTGAAAGGAATACCATTGGGAAGAACAGGTAACATAAAGCTAACAATCCCAATGGTGGCCGTGGCCGGCGTGCTTGTTTTATCACTATTTTCCCCCAAAATGACATTAATATTATATTTGTCAGCATCTGCACCTTTTTGTATCCAGTTTCACTCTGATCTCACAATCAACAGCAGGTTCCCAACACATACCCGTACACCCAGACTTCTAAAACTATACTCCTCCTTGTACATGAGAATTTGGCTATCATGCACAGAGTTAATGCTATGATAAAAGGAAGCTGTAAGCTGTAAGGTGTCAAGAATACTCTTATGGAGACATTTCATTGTGTTATACTCAGTGTGCCTTAGTATTGTTAGTCTCCAAGGCTGTTGCCCCATGGTGAATACCATCATTCTCTTTGGGATAAATGGATTGGAAAGTTGTCCCTTAAAGACAAATCTGTACAAACCATACAGACTGCTCATCATTAGAAGAAGGATTTCCTTAGCTGCTGAAAGCATCTGTCTCCAGGAGCTAGCCATGGAACTTGTTTTCAAGTCTGATTGCTCAGAGTTTGCCTAGACCACCCCTCAGGAACACTAACACAATTTCAGCTCTAATAACAGGTGTTCCGTTGCATATCCTTTGGTCCACAACCTTTCTCTTGCATCTTTAGGTAAAGTTATCAAGCTGTAATGATTCCTTTAACGAATACATTATACTCAATTCTAGAAATGCATGCCAGAAAAAACATTTACTGTCCCTCAACTAATATCCTGTTGTTGAATTAATTTGAAAGTCCTGCCTAGCAGTATGCTATCATCATCTTGTCACACTTGAAATCTAATAAACCCATTGATTGTCTTGATACAGAATGCTGGATACGTGTACAGTGAAACTGACCTTTTGTTTCTGTGTATGTGGGGGGGAAATCTACGGGATATATAATAATAAAGTATTTTTTGGAAACCACCTTCTGTGCAACACACAGAGTTTGGTGACTTTTGTTTTATTTCATGCACAATCCCTGGCATCACGTTCCATCCCGAGGACCAGCTGGCTTCGTGCTGTAACAAAAGAAGCTTTGCAGCCTAGATACAGAAGCTGGCATTAACCTGCTTATTGGAACCTCTTGCTTTGCAAACCTAAACGTTGCACAACCAGAAATGCTGAAGGTGGTTCTAAAATAGAAAAGATTTTCTCCTTTTTTTTGGCTAATTTCCGGTTATTCTTTCTGGAAATACGACGGGGCCGGGCCTACCGGGCCACCCAGGAGTGCGGTGTATCTCTTGGTTCCACTTGCAAAGCAAACCCAAGTGGACCTGAATAATTCTTCAGACTGAGGCGTTCTTCCTTGTTTTGATGGCAGTAAATGGAATGATGGGGTTAAATCAGAGTTAAATTAAAGTGATGTGAAAAAATGTGAAAAATACGCCTTAGTGAAACCTTCTCTTATTCCTCATGTCACGTCCAACCAAACATTCCTATGTTCTCAGATTTTTCAGCACATAATACTGAAAGCTGATGGACAGATCTGTGAACAGTAGCTGTCTTTATTATAACCTGTAAAGGATAGCTTATTGTCCTCTGCTTTGGAAGATGCAAATTACCTGGCTTTTGTTTAGCGTCTGATCCTCTGGGGAGGCGGAAACGGATCTGTCTTCATGTTCATTTTACAAAACACCGGCAGCTTTGAAGATGTGTCTCTCAGCCCGGAAAAAAAAAATACCCTGACCGGGTGCTTTAAAATGAAACATCATGAAACAGATATTTCCCACAGAGCTTACTAACTTATTAAATCCTCAAGTACGATGTTTTGCTTTGCTTAATCCCTGCTTTTCAGAGACACGGTACACTTTCTACTCTTGAAAAACAGTTGAGATATAGATAGGTTGTCAGCTTCTTTTCCAAAGGAAAAAGAAAGGAAAGAAATATCCCCCCCCCTCTCAGATAAAAAAAAATCGTATTCTGATCTTTCTCTCAGATCCGCTCAGGGCTATCTCTAATACGTATATAGCCATTCCTTGAAAAGAATATCTCTGTTCATGTTAAATCTGTTTACCTTCAGATAATGCTAAAAGCTGAAGTGAGGAAATGTAACTATAAAAACGCTTTTTTAGATATAATTCCCCACATCTATTAAAATTTAATCTTTTTAAAAACATAAATTACATCTTTTTTTTTAAAGTACCAAACTCCATTTTCCCTGTAGCATATATTTCCCCAGACCTGAGATGTTTGCCTCCCTTGCATTAATCAACTGACATTTTTAAGATGACCATGTCTTTTGTCTATTTTCCCCCCCTCATTGACAAGGATCCTGAACTAGTCTTACGTGGGCTTGTTACTGCAGTCATAAAATATAGCAGTCACCTCAAAGTGAAGCAGGCCAAGGCAGGTGTGAACATCTCAGTAGAGATGCCTTAGGAGGTTACTTCACGTCCTTCTTTGTTCCGCAACTAGTTTTGTACCATGACAGCATTGGTCGCGATCACGTCATTTTGTCCCTGTTTCAGTGTTCCCATGGTCGTGATAACTTGTCTCGAGACAAGTGTTACCTCATGGTCTTGTACCGTGACAAATACTGAAATTGTCTAGCTTCTTTTTTTCCTTTTTTGGGGGGGGGGGTTAAAAATCTTTTTTGATATTTCGCTTCTGAAAAGTCAAATTTTTAAAAAAATGGACACAGTTTTCTGACAAAAACAAAAATATTGTTTCATGACAGTCATTACTCCACGGTTCCTTGTCTCGGAACAGAAAGTGGGAACAAAGAGTGATAAGGGAAAATCCAACCTCAGGACTAGGTGTAGAATTGTCTCGCTTAGCACCCATTCTGGGGGCGTGGCCGAGACAAATTTCAGTTGTTGTGAGACGGATGTGAAGTAACATTTTTTGTACTGCTCCTAAATGCAACAATTACAGAGACAAAACGGACGTGAAGTAACCACCTTTGTGCCTCCCTCTGTCTTCCACAGGATGATAAAAGCCCCAAATAAATGGCCATTCTAAAGATCCACAGCCCCTCAAGACTGTTTATGGGTTACGTGGCCTTAGGATATGATCCACAAACCAGTTAAGATGCTGCATTGGCACTTAAATTAAGCAGTCCAGCCTCTGCTCGGACATAAGATCATATGTCTAGACTTCTGATCTAGTTTCCCACCCACCTCTGTTCCATGCTTTCACCCACCAGCAATCCATCAGCATGGGTGTTGACAAGGGTAGGGTATGGGGAATAGGTACAGGCAGACTCGTTCCTATTCCGGGCACCACCAAAAGGGATCTAGTTGGGGGTCTAGTAAATGACTAGCTTTCTACTCTACAGCTAGACTTTCGATACCTCTCTGAGTGTTGGTCCCTAGGGTTTTCATCAAACTAAGTTTGTGAAAGGGCGTGCACCTTGTCAGCTTAAGTGATTTGTGGATCCCACTGTCAGAACGTTCCTGTAGTGCAGGCATGCCCAAACTTTGGCCCTCCTGATGTTTTGGACCACAACTCCCAGAATTCCAATCCTGTATTTCCAATGGCAAAGGACTGTGGGAGTTGGGGGTCCAAAACATCTGGAGGGCTGAAGTTTGGACATGCCTGCCGTAGAGATATTAGAAATAACACCTGAAAAAAAACCCAGAGCAAGCTATGATGGGATGGTGTATCTCCCCTACTTCCAAATTTTTCATTCTGTCCAGTCAAGGTTTTTTCTTCTTCTTCCTTGATTCGCTTAACAAAGTTAATGTAACTGTTTCAGCTTTTGCCGTTCTTTAACCCCATGCTGTTCCTACTGTTTTCTTTGTAGTCACTGAACAAGAGACTAAAGTGCCCAAGAAAACCATCATCATGTAAGTGTTGATATTCTTTTAACCTTCGTGTTCTGATTCTGCTGCCGTTGCATGTCCCAATAATAAAGCCTGCGTTTATTGGCCATGCAAGCGTGGTTCCTTCCCATCCCATCAGACCTTGTGGAATTTTTGTGTTATAAGGAAAGGAACAACAGTGTTGGCAGATGCGTCTCTTGTTGCAAGAGGAACCACACTAGTGTTGAGCCACAATTGGGCTGCTCCTCCGATTACTTCTACGTCAACTGGAGTTGAACAGGCCAACACGGACTGCACCTCTGAACACCACTGCCTCACCGCTGACATGCCGATGCGTACTAACCTGCCTTTTAACTTGCATTTCCCCCCTCTTCCTCTTTTCTCTCCCTGCTATTAAATCTAGCAAGAAGAATGCCTTAATGGAGACCTTAATACAATTGGGAACGTTTGTCTTTACCCCAGAAAGTTCTGTTTGCTTTTGAAATGACTCCTTTTTAGGCACCCTTTCAACGGGTGGAGAACTTTGCTCTCCAAAAGGTAGCCATGATTATTTCGGAAGGCCACGGAAATATTAATTTGCATTTGGTGCTGATGGGCATAAAACAGATATCCCATAAACAGCATCCTCCAGGTTGCAAAAGTTGGCTTCTGGGTATTTTAGATTAACTCGTGAACGACCAAATGCACATAAACTGATTCTTATATCTAAGACCAATGACCAGAAGTTTATTCTTGGTTCTATGAGGGTTGCATATACCAAACTGGCAAGTTCCTCTCCAGAGACATATAATTTAATTACAATAATAGCCAATGTTTTGATAGCTATGAACACCAGATTGATAGGGTCAATGCTCTGATGTTTTGACCTGCAGAAAAAGACCAGGCAATGCTCTTTCATCTGCTAATATCACATAGTGTCAACGAGCCAACATTAGCACCAGAATCATAGAATCACAGGAGTTGGAAGAGACCTCGAGGGCCATCTAGTCCAACCCCCTGCCATGCAGGAACCCCATCACAGTATTTCCGACAGATGGCCATCCAGCGTCTGCTTAAAAACCTCCAAAGAAGGAGACTCCACCACCCTCCTTTGTGGCAGCATTTTCCACAGCCGAACAGCTTTAACCGTCAGGAAGTTTTTCCTAATGTTCAAATGGAATCCCTTTTTTATTTTATTTTATTTTATTTTGTTTTATTTTTTATAACTTATATGCCACCCACTACCCAAAGGTCTCCGGGCGGCTTACAATCAAAGAATTAAAACAGTTAAAACATCAATATCAATAAATAATTAAAACAATAATAAAAACCTTACGCTATAGTCATTACACTAAAATTGCCACCAGAGGACCCACAGTCGATGTTGTATCAATTAAAAAACTTCCCATCAGACCTTGTGGTATATTTGTGTTATTTCCTGTAGTTTGAAACCATTGCCCCGAGTCCTAATCTCTGAAGCCATGGAAAACAAACCTGTTCCCTCTTCAATATGACATCCTTTCAAATATTTAAACATAGCTATCATATTCCCCCTCAGCCTTCTTTTTGAAAGGCTAAACATTCCCAGCTCCCTAAGCCGGGGAAAGACAAGATGGTGGTGCCCTTACATAAGAACATAAGAAGAGCCCTGCTGGATCAGGCCAAAGGCCCATCTAGTCCAGCTTCCTGTATCTCACAGTGGCCCCACCAGATGCGTTTGGGAGCGCATGAGACTAGATATCTGTCTCCTGATGCCACTCCCCTGCATCTGGCCCTTGAAGTACCCTGGTTTTAAGCCTGGAGATGACACATCTCCATCATGGTTTGTCACCTGTGATGGACTTTTCTTCCAGGAATCTGTCCAATCCCCTTTTGAAGGCATCCAGGCCAGATGCCATCACCACATCCTGTGGCAGAGAGTTCCATAGACTAACAACGCGCTGGGTGAAAAAAATTTTCTTTTGTCTGTTCTTACTCTCCCAGCCCTCAATTTGAAATATATATCAGTTTATATACAGTATGCTGGATGATACTTGACAAGCTAAAACCCTGAAAAGGCATATATTGGTTGGATCTGGCCTTGAGATCCCAAAGCTTTTGCCTTTCAACGTTTATCTCAAATGCTGGATGGAAACAGACATGAAAGGTAATTCTGGCCCCAGTACACAGGAGGTTGGCCTTTCTATTTTCAAATGGTCCTCGGAGTCTCCTGAAAAAAAAAATCTAATATATGGACATATCTCCAGTGATGGGAAATGGAAATGTCAGCAACAAGCAGGCAAACTCAGCACAGGAATAAACGACAGATTTCCGCAAACTTATGGGACGTAATACGGTGCTTAATACAAGAAATTCCAGAAAGACTGCCAATATGATGACTCAGTCAGCTTTATTTTAGACTGCCTCTTCATACTTGGCTTGTTGCTTACGTTTCGATGTGCCGTTCTAACTGAAACATCTTGTACAGCCTTTCTTGCTTTCTTGCCTTATTTTATTTATTTATTTATTACGGGACTTCTAGACTGCCCATCTTCCCGGAGGAACTCTGGGCGGTTTACAAAAAGCTGATCAAGTTCAGCCTAGCCAAACTGTGCCTTGTCACACAGCAACAGCACATGTTATAAAAATGTCATTAGGAGCATCCTTATTACCCGTAACCATTTGCTGTTAAGAATGTCATCACAAGGGTATTTAGAAAAGACTTTGTGCTCTTTTGCACATCATTTGTGATGCCGTTGTGAAGAAGCTGCCCAATAATGCCCCCCCCCGGAATGTGTTGTTGCACAGAATGACAGTGAGTTTGCATTTAGAGGGATATAAAAAATAAGCACAAAGACTCTTTGGGTAGACTCTCATATTTAGGACATCTTGGTAGAACTTCAGCCACGTGTGTGTTTTTGAGAGCAGGATAAACAAGGCAGAACATGGCTGTCAGACATTTTTAAAATGTCCTGGAGTATAAAAATTAATGTTCTGCTTAGCCCACAAGTAGTCATAAGAACACAAGAAGAGCCATGCTGGTTCAGGCCAAAGGCCCATCTAGTCCAGCTTCTTGTATCTCACAGTGGCCCCACCAAAAGCATCTGGGAGCACACAAGACTAGATCTCTGTCTCTTCATACCACTCCCCTGCCTCTGGTCCTTGAAATACCCCGGTTTTAAGCCTGGAGATTACTCAGTCATCTCCATCATGGTTTGTAGCCTGTGATGGACTTTTCCTCCAGGAATCTGTCCAATCTCTTTTTGAAGGCATCCAGGCTAGATGCCATCACCACATCTTGTGGCAGGGAGTTCCACAGACTAACAACACACTGGGTAAAAAATTATTTTCTTTTGTCTGTCCTCACTCCCCCAACCCACAGTGGATGTCCCCTAGTTTTCTTTTTTTTTGTGAAAGGGAGAAGAGTGTCCCTCTATCCACTTTACTCATGCCCTGCATTATTTTGTACATCTCAATCATATCCCCCCTTGGGCACCTTTTTTCCAGATTAAAGTGGGTTGTCTCCTGCTCCTCTAACGTAACGGGGGGAACCCAAGAGGAGCGTTATTTATTTATTATTTATTTATAAGCTTATATCCCGCCCATCTTCCCAGCGGGAACTCTGGGCGGCTAACAATGTTAAAAACACATAAAATAGGAGAAAAAAAACCTCCGAGCAGTAAAACAGCGGAGGGCAAGATGGCGGCAAATGGAATGGGGGGAGGAAGTTGAGGAATGATAGTAGTAATGGCTATCAAAGGGTGGAAGGCACAATTCTTCCCTGAGTCAGCTAAAACAGGGGATCTGAGTTGAAAAGGTTCATTTTTGCACCTTCAGAAAACCTTAGCATTTAAAGGGATGTTGAATAGCATCCTGGTCAGATGAGGAAGCTCATTCCGAATCAAAGACAGCTCCCTGGTTGTCTGTGAAGATTCTCAGTCATCCAGGTGAGTTTTTCTGGAAGTTGAGTCATGGCAACTGGGCTTCAGAGGTCCAGTTGCCATGACTCAACTTCCAGGCTCCCTGAGTGTGTGTAGCTGCATGGCTCTTTCATGCTTTGGCACTCCTGCATTGCTGAAATGCTCCCAGGACTAACCTTACACACCTCCTCTCTTGGCGACAGCATGCCGGGCGGTGTGTGTACGAAAAAGGGCGACAACGGCAGGGAGGGGGAGGCAGAGGCCATGTCTTCTTGTGCAAACATAGGTTTCCAACATTTTCGCCATCAGAGAGGAAACCATCACAACTGTCGTGAAGACTCCAAGGACGAAGCGACGGCTCTCGCCTGCCCGCCCGCCGAGGGGCTACTCTCCTTCTCGTTCTCCCAGATCCGAGTTCTCGAGGCCATCCGGTTACAGGCATGACCCAGAGGCCATGCAAAGGGCCATCCCTACCCTATTTGTGACAGAGCCCGAGGAGAGGCGTGGCCTGGGTATCAGGGGCATCCCTGCAGAGACCCCCGAGGAGGAACAGAAAGCCAAGTGGGTCGAGGTGGAAGAAATAATTGAATTCAATGTGCAGAAGTCTGCTCAAGCTACAAGGAAAAGGAGGTATTCTCCAGCGAGATCAGAGAGAGATGAATCAGGTTACACCCGGCCTCGGCGCTACCCTGAAGACGACCCAAACGCAAATAACTCCAATAATAAACTGGTGAAGCAGGCCTCGTCTTCCTTATCCCAAGACACTGAAAGATCTGGAGATGATTCCAAAGGAACGCAGAGGAGCAACACAGAGGAAAGTTCTTCTGGAATTTTGGAAGGAGAGGATTGCCCTCAAGAAATAGCCAAGAAGACTGATACACGGACTGCTTTCCCCACGGTTGCCGTTGTGGAGGAGCCAGGTGAGGAAGCTGAGGTGGACTCCGATGCCTATCTGAGTTCTCAAGAAGATCCAGAGGTGGAGGAGGGTCATGCCGTTGAATGTGACACCAAGTGGCCCGATGAAGATGAGCCCTCAAGTCCCGTGCGAGAGGGAGGCCTTCCCGAGGAGAGCATCCTCATTGATGACCTTGAGCGTCCAGAGTCGGATGACCTGAAAAACCGAGATCTCAAAATCCTTACTCGGAACGGGAAGGCATTAACTTTGGAGGACCTTGAGGATTATGTCCCTGAAGAAGGGGAGACGTACCGGTGTGGCAACCCTACTTCTGCGGAAGACGAGCCCTGTGAGATCGCTGTGCTTCAGACCGAAATCAACAAGCCAGTCATCGGGAAGCCAGTTTTGCTGAACGTGGGCCGACCCGGGGTTCCTCCACCGAGGACGGCCTTTTTTAGAGAATTTGAAAGTCACCCTCCAGGAGAGGTCTTTAGGGCGGCACCTCGAGTGAGTGGGATGGAGTCCAGAGGCCCGTCTAACATTTCTTTCCACGTCCACGAGTCCCGCACGGCCGCGATGGCAACGTCCACCTCGCACGGAACGGCTGCGGGGATTTCAACAGGAGGCCCCTTCAAAGTGACCCCGTCTTTCTGTACTGAAGTCCAGCTGTCGGCGGACAACGGACAATCCAGCTTCAAGACGGAGGTTTCCACCCGAACCCACAGCTACGGCACTGTCGGAGAACCGGTTACCCTGTGCATCCAAAAGGAAGACGCCTCCGAAAGTTGAGCTGAAACAAGACCTGTTTCTCTAATAACTATTTCTTTCGCCACCTGCAACATCTTTTTTGGGGGGGGGGAGGGGGCAGAAAAAGCAACAACAAACAAACTCTGATGGGAATCAAAGAAGAACCTAAAAGAAAAATATCTCAAGGAAAATACTATGCTGTTAAAATTATGTGTGGAGCTTTTCCGGTCTTAAAGGGAACACTTCAGTATATTGAACATGACTTTGGACTTGGACTTTTTTAAAGAAGGCACACCATTCCATTAAGAAGCACTGAGGAGCAGACAGTGTCATCCTAAAGAGGAATGTCCTTTTTGTTCAAACCGATTATTTTGAGCTGCCCAATGCTTTAGATGATGGAACTAAGACAATGCTCTTTTTGGCCCTACCATATAGCAATGCAGGGAAGGTTGAACATATCCATCTGAACACATTTCAACCGGCTGCTCTGTACACCTGGTGGTTGGGCTTTTCATAGACACCATTATGGCCACGAACTGTTTCTAAACATGTATGTGTTAGAAAGAATTGTCTGTGCCTTCCACATAGATATCTGGGATAAGGTTTAGAAGGCATCGCTATGCCAGCTTATTCCTTCCTTTGTAGTAGGGTTAAACCCAAACTAAAAGGATTGCCCAGCTTTTATCCCAGTGTTGTTTTGACACTAGTTTAAGACCAGCTTGTAGGTCAGCAACAGTGTGACTGATAAACTATTTTTAATCCATCTTAATCCAATTTCTGGAAGCCGTACAATAATTTGAGATAGAAAAAAGTCAATTGAATTAAAATAATTATAAGTTGCGGCCTGATCTTTAATATTTGAACTGCCAATATAATTAGCCTACAATGCTGATGTGGCATCATTTTTTTATATTGGGGTGCTGGCAGGATACTGCCATTCAGCCATTATGAGTGTATTTTCCCCTTTATTGCAGACCATTACGGTTAACAAACTAATACTGTTCTTATAAACAGTTCCTGGAGTAAAACCAGGCATCGCCAACTTCATTGCTGACTTGATAAATATTTTACAGACCAGAAGAGAGGTTTACAACAGGGAGGGGGCGCTTCAGGCCTGTAATATCAGGATGGCTGTCCCTCCGTAACTCCTGAGCTGCAATATCTGATAAGTAGGAAAGAAATGATCTTTGTGACATTACACTGAAACTAGTGTTTGTTAAAACAACGGGCAACTCCTGAACGCAGGAAGTGTTGCAGTACAGTGAAAACGCATCAACCACCCGCAGTACCTTTGCTAAGTGGTATACAAATCGAATCAAATCACATCAAATCCATCAATCAATAAGATAAGATAGGATAAGATAAGATGGTTTAGCCCTAAATGAATTGCTATTAAACTTACATGGGCATACTTGTCTTTTGAAATGAGCTGTGTGTTTAAATTATTCTTTCTACTGGCAACTGCTCTGGTGGGTAAAGCCTTACCAAACTAAAGCATTTGCAGTACTGGATTCTTGTTGCTGCTACTATTATTATTAAATCATCTTTGGGTGGAAGCCATGAAAAAAAGTTTCTGATCAATCAGATCCTAGGGATTTCTCAATTTTTTTTTTATCAACATGAATTGTCCTGGTTAATCTCAGGAAAATATGAATACATAAAATGAGTTTCAACAGCCATTCCCATAAGCAAGTCAGCTAGGAAGGGTCTTGAAACATTCACAGCCATTTATAATTTGTTCAATGTTTGTTGTTCTGGCATTGCATACAGATGCATCATGCAAATGGCAAGCCTGTAGCTATAGTCATGCAAAGCAGGCCACCTCCAGACACCACCCAGAACCTATTCCCTCCCTTCTGCACTCTTCACATGCCCTGGTGACTGCCCATTCTGAAAAGGAGAAGCAGCATCAAAATTGTTGCTTCTGCTGGAAAAGGAAAAAAAACACTTGTTTTAAACACCATGTCATATTTTAACAGAGATGGAGAAACTATGGCATGAGATCTCTGCTCCACAGATCTAGTGTAAACTAAGACAGAGAATTAAATTTGTGCATTTAATTATTGCTTTCAACCAGTGTTTCTTAAGATGGCGGCCTTCAGATGTTTCAGATTGCAGCTCCAATCTGGCCAGCATGATCAGTGGTCAGGACTGCTTGGAATTGTGATCCCCGATATTGGGAGAGTGTCAGGCCCGGGAAAGCTGCTTTTTAATACATTCTTGGAGAAAGCAATTGGGTTATCTGCATAGTATGGAATAGCAAGAATGGGCGTGCGCGCATTACACTCCCTCAGCAATGCAGGATAAGGACAGTGGCTGGAATCCTGTTGCGTAGGCTATGCCCGCGTAACTCTTACTCACATGAGTGGCAACAAAATTTGTGCCAAGGCAGACACGACCAGCAGTTCTTTGGGCATATTTAGCAATGTGTTGCACCATCAGGCCCACATTGTGGGACCCCCACCCCACCCCGAACATCGCTCTCTGCAAAATTTCCCTTGGCTTACTTGGTGCCAAGGCCAGGTGCATTAGGATTCTAGGCAGTATATTTCCAGCCTCTTAGGGAGGCAGTGTGGAAAGACAAGGTTCATCTGCTTCTCAGGCCAACCTTGCCTCCTACTCCCATCGCTCTGCACGCCTGGAGGGTGAAAATCGGAACAGGAATAGCCCCTGTTCTGCATGGAGGATGCCTACAGGATTGGACCCCCTGAGAAATGAGGGTTGTCAATCCTATGGAGACCTCCCACTCATTAGATGCCCTTCCGTAGGTGGCTGTTTGCATGCTTTGAGCTACGACATACATGGCTAGTTTACTTCAGCCTTGCTAAATGCCTCATGCGTATGCCATAAAGACGGTTATTTCCTAGGATTTTCCAGAAAGCGGTTCTCAAAATAACCCACATAACTGTTAATTGAACAAGCAGCATTCGAGGAACGGCCTTTCTGTTCATTTTGGCTGCCCTCCATGAATGACACATTTACCTGGGATTAAGTCCCATTGGGCAAGGTTTACCTCAGAGTCCACGCTCACAGGATTTGACAGTTAACCATTTTTTTTTAACTCGAGACGTCGTCTTTCTCATTTAAACTTCATTTGAGAGAAAGATGGCTGTGTCTCTCTGATTTCCTTCGACGAACCTCATTTATATAATACCTTTTGCTCTCTTTTGTTTTGGTAACACCTCACAGGTTTACGTTAAGTTAATGGGCCTTCCCATTGAGTGGCTATTGCACTATTATAAAGTTGCAGCAGGCATGTAAGACAACATTACCTCTCTGTGGAAGATGACGTGAATTACTGAGGCCAGATTAAACAGTCACTGCGGAAGAAACCTTTTGTAGAAAAATCTCTACTCTTGTCTTTAAGCAGTGCTATCTTTCAGCCTTGGTCTACGTGCAGAAACGGTGGGAGAGTGTTCTGTCTGTTTTTAAAAACACGCAGAAATGCTCATCTTTCCATTTTAAGAGCTTGGGAACGAAACTTTAGTTTGTTGCAAGTAGTAACTGCATTTCTTTTGATCAGTCAGTTCCCCCATCTGTTTACATTTCTTCAAAAAAATTAAATAAACAGAAAATCAACTTTGTGGAATGATGCATCCTTTGCAGTAATTTTAAAAAAGAGGGGTTGTTTTTTTTACAACAAAACAAAACAAAACGATGGTGAGACCTATTGGTTTATGTTCCTAGTATTTTCCTAGAGATTTTTAAAAAAATTGCTTGTTTGTAACGACGTACAGTTGATAGAAATCTAAGGAGATGTGTTGGGATTTCTTTCCGATGAGACAATCTGAAATTGTTATTTAACAACCTTGCTACGAAAGAACCAGGTTGGTTACATATTTCTAGTGGAGAGGAGGGTGTGTCAATACTGGAAGTGATTGAAATGTTTCTTTGGACGGCATTGGAATAGGTCTGAGCGTGTTGTTAGTTGCTCAGTTTCGTATCAATAAATGTCTAACATAGTTGTCGTGGTACTCTCTCTTTTTTAAGGGCCCGGGTTTCCTACGGATTCCTGACAACCAGGGCCGCAACTGGAGGGGGGGGGCAGGCGGGGGCATGTGCTCCAGGCACCACACTGGGGGAGATGCCAAAAATAGCAAAATATTCTTTGTACTTCAGCACCCACCTCTGCTGGGGGTTGGGGTGTGGAATCCATGTTTATCCCTGGGTGACACTGACCCTAGTTGTGGGCCTTCTCCCAACTGCTTTGTATGTGTGTTTGTGTGTTCAAGTTGTTTCCGGGTTGACAGATGTTTTCATAGCTTGAAAGGGGTCCTCCTCCCCCCCCAAACTCTTTTGCAAGTGGCTTTACTGTTGTGTAGAGGATGGTGAAGAGGGGCAGCGCGGTGTAGTGGATAGGGTGCTGGAGTAGACCTCTCGGGGACCTGAGTTCAAATCCCTCGACAGCCGTAGAAATTCATGGGCAAAGGGGTGACTGGTAAAAACAACAACAACCCACACAACAACAACTCCAGGCAGGTTTGGTTTTTAAATTAGTTGCCTCAAAACTAAGAAAATTCTGGAGGGTATAGATGGGGCTGATGGCCTTCCTTCCCCTTCCTTCTTTATTTTCCACCGTCACTGTCAAGGTGGCCTGTAATATAACAATGCAAGGAAGCTTCACCTACTACACCCAGGTCCCTGATGTGAAGGTCCCTGAGACTGATCTGGCCAGGAGCAAGGACAGGCATTGGAACAAAGGAGAGATAGACAAGGGGTTCATACCTCAAACGGAGAGCTCTGCTGGGAGCAAATAGGGCAGCAAAATGTCTGTGAAGATTCTCAGTCATCCAGGTGAGTTTATCTAGAAGTTGAGTCAGGGCTACTGGACTTCTTTTTCGTGAGAGATAGAAATGTTTCACTGCTCATCCAAAGAGCTTCATCAGTTTCAGACCTGGATGACTGAGAATCTTCGCAGACATATTGCTATGCAATTTGGGGCAGCTGCCCTGAAGTTGGTGCAAGAAAAGTAGCAGACTACAAGAACCACTTGCGTTTCAACCTGAGATGCAGACAACAGAGTCTCACCCCCAACGAGCCATCACCTACAAATTCAGACGGATGAAGCTGTTTGGATGAGCAGTGAAACTTTTCTGTCTCTCAAGAAAAAGAAGTCCAGTAGCCATGACTCAACTTCCAGATATGCCAGCAAAAGCCAAACAGAAACCCTGGGTTTTTATGCTGGCCCAGGGAGATGTTACTCTTCTGCTCATGAGTCGAGTAGAAGATGCTCCTGCTGCCACTTCTTCTCAAGGGGGACACGCCGGAGTGGACCTCTGATTTCCAGTCTCCTTGCAGCCAAGCCAATGCCGCTGCCCCTTCCACCACCTTTTGCCTGAGCTCCTGGAAGTGTGTGGGGGAACTGGATGAAAGAGAGGCGAGAGCTCGTATATGTTTATGTGGGTATGGATGTGGGGGCCACAAACCAGCAGCCAAGAAAGGCAGACATCTAGGGGAATTCTGTCAATTCATCCTTGGTGAAGATCCTCAGTGTTGGGGTCAAAGCAGTTCCTGAAACTCATCTCCAGGTCTTCTCTGTACTTGTCGTTGCGGTCCCCTTATCCTCCCACCAGCACCTCCTCACAGCATCCATTTTTTCAAAAAAGGCATAACATAATTCACCTCAGAGCCGAGCTAACATTTCCTGGCTGCAAAATGGAATTTGGATAGTGTGTCGTTGATGCTGTCACTGAACACTTAGAACGCACCAGAAATGTTCTGAGTGCTTGAGGAATGCTTCGTGGTAGAACCCCTCTGTTCTTGCAATCTTGCATATGCAGTACAAAAAACAAAGGAGAGATAAGAGAGAAGGTGACAGTGAAGGAGCTGCTTCATCTCTTGGTTTGGAAGAAGGACCCAGGTGGGTCCTTTCCTTCTGCACCAAGTTCTCTATGGGAGGCAAGGCATGGAGACCATCAGAAGTCTCCTTCGTCTCCTGGCTGATGGATGGGCCAGGCGAGGGGAATTCCTTTCCTCCTGCACCAGCAGTTGAAGCCAAAACTATGCATGACTGATGCCACTTTGTATGAAACCCAATCCTCAGCCTCATATGCAGCTTTACAACAACTGCCAACAGCCGTGCTGCGTCCTGACATTTTTGCATTCCAGAGCAGAGAGAGAACTCCTAGTTCCCTGAGCCCTCTGAAGATGCCGGCCACAGAGTCTGGCGAAACGTCAGGAAGAAAAACTTCCAGAACACGTCCAAACAGCCCCCAAAAAACCTCACAACAGCTATTAGATCCCGGCTGTAAAACCCTTCGAGAATACACTAACACCTATTCTCCTGCATAGGACAAGTTTCCCCTTTCCCCCAATTTTAAAAACCCCACAATCTCAGTCATTCTATACCCCAGAGCACAGTGAGAACTCCTAGTTCCCTGATGCTGCTGATTGCCATCTACCAGGTCCAGAGGAGACAGGGCAGTTAGCTCCACCATGCCTTGCTCATGAGCTGTGACAGCTAGCTGCTACTCCATGATGTGATGCTGTACTTAGATCCTCCCTGGAATTCAGTTTTGGAGATTGCCAATGCAGATTTCTTATTTTATGTATGTATTTATTTATTTATTTTAAAAACATACACACTCTACACAATCCAAACTTAAAGGGGGGGGGGAATTAAAGACAGAGAAAGCAAATAAAACACAATTTTTATACATAGGGTTCAGACCTGTTCGGATATGGCTGCTTGATGCACTCAGCAGCGCTGCAAAAGATTGTGAAAAAATTATTTTCATATGTATGCCTTACCTTTTCCATTTTGAAATCAGCAGGTTGTAACAAAGAGTATCTGAAAAGCAGAAATCTTTGCCACAAAAATGAAGGTCAATTTGATCCAAAAACTATTCTGACTATTTGACTAGTTCTTAGATAGTGAGGACTAACATCTCAGTCAAAAAGGTCCCAGTTTATGACTCAAGGCCTCAAAAGGTGCAAATACAAGTCTAGCTGCAAGCATCATTGGAATTTAGGAGAGTGGGGGAAATCAAAGCCCGTCTCTTATTGATATTTGCTACTGAACTAGGTTATTTGTACATCCCATAAAATCTATCCACATGAACATACAAACTCGAGTATGTTTTTGAGTAATCAAAAGGGGATTGGACAGATTCCTGGAGGAGAAGTCCATCACAGGTTCCAAACCATGATGGAGATGTGTCATCTCCAGGCTTAAAACCAGGGTCCATCAAGGGACAGATGCAGGAGGGGGGGAGTTCTCAGGAGACAGAGATCTAGTCTCATGCGCTCTCAGAGGCATCTGGTGGGGGCACTGTGAGATACAGGAAGCTGGACTAGACGGGCTTTTGGCCTGATCCAGCGTGGCTCTTCTTAGGTTCTTATGTTTTTATGATTTTACCCTTTCTGGGAAAATTTGCTCCTGGCATGTATTCTTTTTATATTTTTGCATTTATTTTGTTTTTAATTCTTTTAACTCTTTTATCTCTTTCCTCATGTAAATCCTCCTTGGCTAGCATCCTTTATTGTCTCTGTTGGGTGCTTCTCCTTTTAAAATAGGCCCTTAACAGAAGATGAAAAGAGCCAGTATAAAATTATTTTTCCTTTCCCCATGTCCCCCTCCATTTCAATTTGCTTTGCTCATAGATTATATGCCACTGTGGTTTGAAAGAAGCACACGTTTGAGGTGTTTCCTTAAATGGATTTATCAAGAGAGTCTCTGGATTGCTTGTCCACCACTCGAGGCAACTTGCAAAAAACAGTAAATACAAGAGATTGCCCCAAGCTGTGCTTTCTCGTTGTTCTCTTTGCCTCTATCCTGCGCATATAAACTTACTCCTTCTGTTTTCGCTGCTAGCCAAGAAGCAGGAACCTACTATTATGATTCCAGGCAAAAATGAAGAAATTCCCATTGCTGGTAAAATCACAAGGCTCCGGGACAATGAGATTCACGAAATCACCCTTGCAAGGTAACATCCATGCGCAATTTGAAAACGGTACCACTGAAAATCACTGGGTCCTTATTTCATGGCGTACTTGCTCTCCATGTTTGGGAAAATCAAGTGGCATTGAGTTCTTAGGACTGCATTACTTCAATGTTCAGGCAGTGGGTTTGCATAACGGAATATAACCCAGCATCAAAACATCTTTGCTGTGTCATGTTTTCTGGAAAGTATGTTCCACCTAAATTTGAAGACTGGTGTGTTGGGACATTGAGAAAAAAATGTATCAACACTAGTTTGTGTTTCTATATATAGGGTGGTTTGAGGGGTGGAAAAATTGCAGGAAACTTGAATTAGGCCGTGGTCTTACCAGAGTTTTCTGCGTATAATATAAATTTCCTGCGTAATTTTTTTTCCGGGCGGTCACGTGGTTTTTAATGTGCAGTTAGTGTCCTCTCTTCTGCGTTGTATTTTCGTATTCTGGTTTGGACGCTACCTGTCTACTTCACATTTTGTCCTTCTTTCCGGCTCTATTTTCCAAGCCTCCGTGGTGTTAAAGGGGAACAACTGATTTTACTGCGTAATTTCAGGGTCCTGTCGTGGTTACAGAAACAAATAAATAAGCATTTTCGAGCAAAGTTTCTAAATCCAGTTCCTGGCGGTGGTTTAGGAAACTTCGCTGAAACTGCTGTTCCAGGGGCATGGTCGGCCGGGATGAGAATTTACTTCTGTTCCCGGTTAGCACGCAATCTTTTACTGTGCAGTTAGCCACCGGGAAACTACGCAGAAAATGCTGGTAGGACCGTGGCCTTAATTCTGCCTCTGACCTCACATCTGATGGGAAGAAGATTCAAGAACTTAATCCCACCTCATTCTTCTGAAAGCTTAAATTTAATACAGTGGTACCTCGGATAATGAATTTAATTCGTTCTCCGAGGCAATTCGTTATCTGAAAAAAATTATCCGAAATGTGGTTTCCCATAGGAATGAATGGGAAACCAATTAATTCATTCCAGAGCCTAGTAAAATGACACAGACACCTGTTTTTTTGCTCAAAACTCTTTATAAAGGGCACTTTAAAGGTACAGATATGATGCAGCCCAGGATAACTCTTTTTTTACCGATGTATGCTGGAAATTTGTTATCCGAGGCAGCCCATAGGGAAAATTCGTTATCCGAGGCAGCCCATAGGAAAATTTGTTATCTGAGGCAGCCTACAGAGAAAATTCGTCATCCGAGGCAGACCTACACCTAGGAATTGCGATTCATTATCCGAGGCAGCCCATAGGGAAAATTCGTTATCCGAGGCAACCCTATACCTGGAAATTGCAATTCGTTATCCGAAAAAAATGTTATCAGGGGCATTCATTATCCGAGGTTTTACTGCACTCCTCTTTGTATCTTTCACAGACTTGTAAAAGACAAAGTAGAAAAAGGGTGACCTTTAACTGAGGGGAACTGGGCACTTTATTTCCAGTGACTCTCACGAACACCTGGTTTCCTTAGGGATGCTTTTCAACTCTTTCACTAAAACCTCCCCATTGCAGAGAAACAGAACTGACTGGTGATATTCGCTGGTTATCAGCAGGGAACCTGCTCTTAGATACACCAGTCTGATGCTACTCCTTGGGTTGGGTTTTCCTGTGTAAGTCGAATTCAAGAAAAGGAAGAAATGGCAGCCGGGGAATGAAGGAATGAAAATGGTTGACTCTTCAGCCAGACTAAGCCTTTTGTCATGGGGAGGAATTTGAACCCTGCCAAAATCCTTGGTTCCACCCGAAAATCCGTGGCGCATATTGAGCACAATCTGAAAGGAAATGAACTTTGTAGATGAAATAGTACCAAAGTAGAATGTCCAGCCTCAAAACTTCCTATGATGCAGTCCCACGTGGGACTACCTTTTTGGGGGAGTGGTTTAAGCAGATAAGAAAAGGATACATGGGGCTCATATGCTCACGGTTACAAACAAGACTGCTTTACAGTGTCATGGACTCCATTGATTTTGATGATGGTGCCTTCCACAAATTTGGGGTACATTGTGATTTTATTTCTTGCTTTAATGCCTAACAAGCCCCGAAATCATGGAAGGTACAGAGTTGCAGAAGACCGAGGAAGCAAAGGTGGTCCTTGATGCACAGAGACAACCTTGTATGGAGGCCATGGAGAGGACCAGTATCTACCCAACGGTGGAAAAAAGTGTGACAAGTAAGCCACAGTTGCCACATGTGTGTGTGTGTGCTGTGTTGTTACAGTCATGACTGACTCTCCGGGACCCCATGTCCATGGAGTTTTCTTGGCAGGAATCCTGGAGTTGTTTGGCAGTTCCTACTCCAGGCACCTACAGTGCCTCACTGCCTGGTATTCCCTGGTGGTCTCCCATCCAAGTACAAACCAGGCCTGACCCTGCTTAGCTTCCAAAATCAGGTGAGGTTGGATGTGCTTAGGAGGGCATCTAGCCTTAGCCAAAGTTTAGAGCTGTGGTTCTCAACCTGTGGGTCCACAGATGTTCCTCGACTGCAACTCCCAGAAGCCACCACCGCTCGCTGTGCTGGAAGGGATTTCTGGGTGTTGCAGTTCAGGAACATCTGGGGACCCACAGGTTGAGAACCACTGGTTTAGAGGAAGGAGTTTTGCTTTTCACTTGGCCCCATAGATATGACATTTGACCCATTATTAAGACTATAGTTTTCCTTTCACACTGTTCACAGACCTTTGACCCTTGAGCACAAAGTTGTTTTTCTAGAAAGGACAAGCAAGTGTTTTTCACATCACTGGTGTCAATGAAGGAAGACACGGCGAGGACCAGTAAACTATATATCCTTGTGAACTCTGGGTTGTTTGTACTTCTTGTTCCCATGGAATTTTCCAGGGTTTTTTTATTAATGGAAGCTGTCAACAATAGCTAGAGAATAGCATGTTAGCCCAAGAACTGTGTATAGGAATACATGGAGGCAGGAAGGGGATCCCGGTGGGAAAACATCTGATGAGGTCCTGAGTTCAAGAAGGAGGGCAATAGGGATGATCGAGGGATTGGAAACCAAGTTCTAGGAGGAAAGACTGAAAGAAATGGGGAAGTTTTTCCTAGGGAAAAGAAGACTTGACGGAGCCTGGGGGGCTGGGGAGACAGGAGAGCATTTTCCAAATACTTGAAAGGTGGTCATTCAGAGGAGGGATGGGATCTGTTGTCAATCATCCCATAGTGCAAAACATGGAGCAACAGGCCCAATTTAGAGGAAGCCAGATGTCGGTTGAATATCAGGAAGAACTTCCTAACTGTTAAAGCCATATGACAACAGAACCCATGACCTCAAGAGCTGGTGAGAACTTCAATGCTGGAGACATTCCAGAGGAAATTGGACAACCATATGTCAGATGTGCGTTGAGCTGGATTCCTGCATGGAGCAGGGATTTGGTTTCGATGCCTTTAGAGGCCCCTTCCAACTCTACTATTCTATGATCCTCTTTTTCGATGAGTTCAAAATGCTTCAGAAATTCTTTCTGCATATCTAAAGAGTTTGGAATGCTTGTATCACCACAGTCAGAAGTTTGTCTAAGGTAAAGGTAAAGGCTCCCCCTGCACATGCGTGCTAGTCGTGTCCGACTCTAGAGGCGGTCTCCGTATTCAAGTCTCCGTATTCAATCCAAAGAGCCAGTGTTGTGCAAGTCCATGTCCACGTTGCCGGCATGGCTGCAAGGAAACACTGTTTTACCTTCCCGCTTTTTACGGCGGTACCGATTTATCTACTTGCATTTACATGCTTTCGAACTGCTAGGTTGGCAGAAGCTGGGGTGAACAGCGGAAGCTCATTCCGCTGCGTGGCACCCGGGATTCGAACCTCCAAACTGCTGACTTTGCAGCCGACAGCTTTCAGAAGCCTTAGTCCACCGAGCCACCACGCTAGAATTCCCTAAAAGGAAAGTCCAAAAGGCTGGAGCAGAACAACTTGTAGAGATATGAATTCAGATACAAAAAGGAGGTGGTTGTGTCATGAGGAGCGTAAATTATCTGGGATAGAAAGCATTGCCAGAGATGCATGCAGAATCAGATCACAATTGAGTAGTATTTCTCACCCGTATTTTTTAAGGGTTACCAAGTCTTCCTAATCACTTTTGTCTCACCAGGCTCACCGTACATGCAGGTGACCATTGAGGACGTGCAGGTTCGGTGTGGTGAGATGGCGAAATTCCACGCCATTATTGAAGGACAGCCTCAGCCCGTCGTTTCCTGGTTTAAGGTACGTCTGGGACCTTCTGCTTGAGGTTAAGAATGCCAAAACACTCTTGCGACAGAACCATTACGAGGTGGATGTATTATATAAAATTGCTCCAAGACTAGCCATTTGTGCATGGATTTTAAATTTATTTATTTATTTATTTATTCTCGTACTTATTGCCCGCCCGATTTTCCCATAGGGAACTCTGGGCGGTGTACAACACGTCAGCAAAACAGCGACTGCCCAACTACATCCCCATAGCATACCCAACCCAAATAAACAATGCCAAGACGTAATAAAATACACATCAATATACAAATACAATATAGAAATACTAAAAAAAAAAGGCAAATAAGATAAACATAGCACCACAAACCAAGACAAGATCAAATCCGGCAAGAAAGACTGGTGCCAGCAGTTAAAAGAATAATAACAAAAACAAAACAAAACCCAACATCACAACCACACATTGAGAGTGTGCTTAGAGGTGCCCAAAGCCTTTCCTGAACAGCCAGGTATTTAAGGCCTTTCTAAAAGCCGACAGTGAACCCGCCTGCCTAATCTCAGCTGGCAGCTTGTTCCAATGAGTTGGGCCCACCACCGAAAAGGCCCGATTCCAGGTCGAAGCCCTGCGGGCCTCTCTCTCTCCCCACACCTGACATTTCTTTCATGCTGAACCATTCGCGTGAGTATCTTGGCATACCTCTCCATTCCCTCGCTCAGGTAACAACCAGGGGTGGTAAATCTAGCAGAGCAGGAGCTCAGCGTGACTTGTCTCCAGACCTGTAAAACCACCAAACTCCTGCTAAGGAGAGTCCAAACATGCAGGCCCCTGAATCATTGCATATAAACCATGAAGGAATGGGTCTGTTGTAGAATTAATGGATCTTAACCACCAAAATCAGCCCCATGTACTTTGCATTACAAGGTGGGATAACCTGCAACAATCGGCTATTTCCATGTCTTTCCCAGCTTCTGTGGTGTGCAGCCAGGAGGAATGGGTGGTGGTGGCCATGGTGGCAGGTGGTGTCATCTCTCTGATTCTCGGAAAGTCCACTAAAATGTTGTAGATGGCAGCACAAGGCCAATGTATTCTGCATTTGAGACAACTCAGCAGCTGATCTGGTTGACCTACAAAATGCTACATCAGAATAGCATAAGAAAAATGTCACCTGATGACCCCCGTTACACTCATCTTTGCAGGGCATTTCTTTGTTGACGGACGGTGACCGAGTCTACCAGTTTAACGACGGCACTAGATATTCCTTGATTCTTTATAATACTAGACCTGAAGATGGCGGCGTTTATACTTGCATTGCAAAAAACACAGCTGGCGAAGTCTTGTGCAAAGCTGAACTTGTGGTGCAAGAAGGTGAGTGTAAATGTGTGATTCTCCATTTGCACCTTTCCTGCATTGATTGATGTGTGTGTGCCTTGCATATGTCTGTGAAGATTCTCAGTCCTCCAGGTGAGGTCATCTGGACGTTGGGTTGTTGCAAATGGACTTCTTTTCTTATGTGATCAGAATGTTTCATTACTCATCCAAGTAGCTTCACCAGTTGAACTGACGAAGCTACTTGGATGAGTAGTGAAACGTTTTGATCTCACAAGAGAAGATGTCCAGTTGCCATGACTCAACTCCAGATGCTTTGTTTGTATATATGTTGGGCGGGAGATTGGACTTGGTGGCTTTATAGGCCCCTCCGACTGCATTACGCTATGATTCTATATGTGTGAATTCCTTAAACCCCTTCTTCCCACCACCCAGCCCTTTATTGCCTCGCTTCTGAACTCCTCACCTTAATCATCCTATTACCTGGACCCTTCTCTTTCCCTACATCTCAGCCTTCCTACTGGCACAAACTCTCCAGTCCATCGTCCACCTGGGGGTGAACTTACCCCACAGTCATCTATGAAAATTCCAGCTATACAATGTGAATCCCCATTGAGTTAGAATGTTTGTGAACATTCCATGGTCACCATCAGTTTGGATGTAGGCAGGAAACAGGAGGTTGTTAGTCCACCAAGTCTTCACTTAAAGGAGGACTATATGCTTTGCACGTACAAATTCTCATGTCCAACCAGTGGCTGTAGTTCAGTGGTTCTCAACCTGTGGGTCCCCAGATGTTCCTGGACTGCAACTCCCAAAAATCCCTTCCAGCACAGCGAGTGGTGGAAGCTTCTGGGAGTTGCAGTCCAGGAACATCTGGGGACCCACAGGTTGAGAACCACTGCTGTAGTTGAAGGTCTCAGGTGCCCAGGGTCAGAATTCCTTTTTCATTTCCCTGAAACCCATACAGCAGCTGCCAGTTAGGTAGACCACACCGGGGTGTATGAACTACAGATCCTGCTGGGTATATGAGGATACCATATAGTATACATTAGTATGCTCAGCGAGCATAGGTGCAGTGAATGAGCTGCTGCCTTCAGGCAAATATTTGGCTTTCCTAAATAAATAAAACACCAGTGCTTTGAAAACACAACATGCACCCTATTGGTTCCCACCGAAATACTACTTTGATTGATTGATGCAACAGTGGGGCACACATTTGTATTTTTGTGCAATAATTCTGAACAGGTGAAAAGCTCCAGGATTTATGTGACCTTCTGGCTTGAATCCTTTTAGATAAGAAGAGCCAGGAGGCCAAGAAGGAGAGCACTAGAAGGAAGCTCCACGCCTTCTATGAGGTTAAGCAGGAACTTGGCAGGTAAAAGCAAAAAATGCTGAAGGCCTTACCTCTCGCTCCAGGCCTGTCTCGGAAGCCTGGGAATGAACGAGATGGAACCACATGTTTCTACTGGCGTGGAAGGTTTTAACTGAGAAATTCTTAAATTCTTCATTTCCTTCTTCCCAGGGGTTCCTTCGGTTTTATCAAGAGAGTCGTCCATAAGGGCAACCGAGTGTCCTGTGCAGCCAAATTTCTACCCCTGCGAAGCAAAACAAGGGACCTGGCCTACCGGGAGAGGGACATTCTAGCCACGCTGTCCCACGACAGGATCACTCGGCTCCTGGATCAGTTCGAGACACGGAAAACACTCATCCTCATTTTGGAGTTGTATCCTTGCCTCTCTGCCCACCTGCCAATGGCTCTCTCTCTCTCTCTCTCTCTCTCTCTCTCTCTCTCTCTCTCTCTCTCTCTCTCTCTCTCTCTCTCTCTCTCTCTCTCTCTCTCTCTCTCTGTCTTTGAATCCTGGTTGGTACGAATTGATTGAATTTGGGTCTGTTCGCACTGGGCACTTGTTCAACCTCCCTTGCACCCATGTCACCTCCCAGCATCCCACACAGCACAAAGTTAAAAGTAGTGTCAATGGAGTCAAAGAGGGACAGAAACCTTGGCTTTCCATTTTTTGGTCGGGTTCGCATACCCTTCCATGCCAATGCACAGACGTTGTGGCTGTGTGTTCTTAACAGTGTTTTTTTCCCCCCTGCTGGTCAGCCTCTATTGTTCCACACTCCAGCGGAAGGATTCCTAAACTTTTTCTTGCCCGTTTTTTGTCATCTTGTCTTAGTAATGTTTTGCATTTTTAGCTTTTTAAATTTTGGTTCTACTGATACTGATTGTTGTTGGGTTTGTTTTTGTTCTTTATGTCATGTTGTGGAACCGATTATTATTTTTCTCTGTCTTTTGTTGCATGCTATTCCTTGTTAACCGCCCTGAGTTCCCGTCTGGGAAAATCTGGGGGTATATAAATAAATAAATAAATAAATAAATAAATAAATAAATAAATAACCTTGGTTCCCCCAATGTTCTTGGACTACAACCCCCAGAAATCCTGTCCAGCACAGCTAGAGATGGAGACTTCTAGGAGTTTTAGCCAAAAACCATCTGGGGACTCCTAGTTAGGAAGCACTGCTTTGGAGGATCCTTCTGAGATGGGATCAGAGGAGAACAATGCACCTCTTCCTATATAGTGCATCACAAAACAACAACAACTCTGTTTTCCTCAATGTATCAGATGTTCCAACGAAGAGCTCCTGGAGAGGTTGTTCAAGAAACACGCGGTGACTGAAGCACAGGTAATATTTCTGCCTCAAGATGTCTTTAAGATGTCTTTCCATCTGTCGGGAGTCCTATGATGGGGGTTCCTGCATGGCAGGGGGTTGGACTGGATGGCCCTTGAGGTCTCTTCCAACTCTATGATTCTAAAGACATAGGAGTTTAACTCAATGGGTTCAGACTCCATCCTGGTATAATTATGAACCCAGAAACACTTGATTAGGTGTGGCATCTGAGTAACAGATATCCGTTGATAACAGTGTGGCTGTTGTTGTTTTTATCCATGTGCAGGTCAAGATATATATCCAACAACTGTTAGAAGGGATTGCGTACCTCCATGACAACCAAGTGCTTCACCTGGATATCAAGGTAATATTCAATTTGCCAGAAACTGTTCTTTCTGAGGGTACAGAAACTATTTGAATAAAATTCTCTGGGATCTCAGTCTCATTGGCCTATGCAGAATTTCCTGCCTTGAGTGCAGAATAAACCCTTCATAAAAATAAATTTATTCCTTTTGAAAACAGGATATCTCCCACCTAGGAGAAGTGAAGTTACAGTTACTAATATTAATATTTTTCTTGTTTTCTCTTTTATTTAATGATTGTTTTAAATTGTCACATTTGCTTTTATGTGTTGCCATGTGAAGTCTTCAGGATTTGTAAGAGCAAACTTGTAAACTACCCATAATGTATATCCTATCCCATATTATATTACACACCGCATTCTGCTGCTCTATGTCTGAAGAAGTGGACATGTAGCCCACGAAACATTACATTAAAATATGAAAGTTAGTCTTTAAGGTGCCACATGTTTTGTGTCTTTTGTTTTGTTTTTCTTTGATTTTTACATGAAATTCTTAAAAAGACTAACGCAGCTACCCTCTCTGAAATACTCAGAATAATGCATCTATTAATGGGCAATGTGACAACCCTGGACTGCGGACACTTTAATTTTCTTTAATTAATACCTCTTCCCCAATCCAGGTATCCCCACCCTTATCACACAGGAGATAACCTTATCTAAACCCTATCACATTGGTGGCAAATCTTTGGCACTCCCGATGTTTTGGATTACAACTTCCACAGCTCTTTGTCATTGGCAATACAGGCTTGGAATTCTGGGAGTTGTGGTCCAAAACATCTGGCATGGCAAAGGGTCGCCACCACTGCCCTATCCCATAGGAGAGAACGAAATATCTCCTACCTCACACAGAAGAGAACATCAACTGCCAATGACTCCCTCTTGCTATATGTACTAGCCACACCCACCAGCTCATGGATTCGCTATGTACCGTTCTATATTGCATATTCATAGTTACAGATACATATTCATAAATACACATACATATTACTAAATAACTTCCTGTTCGTCACAGGCAATATAGGACTTGAATTGGTAGACAGACAGAGAGATTCAGGAAAATGGCCTTGGGGTTACCTGGAAGTTGAGTCATGGCAACGGGACTTCTTTTCTTGAGAGACTGAAATGTTTCGCTGCTCATCCAAAAAGCTTCATCAGTCTGAGGAAAGCTAGTTGCGAGTCCTCCATTTTATAATTCACTTTGGTCTCATGTCACCCTGGTCTGAAATAGGCTTGTTAGGTGGACAATATCCTCAACAGCTTCATTAGATGGATTTATTTATTTATTTATTTATTTATTTATTTATTTAAGAGCATGTTTACCCCGCCTTTCTCTTTGGAAAAGGACCCCAAGGCGGCTTACAGTAATGAGGGATAATATACATTCCAGTACAATTAAGACATGTTCAAGTATTTGAGAACAAGGAATTGAGGGACATCTTACAGCATTAATAGACAACATTGCATTAAAACACAAAGTCTATGTGAACCCATAGATTCATATAAAATACACATGGTAGTCCATCACATATGACTCATACTTTATGGGAGTTGGGAGGTTGTAAAGGTGGGACTTCCACGCACCTTCGGCCGTTGTCCACCTAATGAGACTATTGAGAATATGTCCACCTAATGAGCCTATTCAGGCCGCTGTCCTCCTTATGAGCCTATTTCAGACATGAAGTCAAAGTGAACTATAAAATGGAGGACTCGCAACTACCTTTCCTCAGACTGGCGAAGCTGTTTGGATGAGCAGCAAAACGTTTCAATCTCTCAAGAAAAAGAAGCTCAGTTGCCATGACTCAACTTCCAGATCAACTCACCTGGATGACTGAGAATCTTCACAGTCCTTGAGGTTCCACACATATATTTCTGGAATGTCTGGGAGGGGAGGAAAGCAGGAGAGAAAAGAGGGCTCCGGGGGAGAATGACAATCCCATTCTATATAAGTGTGAAAGATTTATACGATATAAAAAAGAAACTAGAGTTTGGATATTCTGTCCCATTTCTTGGGGGCTCAAAAGAGACCAAGGGTTCATCACCAACTCAATTTCTCATTCAGATCCAAAGCCCCATGTTTTGGGACACCACCCCACCATGGTATGGGACATAGAATCATAGAATCATAAGAGTTGGAAGAGACCTCAAGGGCCATCTAGTCCACCCCCCTGCCATGCAGGAACCCCCATCACAATATTTCTGACAGATGGCCATCCAGCTGTTGCTTAAAAACCTCCAAAGAAGGAGGTTTGAGAGTTGTGGTGGCCTGCTGATCCCATTCACCCACCAATGCTTCAGGAGGTCTGGACACAGACCGGGGTCATTGCTACCCATCTGTGTTTTAGTTACGGAGTGAACAGAAGCAGCTGCTCCGGCAGACGGGAGACCCAAGGAGAAAAAGGATGTGCTCCCTCCACAGAAAACATTTTCTTTCCTTCTGTTTCCCCAGCCTTCAAATGTTTTGATGGTTTACGATGACCGGGACGACATTAAGATCTGCGACTTTGGCTTTGCTCAAAGGATAAACCCTGCTGTGCCCCAGTACAGTCAATATGGATATCCAGAGTTTGTCCCACCCGAAATTCTCACCCAGTCACCGGTATCCACAGCATCTGATATCTGGTAAAACACACCTTCCCAATTTTTGCTTTTTAATCTCCGAGCCAACTGAAGATCAATCTCGGTATGGCAGTTAGGGTGACTATGTGACTTGGGCAGTGCTTCACAGCTTCTTAGCACTTTTCAGCATTAAAAGGACTTGATGCCCATTATCTAGTTTTATCTCCTGTACTCATGTCTCAGCTGGATCTGGAGCACATACAGTGATTACTGAAATGCTTTGGAAGGGATGCAGGCTGGAAGGGATTATTTTTTTTATTTTTGAGTATTTTTACCCTGGGTTTCTCCTTGGAAAAGGACCCAAGGCGTCTTACAGTAAGGAGAGGCAATATACAGGATGCCCTGCTTCCTTGCCCCCAGTACTAGCCATAATGCAGACAGAGGAGGAAAAAAAGAGCCAAATTAGCAACAGGCAAGGAAGAAGATGGAAGAATCATAGAATCATAGAATCCTACAGTTGGAAGAGACCTCAAGGGCCATCTTGTCCAACCCCCTACCATGAAGGAACCCCCATCACAGGACTCCCGACAGATGGTCATCCATCCTCTGCTTAAAAGCCTCCAAAGAAGGAGACTCCACCACCCTCCTTTGAGGCAGCATATTCCACTGCCGGACAGCTCTAACTGTCAGGAAGTTCTTCCTAATGTTCAAACAGAATCTTTTTTCATAGAAACCTAGAGTTGGAAGAGACCTCAAGGGCCATCTAGTCCAACCCCCTGCCATGCAGGAGCCCCCATCACAGGACTCCCGACAGATGGCCATCCAGCCTCTGCTTAAAAACCCCCAAAGAAGGAGGCTCCACCACCCTCCTTTGTGGCAGCATATTCCACTACTGGACAGCTCTGTCATGAAATTCTTCCTAATGTTTAAATTGAATCAGAAGAGAAAGGGGGAAACCCATCCACGTCACCTGCAGGTCTCTTTCCGGATAGATCCTTCCTTGTAATCTCAGTATATTTTTCCAGGTCTGGTTTGCTGTTTCGTGTGGCTGGATTTCACTTACTTAGTTAAACCCCGATTAGGAGCCGATGTGGGCAAGTGCCCATTGTGCACTCCCGTAGATGCCCATGGATATGAAGAGTACTTGGATAGATGGAACGTGACAGACACGTGGTGCTTCTCCTTTGTGTTTCCTCTGCAAAGAAAGTTACAAATATGGAGGGCTTTAGAGTCGGAGCAGTTTTCAGAGGGAGGCAGTGATGTGTTCACAGTGTGACAATTGAGCCTCTGCCTCTTATAAGTCTTCTCTTGTGCTGAGCGCTAAGAACGGTCAGCACTGTTGTGTTTTATGGACCTGGTTGACTGGCTTGGCCAATCATATTTGTTGGTTTTGATGGAACCCAAGAAGTGCGAGCCAGTGTTACAGAATGAGCGGACTGCATCCAGGGATTTGTCAAAGAGTGTCAAAGGCAGTGGTAATAAAGAATTGGCTGGGTTTAATGTATTCTCGAAGGCTTTCAAGGCCGGGATCTGATCGTTATGGTGAGTTTTTCGGGCTGTTTGGACATGTTCTGGAAGTATTTCTTCCCTGACGTTTTGCCAGACTCTGTGGCTGGCATCTTCAGAGGGCAAGGGGCTCAGGGGAACTAGGAGTTTTTCTCTGTGCTCTGGGGTATAGAGTGAGTGAGACTGGGGTTCTTAAAAGTTGTGGAAAAGAGGAAACTTGCCCTATGCAAGGCAATAGGTGTTAGTCATTGTATTGTGATGGAGGGACTGGCCGGGTTCTTATTACTAGGATCAGCTGCTACCCGTTACACAGACCATCTATCCATAAATATAGTGAAATCACCAAGGCCAGTACCATGGAAGAGAAACCATTTTTCTGATGCATATGTCTATTCCTTCTACAGGCCTGTCGGAGTTATTAGCTACCTAAGGTAAGTAAGTTTGACCTCAACAACCTTTTTTCATTGTGACCTTGCAATTTCTCCCTATTTCCAGAAATGTTTTCCTTTAAGCGGATTTTCTGTTAAACAAACCGCTTGTTATACGAGGGTCCACTGTACAGTATTACTCTTTCTCAGCTACTTGATTATGAACAAATAATCCTTTTTAATTATTATTTTTTACTATTTAATAAATTGATTGAGAGCTACTTCTGACTTTTAATACTTTGGTCTTATAATTCATTTATCATTTCTTATTTAATTGTTTTTAAAACAACTGATCATACATTTGTTTTGCTGGCTATTTTCCTAATCAGTTCAATGATGGTAAGTTCAGTCATGATCCCTCACCTCAGTTGATCAGTTATTCTCTCACTTTGCTTGTACTGATCTCGAAGCTTGCTTCCTTTCAGTGGCTTGGCTTTATGATTAAATGGCCAGTGTCTAATAGGCTGTATTGTTTTGAAACAAATTAGCTTGACCTGCAAGTCTCCATTTGCCGGGGAAAATGACAGGGCAACACTCTTGAATATACAGAATGGCAGGATTTCCTGGGACATTCCTGATTTTGTTCCGTTGAGCGAAGAAGTGAAAGATTTTATCAAAAAGATACTACAGCCATCTCCAGAGTGAGTACACCTTTTCTTATTGACTAGTAAATAAGAAAATTCTGAACTGACTGAAAATCTCCAATTTCTCCCACAGTTACAATTGTACCTCCTAAGGCTTGATTCAGCAGGACCTTCAGCAGGTGTGCTTGTCTTAGCACTAAATCCTGCTTTGTTGTGATGGAGATCCTATCACCCCAGGATCCAAGAGTTATTAACTATAGCAACATCCAGACCTCTGTGTGTGTGTGTGTGTGTGTGTGTGTGTGTGTGTGTGTGTGTGTGTGTGTGTGTGTGTGTGTGTGCTCCTAGTTGCAGCAGCATTCTTTCGTGCTCTGTTTTTTTTTTAAGCTCAATGGATATTTTTGGGCCAGGAGGAGGAGGAGGAGGAGGAGGAGGAGGAGAAAGTGGTGGAGGAGGTGAAGGTGTAAGACGAGGAGGAAGAAGAAGAGGAGAAGAAGGTTGTGCAGGAGGAAGAGAAGAAGAAGAAGAAGAAGAAGAAGAAGAAGAAGAAGAAGAAGAAGAAGAAGAAGAAGAAGAAGAAGAAGAAGAAGAAGAAGAAGAAGAAAGCAGTGGGAAAACAGAAATGTATTGCTGATTGAAGACAACCATTGTCTAGAGCACTGGTGGCGAACCTTCAGCCCTGCAGATGTTTTGGACCACAACTCCCTAAATTCTAAGGCTGTATTGCCATTGACAAAGGACTGTGGGAGTTGTGGTCCAAAACATCTGCAGGGCTGAAGGTTCGTCACCACTGGAGATTCTAGAGCTTCCCACCCATTGCTTCCCAACCATGGTCTTAGAAGATCTATAGACCCAAGGTTTGGAACCAGTGCTCTAGACCAGCATTTCCTAAACTTGGGTCCCCATATGTTATTGGACCAGATCTCCCAGAAATCCAGGCCAGCGTAGCTAGTGGTGAAGGCTTTGGGGAGTTGTAGCCCAAGAAATCTGGGGATCCCAAGTTGAGAGCTACTGATCTAGACCAGTGGTTTGGGGCCCAGATGTTGTTGGGTCATAGCTCCCAAATTCCTTGACCATGGTCCATTTTGGCTGGGCCCTCATTCCAGCGATCTCAACTCCTCATAAAACTGTCACCTGACCCATTGGGCAGTAACAGCTGTGCTGCACATAATTCTGTATTAATAGCACTGGAATTTTCTGAGTGTGCAGGGCATTAAGAGCCAGACATTGTACATACTGTAGTAAGATTGAGGCAGATGATGGAAAGAGGTGCAGGTGAACTGATAATGAAAGTTGCGGGGCAGATGATAGCCACAGACACAGAGTACACAATTTTAGTTTTGTGGACTGCAATGTGGAGCAACGCATCTGTACAAGCTGGAAACTTGTTCTGCAAACTCATTTGAAGCTATTCACGATGTTTAAAAGTGCAGTGGCACCCCGACTTAAGAGCAGCTCGACTTAAGAGCAATTCAGCTTAAGAGTGGAAAACTGTTGGCATTTTAACTGCTGCCTTACAAATTTTAGATATGGTCTGCTTGACTTACAATTTTTTTTATTTTTTATTTTATTTCTTAACTTATTTTTTTCATTTTTTTAGATAGGTACCCTGACTTAAGAATAGTTCGTCTTAAGAGCATGCATTCGGAACGGATTAAATTCATAAGTCAAGGTACCACTGTGCTGTTGGCAGATGTCAAGCCCCGCACACAGAGCACACACACAAACAGGGTTCAGTTCTTTGCCAAGATCTTTAGTGGAAAGCCAGGCAAGTTCAAGTCCGTTGCTAACAATCAAGTGCCAGATTAATAACAGAATCCAACTCCCAGCAATTAACAGTCCAAGTCAAAACCAGAATATCTCACGGAAACCAGATGCCAAACCCAAGGGAACAGATCAAGCCGTGGTCCAGGAAGCCAGTCCAAAATCAGGAAACAGAGCCAATGTCACAGACAGGAACGTGGTTGCAAGTTAAAATGACGCGTTGCTCCCACAGAGAGCTCAAGGTGAGCCTACCAGCTTTATCCCCAAACAGGGGACACACCCTTACTCCTGGAAAGGCTTCTGCTAGTAATCAGGGCTTGCTGCCCTGATTCCCCATCTAGCATCAAAGACCCTTTCCCTAGCCCTCCTGGTAGCACGTCTTTGCAGAATCCTGCTCATGGCTCTTCTAGGGGGAGAACATATGTTTTCAGCTGAGTCATCAGACCCAGCTGCCTGCTGATTTGAGCTGCAAGGCTTCTCCAGCAGCTCTTCACCATTTGACCCCTCAGAATCAGGTTCTGTGACAGGCAGGGTCCTGGCAGCAGATATGGTTTGATCATGGAGTACACACATTTTAAAAATTCCTTTTTTTTCCTGTTGCCAGGGCAAGGCCTAGCGCTATGGAATGCCTCTCCCACACATGGTTTACGGTATGTTTTGATTGCTATTTGGGATTAAAATGAGCCCAGTTTATTTCTTTGTCTATTTTTGCCAAACAGTTCTAAATAAGAAATTGATACAGATTTAGTCTCATTTGGGGTAACACCGAGGAAAACAATGTAGAAAAAACAGCATGCCATGAAGCAAACAAAAAGGGGGTGGTGGTGGAAAATATCCAGTTCTGAACGAAATGATCCAATCATTGACAGTTAATATGTTTTTTTAGGAGCAGTTTCTAACTTCCTTGTGGAGTGCAACTTTTTAAATCAATCTTGATTTGATTTATTTATTTATTTATTTATTGTTATATTTATATAACCCGCTTATCTCCTAAATTAGGACTCTAAGCGGCGAACAAAAGTGACCAATCGCCAACAAACAAAGAGTGAGACTACAACAATAGCAACATTAAATAAACCAATAATACAAGTATAGAATAAAAGTCCTAGTGCCTCCTTATGCATCCCAGCACACGCCAAAGGCGTGAGTCCTAACAATTAAAATCGGAGACACCGGTGGTCAGCAAACAATAAATAATAACGATGGCGGAAAAGAAAAAAAAAAGAAAGGAAAAAAAAAAGGAAAATTAAGATGCGCCAAAGACCTCTCGGAATAAGAAGGTTTTTAACATTTTCCGAAAGGCCTGCAGGGACTCTGCAGAGCGCACTTCGCTAGGGATAGAATTCCATATGGAAGGGGCTGCCACTGAGAAAGCCCTGTTCCGGGTAACCGCCCTCAGGGAGTGGCAACCCGAAGCGAGTGCGCTCGCACCTTCCGAACTGGACGGGCCGAGATGGATCGCTGGACGATACGCTCTGTCAGGTAATCCGGTCCCAAGCCATGGAGGGTTTTATAAACTAAAACCAGGACCTTGAATCTAATCCGGGCCGCAACGGGCAGCCAATGCAGGCGAGCCAGGACCGGGGTGATGTGGTCATAACGACGCACACCAGCCACCAGCCTGGCCGCCGCATTTTGCACCCGCTGCAGACGCCGGAGAAGAGTCAAGGGCAACCCCATGTAGAGGGCGTTGCAGTAGTCCAGCCTCGAGATCACCAGTGCTTGGACCACTGTTCTCAGAGAGTCAACATCCAGGTACGGGCGGATCTGGGCGATCTGGCGAAGATGGTAATAGGCGGCCCTGGTCACCGACGCCACCTGGGCCTCCATGGTCAGCGCCGGGTCCAGGACCACGCCCAGATTCCGCACCCTCTCCACTGGCTGGAGGGAAACTCCCCCCAGATGTGGAAGAGGGCCACCGTACCCAGATGGTGAGCTCCCAAAGAACATAACCTCCGTCTTCTCGGGGTTGAGCTTAAGCCTGTTCACCCCGGTCCAAGCCAGGACGGCATCCAGGCACTCGTCAAGGACCTCCACAGCTTCCACTGCAGAGGTGGAAAAGGAGAGATAGAGCTGCGTGTCATCAGCGTACTGGTGATAGCAGACTCCAAATCTCCTAATGACCCCAGCCAGCGGCCTTACGTAGATGTTAAACAGCATAGGGGACAGCGACGACCCCTGTGGAACCCCACAAGGGAGTATCCAAGGGGCCGACAACTCCCCCCCATGCAGGACGTACTGTGGACGGCCCTCCAGGAAGGATCGGAGCCAACTGCGAGCAGTGCCTCCAATTCCAACCTCGGAGAGCCGGTCCAACAGGATACCGTGGTCGACGGTATCAAAGGCCGCTGACAGATCCAGGAGGACCAACAGGGAAGAGCAACCCCTGTCGGCCGCCCGGATTAGGTCATCTTGCAGCGCGACCAAAGCTGTTTCGGTCCCCCGGCGGGGCCTGAACCCGGACTGGCAAGGATCGAGGCACTGCCGATCCTCCAGGTATGACTGCAACCGAACCGCCGCCACCCTCTCGATCACCTTACCCATAAACGGGACGTTGGCAATTGGATGATAGTTGGTTAAATCGTCTTGAGAAAGGCCTGGTTTTTTAAGAATGGGCTTTACCACCGTCTCCTTCAGACGAGAGGGAAAAACCCCCTCGCTGAAGGAGGCGGTGGCGATGACCGAAGCCCATTCGGCCATAGTCCCGCTGGCAGCTTTAATGAGCCAGGCAGGGCAGGGATCGAAAGGAGTGGACGCCGGCCGGCAGTGAGCCATAGCCTTAGAGGCCTCGACAGCAGAAACAGGCCGAAGCGCATCCAACCGAGGCGACGAAGGCGGACCAGCAACTGGGGGTGCCGGGGCAGTGCCACTGCAACCGGAGTCGAAGCCGGCCCGGATGGCCTCAATTTTGGTACGAAAAAAGGCTGCGAAATTCTCACTACTGAAATCAGTAGGAGGAGGCCTGGCCAGACTAGGATTGGTGAGGTCCCGAACCACCCGGAAGAGCTCCGCCTGGCGGTTAGAGGCCTCACCAATTCTCAGGGAGAAAAAGATCTTTGAGCCTCCCTGATCGCGTTGGAATAGCGCCTAGTCTGGGAAACAACAGCAGCCTTATTAATAACCATCCGGGTTCTTCTCCAGCTGCGCTCTAGTCTTCTCCTCACCTGCTTCATCGCTCGGATTTAGGGCTCGTGTGTCTGTCTTTCTGCAGGTCAAAGCTCTACTTCAGCACCACATTTCAGATGAAATCAAATCAGTTTTCCCTCCACATCTCCTTCTAGTTGCACCCATAGGGAGTGTGTGTGGGAAAGAAAATCCCAGAGAGGAATTTGATGGCTGAGGCACACCTTCCAAGGGAATTAGAATACGATTAAGCATTAGGCTGCCTGCCAAGATGCCTTAAGCACATTCCGATTTTGGAAGCTAAGCAGGGTCAGCCCTGGTTAGTACTTGGATGGGCGACCATCAGGGAATACCAGGTGCTGTAGGCGCCTGGAGTAGGAACTGGCCAACCACTCCAGGATTCCTGCCAAGAAAACTCCATGGACATGGGGTCACGAAGAGTCAGTCACAACTATAACGGCACAGCACAGCACAAACATTAGGCTAAGAATTCTGGGATGGAGGAAGGTCTCCCCATTGCTTTCATACTCTCTCTCTCCCTTCTTATACATGAATAGAAGCTATGACTTCTGATAAGAACATAAGAACATAAGAAGAGCCATGCTGGATCAGGCCAACGGCCTATTTAGTCCAGCTTCCTGTATCTCACAAGTGGCCCCACCAAATGCGTCTGGGAGCGCAGGAGACTAGATCTCTGTCTCCTGATCCCACGCCCCTGCACCTGGCCCTTGAAGTACTCTGGTTTTAAGCCTGGAGATGACACATCTCCCTCATGGTTTGTAACCTGTGAGGGACTTCTCCTCCAGGAATCTGTCCAATCCCCTTTTGAAGGCATCCAGGCCAGATGCCATCACCACCTCCTGTGGCAGGGAGTTCCACAGACTAACAACACGCTGGGTGAAAAAATATTTTCTTTTGTCTGTTCTTACTCTTCCAACCCTCAATTTGAGTGGATGTCCCCTAGTTCTGGTATTTCGTGAGAGGGAAATACCTTCCTTTCAGGAAGGATCAATCTGAGGGTAGCAAGACATGTGGGGAGCGAGGAGGTTGAAGGTGGTCCCCCATCACAAGACCTCACTGGCCGGGCATGTCCATTTTCCATGCCACTAACACTGCGGGCACATGGATGTGTACTTTTCCCCTAAAACAGTGTGAGGAGACATTCATTTAACATAAGATGTTTTCATTCTAATATTCATTTCTCCTTTTCTCCTCTCCTTCACAGCATAGCCTTTCACCTGAAGAAACCCGTTTTATAGATACAAAGCAGCTGAAATTCTTTGTATCTCGGAGCAAGTGGCAGGTCAGTAAATCCCAGCTGAGCCAGTTTGCCCTTTCTGCGTCATCATGGACCTTTATAAAGCTTGGTAACTTGCTTTTGAGCGGCGTGGCGGCTCGGTGGACTAAGGCTTCCGAAAACTGTCAGCTACAAAGTCAGCAGCTCGGCGGTTCGAATCTCGGGTGCCACACAGCAGAGTGAGCTCCCACTGATAACCCCAGCTCCTGCCAACCTAGCAGTTTGAAAGCATGTAAATGCAAGTAGATAAATAGGTACCACCATAAAAAGCGGGAAGGTAAAACAGTGTTTCCTTGCAGCCATGCCGGCCACGTGGCCATGGACTTGCACAACACTGGCTCTTTGGCTTGAATATGGAGATGAGCACCACCCCTAGAGTCGGACATGACTAGTATGCACCTGTCCTTTGAAGTACCCCAGTTTTAAGCCTGGAGATTACACATCTTCATCATGGTTTGTAACCTGTGATGGACTTTTCCTCCAGGAATCTGTCCTATCCCCTTTTGAAGGCACCCAGGCCAGATGCCATCACTGCCTCCTGTGGCAGAGAGTTCCACAGAATAACAACATGCTGGGTAATTTTTTTTTTCTTTTGTCTGTTCTCACTCTATCAACCCTCAATTTGAGAGGATGTCCCGTAGTTCTGGTGTTTTGTGAGAGGGAGAAGAGCTTCCCTCTATCCACTTTACTCATGCCCTGCATTATTTTGTATGTCTCAATTACATCCCCATTCAGGCACCTTTATTCCAGACTAAAGAGCCCCAAATGTTTTAGCCTTTCCTCATAAGGGAGGTGCCCCAGCCCAGGAATCATTTTAGTCGCTCTCCCTTGCACCTTTTCCAGTTCCACTATATGTCTTTTGTTGTTGTTGTTGTTGTTGTTGTTGGCATTTAGACTAGAACATGCATGGTTCAATATGTTTCTTTTCAGAAAAGCTAATTACATAATCAGCTTTTCGGAAAAGAATGGGCTTCTCAGAAAAGTTAAGGGAATGCAGCTTCAGGCTGAATATCCGGGGAAACTTCCCCTTTTCCACCTCAGGGGGAGGAGGTGATTGCCCAAATGCTGGAGGCACTAAAAGAAAATTATGCCACCACCTGTCAGATCTGTGAAGATTCTCAGTCATCCAGGTTCGTTTAACTGGGAGTTGAGTCATGGCTACTGGACTTCTTTTTTTTGAGAGATAGAAACGTTTCGCTGTTCATCCAAACAGCTTCATCGGTCTGAATACAGCTAGTGCAAGAGACCTTCTTATACTCAGCTTGACCTCTTGTCCCCTTGTCTGATTGGCTCATAAGATGAACAAAGCCTGAATAGGCTCGTTAGGGAGACATTAGTGTCCATGGCCTTAAGGTAAACAATGGCCTAAGGTGCTGAAACCCATCAAGAATGGGTCGTTAGCTGTGACCTGGTGGTGAATGCTCCTTGATTTGCCTGGGTACTGTGGAAAGTACAGCCTGATACGTAGCAGATAGACTATGCCAGAGCCCACCACCTCTGTTGAGGGAGGGATTTTCAATGCTAACATGAATGGCTTCCCTTACTCTTCTCTCTCCATTTGAAGGAAAAAGGCCACTCTTTCAAAGATGAGGATGTACACATATTAGACAAAGAAGAGAGGTGGTTTGAGAGAGGAGTCAGGGAAGCCATTCATGTTAGCATTGAAAATCCCTCCCTCAACAGAGGTGGTGGGCTCCGGCATAGTCTATCTGCTACTTATCAGGCTGTACTTTCCAAACTACCCAGGCAAATCAAGGAGCCTTCACCACCAGGTCACAGCTAACGACCCACTCTTGATGGGTTTCAGCACCTTAGGCCATTGTTTACCTTAAGGCCATGGACACTAATGTCTCCCTAACGAGCCTATTCAGGCTTTGTTCATCTTATGAGCCAATCAGACCAGGGGACAAGAGGTCAAGCTGACTATAAGAAGGTCTCTTGCACTAGCTGTATTCAGACTGATGAAGCTGTTTGGATGAACAGCGAAACGTTTCTATCTCTCAAAAAAAGAAGTCCAGTAGCCATGACTCAACTCCCAGTTACCTGTCAGATCTGTTTTGATTTGGATGCCTGCCTTGAGCAGGGAGTTGAATGGCTTTAATAGAGGCCCCTTCCAGCTCTGTGGGTCCTATGGTTCTATGAATCATTTGACAGCGCTCTTTTCCTATTTCTTTTGCTTGAACGCCCTCTTTGTCCTGTACTTCCTTTCATTACCTAGCGGTCTCTCATGAGCTACAAGTCCGTGCTGGTCATGAGGCCCATTCCAGACATCTTGGAGAAAACGCATCAAAACACCTCGCTTGGCATCTCCCGGCACTTGGTGGAAGAGAGCAGTTCCTCCAGCACCAGTGGGTCCTCTTCGGACAACGAGATTGCCATCTCCCCGGGGAGAAGACCATTTGGCCCTGCACCAGAACTGCACCTGTCTGTCCTGGAGGACTCCAACTACCTAGAGTATCAGCCATCCATAGGCGAGGCCGGACGTCCTGCAGCCTTCCTGTCACCACTGAGACCCACAAGAGAGAAACAAGCAGTGGTCATGGGTGACCAGGCTTTGCAGGGAAGCGAAGGACGAATGCCTTTGGAACCACGGAAACGTGGCTTGGAAGTGGCTGAGGCAGGCTCCTTGCCAGAGAAAGTGGGGTTGTTGCTACCAGAAGCAGCTGAACCAGGAAGGTCCCCTGGGTGTGTCCCTAGACACAGCGTCATCAAAAGCACGTTCTCCAGCCAGCCGTCTGAGGGTCTGGCCATTGTTCCCTCGTCACCGGGCCAAGAGCACCGGAAACATCTAGAAAGAGCCAAAAGAAGCTACCGGAAGGCAGGCTATTCTAAATCAGCTTTGAGTGGTCTGAGGGAACCCCTTTTAGAACAGTTTGGAGAAGAAGGAGGAGCCTCCGATGATGAAGACACCGGAAGGTTCCAGGAAGCCAGTATCGGTCCTCTGATGATCAAATCGGCCTCTTTCGATACAGCCCAGATATCCCCGCGTGTAAGTTTCCAGGTTTCCAGCCGGAGCCGCTCTCTGGATGATTACAGGATGAGAGCTGCGAGTTTTGCTGAGGAGCAGTCCATAGAAGAAGAGGGCGACCTCGTTCCTCAGGGAAGTCCAGTGGAAGTAGAAGGTCAGAGTCCTCTTTCTGAGGCTGCCAAGGAAGAACGTTCCAGAAAGACATCCGCAAAGGAGACGGCAAAGAAAGCCGCAATGGCGGATTCGGAGGAAGAACCCGGGTCATTTCCACCAGCTGGAGACAAGCAAAGTTCAACTTGGGCTCCACAACAGCAACCGAAGACCTTGATTTCAGCACCGAAAGCCAAGGAGGAGGAAGGGTTACCTCAGGAGCCATCTTTGTCTGCCGTTCCAGCGGGCAAAGACCTGATTCTAGAGAGTCAGCAGCCAGATGTTCGCCCAAAAGCATTGGCCCAAAAACGTCAAACTGAGGGCGGGCAGCTGCCTCAGATGAAACCAGTGCCTACCCAGAGCAAAACAGGACAGATGCCTCCCCAGAGTGAAAGTGCTTCTCCTGCGAGGCCAGATGCTGCTCAGGGAAAGTCCCGAAGTGGGACCCAGTTGCCATGGAGTCCTTCCACTGAGGGTGAGATGCAGCAAGTGGTCAGAGGGAAGGGCCAGCGCCCAGCAGCCCTACAGATCATGCCAGCCAGCGAAGGCCGCGTACCATCTTGCCAGAAACCTTCAGTTGGCCCCCAAATCCCTCCTGTTGCCTTGGAGAGTAAAAGCCCAGATGTCCCTTTCTCACAAGGAGACACGGTTGCCATGACACTCCCGGGAAATAAAAAGGACCAAAGGGTACCTCAGAAACCTTCCACCTTAATAAAACCAGCGGTGTTAGAAGGAAAAGGCCCAGTTATTTCTTCAGCAAAACCTGCTCCAGTTTCAGCGTCAGAGGGGGGAAGCCAAAGGCTTTTACATCAAGCCCCTGCCATGTCCGGAGAGATGAAACTCCTGGTTAAAAAAAGTGGAGGTTCTCTTCCTACAGAGATGGTCCCTGTGCATGTGTCAGGAGAGGAAGGGCAGAAGACCTCTGATTCCACCGGCTTGGCTCTTAGTGCCCTGCAAGATGCCAAATCTGTACTCCAAGCTCAAGTCGGGCTTGAGAAACCATTGACGCCAAGTGAGCTGCCTTTGGCTGTCCCCAAAAGCAGACCTCCAGTGGTTTTGAAAGCTTCACCTGTCAAAACAATTCCGACATCTCCGTCAGGAGCAGAAAATCAAGAGCTTCTTCAACAGGTGCCTTCTGCTCCCGGTGAGGTCAAGTGGGCTACCAGGAAAGGCCCGGGGTCATCTCTCCCAGGGATCTCCCAGGCAAAATATGGCCTAACTCCTAGGGCAGCAGCACCATCTGCTCTCAAGAAAACAATGGCTCCCGTTGATGGCAACAGAAGGAAAGAACAGGCAGGTCTGAGATCTTTTTACGGAGACACCGAGGCTGAAGCTCTGGAGGATTTAGTGGGCGAGATGGTTTGCTTGTCTAGAGAGACGACTCATCTGGCGCAGACAGTTTCCAATCCAGAAGGATCGGTGAGACATGTGTCTCCACCAAGGGAGATGTTCTACCAAGGCTCCCCTGGCCAAACAGGGAGACCCACAACCAGGTACCTTGTGCGCAGAGGGAAGAGGGAAGGGGGCATTGGCTTAGCCGACCCTTCAGAAGTGGACGTCATTTACCCTGGAGAAGAAGACATTTTTATGAGTAAGAAAGCCAGGATGTCTCCTCCTTATGGAGTGAAATTCCAGGATTATCTAGGGGAAGAAATGTCCGCGGCATGTCAGTTAGCAAGCTCTGATTTCTGGGACAGGTTCTATTATTCTGGCAGCCACGGGAGCGACCAGATGTACAACCGGATGTACGAAATCGCTTTGGTCCAGATTCAGGACCTCTCGGAGGACATGCCTCGCCCTGACAGCAAGACGGCCAAATTCGACATTTCCGAGGTGGAGCCGGCTTTCCTCAACCTGTACGAACTCTACGACATTGTGTATTCTCCGTTCGAATTTCTCAGCTTCCGAAAAGCCCCTGAGAAGTTGCCCGGCAAAAGGCGCTTCCCGAAAAGCGAAAGGGGAAAGATGACATCTGGGTTCAAAGCTTATGGGCATCAGGATAAGAAAATATGTGTCAGGGAAGACCACACGCAAGGGGAGGAGGTCCTGGAGCAATCCCCTAAAGAGTTAGTGTCCGTTGCCGCTGTCGCCTCAGCGGCGCCTCAGTTGGAAGTAGAGGGGGCCCAAGCCAAAGCGCCCCAGATCGTTGGGAAAAGGTCCGATTCGGAAGGTGATCTACCAGCCGGGGCACGGCAAATTTACAGTGTCCCAGAAGATTCCACTGGGAAACGGAGGAGTTCCCTCCAAAGCCGGCTGGGCCTTTTCAAGCCGTTTGTCCGCTCGCAGTCCATGGAGCTGGCCGAACAAAGTCTGAAGAAGAAGATGAAAGAGTCGGTCGCCCACTTTTCGAGGATGTTGACACGGAAGACCTCCTCGGACGAGGAAAGCAGAGAAGGTAGTGCTTTACTTCTGAGATTTGCCCGGGGCGGGGTGGGGTGGCATGTTTGTTTTCTGGCCAGGGCAAGGACTCCTGGAAGCAAGCGAGGACAACCAAGGGGCTGCAATGTAGTGTTATTAATTCCGCATACACAGAGTTTTGGAGTACAATCATCTCCTGTTCCCAGGCTGCGTGTCTCTGTGCATGGGTGTCTCTCTGTGTGGGAGTGTGTGTGAGAGTGAGTGTGTGGGAGTGTCTCTGAGCTGTACCTGGGACCAAGGCTCTTTATTGGTAACAGTAAACAAGTACACAAGGGATGGAGAGAAGCATTGACAATAGGTCAGGAAGACAGAGGAAGGATGGTCTTTGGTCACGTATGCATTCCATTGGTGGGGAGAGCATGCACCCTTGTGTGTGTGTGTGTGTGTGGAGTCGTAGGAGGAAATGCTGGCTAGCGAGGATTCATTGATAAGGGAGAGAGGAAGGAGCTTTGGGCTGGTCACAGACCAGAGGTGCCTGATATCCTGATAGCTAGCTTGCCATCCGTTTCCCCCGGCTTCCTGACCTATGCCAGTTCCAGGTCAGCTCAACCACACACTGGGTTTCCTGCTTGCTCTCTGGAAATGTTTGTCCAGGGCCTAAGGCTGTCCCAGTGCTGCCAGGTTGTTTTGGGGTTCAGAGCCTATTGGGGTATGGAATCCCCACACTGCTTATTCCTCCCTGCTTTGGGACACAGATTGAGCCTCTTTGGTGGTTCTTTTTTGTTTCTCTGGGAATATCTGAGAAGCCCTTGACAAGGGCTCGACTCCATGATCCGTAGGGTCCCTTCCAGCTTTGCAGTTCGATGATGATGATGATGATGATGATGATGATGATGATGATGATGATGATGATGATGATGATGATGATGATGATGATGATGATGATGGACAGTTAAATGATTTAGGCATCTGGCTGCGGAGGCCGAGGTTGGGAGGTTCGATTTCCCCACTGTTCCTCCTTGAGAAGGGCTGGAGACCATTTTCCCTTCCAGCTCTGCGGTTCTAAGATGATGATGAAGTAGAAAGTGATGCATGCCTGACCTGAGCAGAGACAAGGAAAAAGCTGGGGAGGATCCGAGCCTGTGCAATTTAAAAAAGTTTATACAGTATATATATATGAATTCAGTACAGAGTCAGAAGTTACTGTGAATGAACAGAACAGGCTCTCAAACGAGGGGCATGGTGGCTCAGTGGACTAAGGCTTCCTGAAAGCTGTTGGCTGCAAAGTCGGCAGCTCGGCGGTTCGAATCCTGGGTGCCACGCAGTGGAGCGAGCTCCCCGCTGATAACCCCAGCTCCTGCCAACTTAGCAGTTCGGAAGCATGTAAATGCAAGTAGATAAATAGGTACCGCCGTGAAAAGCGGGAAGGTGAAACAGTGCTTCCTTGCAGCCATGCTGGCCACATGGCTATGGACTTACACAATACTGGCTCTTCGGCTTGAATACGGAAATGAGCACCGCCCCTAGAGTCGGACATGACTAGCACACATGTGCAGGGGGAACCTTTATCTTTTACCATTCTTACACACGGCGAAGCTGCTATTCCAACGCTTCTAGTCAGTTTTTGAAAGTCTTTTGGTTGCCCCATCAAGTGGATTGAAGCCAAATAAAGCAAAGAACACAACCATAAAAGTTCAGTTAAAATCCTACCAGTTGTCTCAGGCCATCTGCTCTAATCCCGCTCCGAACTGGATTCCTTTGTAGTGGTTTCATTCTGTTGTTTCCACAGACTCTGAAGAACGGAAGAGTGATCTCCAGGAGCGAACATCCTTGACTGGAAGCATCAAGAAGAAAAGTGGTTTTCCTTCATTTACACTTTCTAGCCTCAAAATAAAGGAGAAAGGTACTGTACTTTTAAAACAGACCTCAAAACTTAGAAAGGGAAGCCTGAAAACTGTAGAACCACATGGCTAGGGTGAGTTTGTTTTTCTGCCTAGATGGATTTAGCTCCATTAGGCCCCGGTCTCACGATTGTTATCTGCACATCTTAATATGATGCATACTATTTTTTCGGGCAGTCATGTGACATTTGATGCATAGTTAGCGCCCCGATGGCAGGGGAGTATTTTACTTCTCTGCGTCCGTCCCGACTTGCTTACTGTGCATCTTTTCCCTGTTTTTCAAGTTGATTTTCTCCGTCACACTTACATATATTTTTAAAAAATTATTTGCTGGTTGATTACCAGTATGCCGGCTTTCTAGCACTACTCTTTGTCCTCATGTGGAAGTGTCTGGTTCCCCCCCTCCCATGTGTTATGCGTTTTCTATGGGCAAATGTACATGAATGAGCAATGCCAGTATGCCACCAATTCAGTAGCATAAACTATTACCACGGCAGAACTACAGGAAGTGGCAGAAAAAGGGGTACGAATCTAATTGGTGCGAATTTTCTGAGGTCACACCTCATTTGAGGCCTTAAAAAGTGTGCATCAACAACAGAAGTATTTTAACACAACCCGTAGCGGTGGTACAAAATGCTGCAGTTAAAGTGAGCTTCCGGGGGCATGGTCGGCCGGGGTACCAAAATACTGCTCTTTGGAGTGAAGGCATGATCATTTTCTGCGCAGTCTTCCTCAGCAAAAAGAGCAGCAAAATCGTCATGAGTAGAGATGGGCACAAAACAAACAATTTTTTGTTTCCATTTTCGTTTTTTCGTTTCGTTACGCAATGAAACGACAAACAAATTTTATCTCTAAAATGAAACGAAACAAACAGAAACACCAGAAATTTTGTCGTCCGTTTCATTTTCGTTACGGCAATACATTGAACTGCTTTAAAAGCTAAAAATAATAATCACAAAATTGAAATAAATGGTAACGAAATGGTAATGAAACGAATGAAAACAAAAACGAATATTTTGCAAAAAATCGCGAAAAATGGAAACAAACCGAAACGAACCCCCTAAACGACAAACGACAAACGAAACACCATTTTTTAAAATTCGTGCCCATCTCTAGTCGTGAGACCCGGGCCTTAGAAAGATGTGATATAGGATTGGGGGTACATGATATAAAAGCGCGTTGAAACTTTCTAGCTAATCCGTTCCATGTTTTGAAAAGCTTTTCCTCCCGGATGTGTGTGTGGTTTTTTTTCCCCCAGCACCGTCTTTTGTAGAAGAGCTGACCGACCAGACCATCGCTCTCGGGCAGTCTCTGACCCTTTCCTGCCGGACGTCTGCCCATTCCTTGCCTCATCTCGAATGGTTCAAAGGTAACACGAACTCCATCGCAGAGCAGCACTAACAGCGTCCCAGAATGAAAGACGGGATATTTCTGGTGCTCTCTGCTTGCCCGTTTCTTCTGGAGACCAAGACCTAGGAGGAAAGATGGAAAGAAGCGGGCATGTTTATCCCCAAGAAAAGAAGACGGAGGGGAGATAGGAGAGCATTTTGAAAGGGAACCTGACAGAGGAAGGGCAGGGTCTGTTCTCAATCGTCCCAAAGTACAGGGCACACAATAATGGGTTCAAATGACAGGGAGCCAGATTTAGGGTGACTATCAGGGAAAATGCCTTGACTGTTAGAGCGGTATGTCAACGGAACCAATGACCTTGGTAGGTGGTAACCACTCCAGCACTGGAACTACGCAAGAGAAAACTGGGTAGCAGCTTGGCAGATCTGCTTTGACTTGAACCCCTGCCTTGAACAGGGACTGGGCTCCAAGGGGTGAGAGGCAAAAGACAGCCAGGGGACAGAGGTGCTGTCTCTGAAGTGATAGCGAAAACCCGACAAAGTAAAAAGCATGCTGCTTACCTACCACCTCATAGCCCTTCAAGCACTCTCTGGGTGGTTTGCAAGTAATTATGCAGGGTACACATTGCCCCACTCCCCCAGAAATGTGTATACTCATTTTACCAACCTCAGAAAGATGGAAGGCTGAGTGAACCTTGAGTCGATGACCTGGGATTGAGCCCCGGGTTGGCAGCACAGTTATGGCTGCAGAACAGCTGTTTAACCATGGCACTATGAGGCCTTTCCTGAACATAAGGCCAAAAGAGCATTATTTTCCTCTGGTGAGCTCCAGATGTGGTAGCTTGCAGGTTCCAGCACAGCCATCTAATTCCCGAACCCTAAAAAAAGACACACACACACACACACACACACACACACAGAGAGAGAGAGAGAGAGAGAGAGAGAGAGAGAGAGAGAGAGAGAGAGAGAGAGAGAGAGAGAGAATATTTTCCAAGCTTACCGATTACTGCTCCCCATCTCATTTTCTCAAAATCAGATCTTTCACACAGAATGCCAAGTTCATCTTCTTTTGGCCCATTAAGCTGTTCTGTCAACTGGGAAACTTTAGAATTACAGTATCAGTTCCCCACACTCTTTTCCAGCAGTCTCCGGCAAGAAAAGAGGAGAGGGGGAAGAGGGGTGTGTCATTCCCAGACAGGAAAGGATGAAAGTCAACATTTTCAGAAAGACTAAACAGGCGAGGCCAGTCCAATAAGGGAACAGAGAAGGGGGGCAGGTTTCCTGTTTCCTTTATCCTCTGGTGGACACTCAGTCTACCCTATGGAGTGACACTCTACTCCTCTACAGTGGTACCTTGTATAAAGGAATTAATTCGTTCCAAATGAAATTCTGTTAATCAAATTTATCTTTGTACAAATTTCCCATAGGAATGCATTGAAAATGGAGTAATCCCTAATCACGACCGTTTAAGCGATTTCCCCCATCTCTGGAAATTTTTCCCTTTAAGCAGATTTTCTGTCAAACGAACCGCTTGTTATACGAGGGTCCATTGTACTTCCTCCGAATTTGAGGGCTCACCTCAACCTCCCTCTCCGTTCTGCCAGGGAACTTGCCCCTCTTTGGGTGCAAAGTGCCTGGTGAGGAACTGACCGGGGGGGGGGGGGGCGTTTCCTTTTCACCTCCCAGATGGAGCTGCCATTCGTAGCACGGATAGGATCCTGATCTCCTCCACCCTCAAGCGCTACCAGCTCTTAACCATATTGGCAGCTACCCGAGAGGATTTCGGCACGTACGCCTGCGTGGCGACCAACTCCCAGGGCACCGCTTCTACCTCCTGTGTGATCAGGAGAGCAGGTAAGAAAGACTTCCTTGCAAGCTTGGCACTTTTTTTTGCTTTGGGGCTGCAGCTCCCAGAATTCCTCAGGGGAGCGGGGGCAGCACCACACCTCTGAATGCCTTGCGGATCCTTTGAGACCAGCCCATTCCAGACTATGGAATGCCCTCCCAGGTGAGACCCGCCTGGCACCGACGTTGATAACATTTCGGTGCCAGGTAAAAACCTTCCTGTTCCAGAAGTTTTTAAACTGACGATTGTGGGTCCTGATGGCAATTTTAGTAGTGTTGTGTTTTTAATGTATTGTATTTCTTGTATTTACATGTTTTTATTGTTCAAATTTTATTGTAATTGTCTGTTTTTATTGTGAGCCGCCCAGAGACCTTTGGGCAGTGGACAGCATACAAGCTAAATAAATAAATAAATAAATAAATAAATAAATAAATAAATAAATAAATGAAAGCAGCCTTGGGGGAGAAGACGCCACCCCCCCGCTAGCCTTCCACCTTTCCCTGTGCATGAAACGTTCTCCCCCGGCAGATATGAGGACACACCACCTGCTTTCTACACTGGTAAAATGATTTAGGATTTATTGTTTGTTTGTTTGTTTGTTTGTTTGTTTAACTTCTATACCGCCCATCTGACAGCAAGGTCACTCTTGGCGGTTCACAGCAACATCAACAACAACGATACAAGCAAAGTAAAACAAAATAATGGCCAATTATCATAATACAACATAAAGGTAGCAAATAATGATATTGTTGAGAAAATTAAACCAGTACATATATTCTTCCTCATCCTCCCCTCTCCTGGGAATATGAGCTCACCGGCGTAAAGTACTGTATATATTCGAGTATAAGCCTAGTTTTTCAGCCCTAATTTTGGGCTGAAAAAAGGGGTCCTCGGCTTATATGCGGGTCAATACCTTTAGCCACTGAGGCAAGTTTGGGTCAGTGGCTAAAAGTCATTTTAAACATTGTGTGCCACTTCTCCTGACGCCCCCATGTTTAAAATGACTTTTTAAAAGGTCATTTTAAAACAATGTTTAAAATGACTTTTAGCCACCAACTCAAGCACTTGCCTCAGTGGCTAAAAGTCATTTTAAACATCACACACACACCCAGCTCACAAAGGAGGAGTTAAGAACATAAGAACATAAGAACATAAGAAGAGCCATGCTGGATCAGGCCAAAGGCCCATCTAGTCCAGCTTCCTGTATCTCACAGCGGCCCCACCAGATGTGTTTGGGAGCGCATGAGACTAGATATCTGTCTCCTAATACCACTCTCCTGCATCTGGCCCTTGAAGTACCCTGGTTTAAACCCTGGAGGTTACACATCTCCATCATGGTTTGTAACCTGTGATGGACTTTTCCTCCAGGAATCTGTCCAATCCCCTTTTGAAGGCATCCAGGTCAGATGCCATCACCACATTGTGTGGCAGGGAGTTCCATAGACTTACAACGCGCTGGGTGAAAAAATATTTTCTTTTGTCAGTTCTTACTCTCCCAGCCCTCAATTTGAGTGTATGTCCCCTAGTTCTGGTATTTTGGGAGAGGGAGAAGAGCTTCCCTCTATCCACTTTACTCATACCCTGCATTATTTTGTATGTCTCAATCATATCCCCCCTCAATCGCCTTTTTTCCAGACTAAAGAGGCCCAAATGTTTTAGCCTTTCTTCATAAGGGAGGTGCCCCAGCCCAGTAATCATTTTAGTCGCTCTCTTCTGCACCTTTTCCAGTTGCACTATGTCTTTCTTGAGATACGGTGACAAGAATTGTACACAATACTCCAGGTGGGGCCTTACTATTGTTTTGTATAATGGCATTATAATGTTGGCTGTTTTATTTTCAATCCCCTTTTTGATAATCCCTAGCATGGAATTGGCCTTCTTCACCACTGCCACACATTGGGGAGACACCTTCATGGAGCTGTCCACCAACACACCAAGATCTCTTTCCTGATCCGTCACGGATAGCTCAGAGCCCATGAGTTGATAGATGAAGTTTGGATTTTTTGCCCCAATATGCATTACTTTACATTTGGTTACATTAAAACGCATTTGCCATTTCTCAGCCCATTCCCCCAGTTTGGAGAGATCCTTCTGGAGCTCTTCACAATCTTCTCTGGTTTTTACCACACGGAAAAGTTTTGTGTCATCGGCAAACTTGGCCACCTCGCTGTTTATCCCTGTCTCCAGGTCATTTATGAACAGATTGAAAAGCACCGGTCCCAGGACAGAGCCCTGGGGGCACACCGCTTTTCACTTCTCTCCATTGTGAAAATTTCCCATTGACACCTACTCTTTGTTTCCGGGATCTCAACCAGTTCTCAATCCATAAGAGGACCTGCCCTCTTATCCCCTGACTGTGCAATTTTCTCAGCAGCCTTTGGTGAGGGACTGTGTCAAAAGCCTTTTGAAAATCCAGATAGACTATATCAACCAGTTCACCCAAATCCACGTGCCTGTTGACCTTTTCAAAAAATTCTAAGAGGTTTGTCAGACAAGATTTACCCTTACAGAAGCCATGCTGATTTTCTCTCAGCAAGGTTTGTTCTTTTATGTGTTTTAAGATTTTCTCTTGGATGAGGCTTTCCACCATCTTCCCTGGGACAGATGTAAGGCTAACCGGCCTGTAGTTTCCTGGGTCCCCCCTCCTTCCTTTTTTAAATATTGGTGTGACATCTGCTATCCTCCAGTCCTCCGGCACTGTGGCCGTTTTAAGAGACAAGTTGCATATAACCGTTAAGAGATCTACAATTTCATTTCTCAGTTCCCTAATAACCCTTGGGTGGATGCCATCTGGGCCAGGTGACTTGTTAATCCTCAATTTATCAATTAGTCCTAAAACCTCCTCTCTTTTAACCTGTATTTGATTTAATTCTTTAGTCAAGAGGGGCGGCTCAGGCCAGGCCCTGCTGCATTTCCCACCCTAGGCTTATACTTGAGTCAATAAATTTTCCCAGTTTTGGGGGTTTAAATTAGGGCCCCCGGCTTATACTCGGGGTCGACTTATACTTGAGTATATACGGTAAGCTGGAACTTACCTTTGGCAGCCCAAAAAGGTTCTGGAAAACAGACCAACAGTGGCGTCTTTTTGTGACCTAAGAGGCCTTGGTGAGAAAGAAGGCATTATGTTAACCCACATCTGTGTTCCAGGCTTACAGTTTGGCCCTCCCTCTTAGGGAATCCTGAAGCCTGTTCTCTAAAGGCTTGGATTTCTCAGGCCCTATTAAACAACAGATGGAGCTCTGCAAATTTGAACTGGAATTTCATTCATTCATTCATTCATTCATTCAGTTAGTATCAACGTCATAGGATCTTTCAAGGTGGGGCCATGGGAGATGGTAGAAGAATAAGTTTGCACTGCTCTAGGCCTCTATCACACTGCACGTAAAAAAGCACATTTTTTTTTTTAAATTCGCATCTGGAGTACTGGTCCCCACCATGATGCGCTTCAAAAAAATACATGCCTTTGCCACCCTTTCCTGATTCCCCTTCAGAGTGCAGGGAGGCAGAGTGTCATCTCCCCAATCACCCAATCTGTTTTTGTCTTCTCTTCTCTGCCAGAGGCACCTTCCAATCCTCCAGCTCCTGATATCGTTGAGATCCTAGAGGATGGTGTGCAGTTGGCTTGGAAGCCTGTGGAACTAAAGACTCCCGTGACCTACACTGTCCTGTGCAAGAAGAATGGTAAGCACCATCACTCCCAGTCTAATTCCATGCCTCAGGTTTTGCCATAAAAGCTTGCCCCTATGCCATTGGATGTCTACGGAGACCTTGCCTTAGACCCGAAGATTCTCCCTAGAATCACAGAGTCATAAGAGTTGGAAGAGACCTCAAGGGCCATCCAGTACAACCCCCTGCCATGCGGGAACCCCCATCACAGTATTTCCTACAGATGGCCATCCAGCCTCTGCTTAAAAACCTCCAAAGAAGGAGACTCCACCACCCTCCTTTGTGGCAACATATTGCACTGCCGGACAGCTCTAACTGTCAGGAAGTTCTTCCTAATGTTCAAATGGAATCTCTTTTCATAGAAACCTAGAGTTGGAAGAGACCTCAAGGGCCATCCAGTCCAGCCCCCTGCCATGCAGGAACCCCCATCACAGGACTCCCAACAGATGATCATCCAGCCTCTTCTTAAAAACCTCCAAGGAAGGAGACTCCACCACGCTCCTTTGTGGCAGCTTACTCCACTGCTGGACAGCTCTAACCATCAGGAAGTTCTTCCTAATGTTTAAATTGAATCTTTTGTCCTGTAGTTCGAAACAATTGCCCCGATTCCCAGCCCAAGTCACCACCACAGCTCAGGGTGCTCCATCTCTACCTCTACAGATTCCTTCAGGACAAAGGGGATGTGACAGAGCCACCTTGGTCTACCGCACAAGTTCCTCCCCCACCCCCGGCTTGCTATGGTCAAATTGGACTTGTGGCATGGGAGGGGCAGCCAGTCTGCAGCTCCAAATCCTAAAAAAAAAACATGTTTGAGGTGCCAAAAGGGGTGATAAAAAAGAAATGTATCACCCAAGACACTGGCGCTCAACTTGTAGACTTCTCAAGTCTTGTCTACACTCTTCGTTTTGGAATGGACTGGTGCAGGCTACATAGGGTGGCTTGAGGTCAGGTGGAGGTCAGTCTGCCATTTGGTGCAATCTTGGGAGCCATGCAGCATCTTGAAATTCAAGTGACCCTGTTTGGTCCAGATCCTTCTGTTCAGAATATTTGATATCACAAAGTGGCTGAATAAGTGAGAGGCAGGGGGGAGCGAATTAAAACAACCAACTAAACACAGAGTGATAGACCATATTCAATGGATGACATCACTTATAAAAATAAAATAAAAACCAATTATTTGCCTTGGCTGAAGGGCTAGTTGAGAAACTGGTGGCTCTAAAATGGGGGGAGGCAGATAGTTATGTACATGGTTGAGCGTATCTGCGATAATCTACTGTGATCTAAAACCTTTCTTCACTTCCCCTAGCACTTTACTGAGAAATAAAGGAAGCCTTCAATTTTCTGATACATTAGGACCCCAGTATCCACTGGGGATCAGTTCTAGTGGATCTAGTGGATATCCTTCCCATGGATAACAAAAACCGTAGATAAGAGAGAACGCCACCCCCCAATTGCTGTTTTGTGACAGCAGCTTGCTTTACGGCTGCTGTTGTGTGACAGTAGCTTGCTTAGCGGCTGCTAAATTACTTATTTATTTATTTAATCTGCCAACCATGGATAACTGAATCAGTGGTTAAGGAATCAGTGGATACGGGGGTCCTACTTGTATACTAAAAGTAGTTCACTTCTTAAGCCACTTCTCAATATTGGAAATGTAATATGGAAGAAGCCACGAGGCTTGCTTTTCATCCATTCCCTTAGTTCAGATAGGCTGGAAATGGGCTCACACGAAATATAGACACCTGTGACAGGGGGCCTCCGAAACACGGAGGTACAGACAACTGGGACAGTTTGGTTCACTCCAGAGATTATGTCATGTGGTTGTCAGAAAAAGGAGCAAACCAACCCGTCTCTGCAATGGACCAAACAGCAGGTTAAATGCTCATCTGATTACCCACTAATTCCATGAAATGTCCTTTTCTGTATCGTTGCATAACTCTACAGTTGTTTCAGCATTCATACAGTTAACCATGTTTCAGTCATTCAGAGACTTTAAAAAATGATAACCCATTGCCCTTTCCAAACCAGGCAAGAATATTGCTTGTCTGAACTTGCCCCTAGAAAAATTCCAAAATGTCATATGAGTTTCGCTGTCCTCCTTTACAACTAAAACAGTATACTGTACCTGCAAAAATGATTATTTATTGTTTTAGAAATAGGAGAAATCTCAGTTCTTGCTGAAAATCCAGTTTCTGAAGACCAGATTCTAGACATCCACCCCCTCAACCTCATAAATATGTCATTGATTGACTGATGGATTGATTGATTGACTAGTTCCATTTCATATAGGCTACTGTATCTTTCTTCCAATAAGAGGACCCAAGGCAACTTACAATACTAAAAAGAATAGAATTAAAAAATATAATAAGTTAAACGTTAAAAGCCAATTAAACTACCGTATATGCGATTTTAAAATGCAATCAAACACTTAAAAGCAAGTAAGCATTGAAACTTTCTTAACTTTTAAAAGTCATTCGGGGAATCCATCATACTTGGATTATTAAACTTTTCCCTCCCCTCTCGTTGGCCCAGATGGAGAATGGAAGACCTTGGCCAGCGACATCTCAGACTGCTGCTACACCGTGGAGCATCTCCCGCACGGTTTGGTGTACTCTTTCCGGATTGCTTGTGTCAGCAAAGCTGGCGTGGGGCCCTACAGCAACCCGACGGCCAAAGTGAAAATCGGTGAACACGACCAAGCAGGTAAGGCTTGCCACCTGGAGTGAAATACGTTAGGGTAGCCTACTCCAGTCCTTCACCCTTTCGGAGCTACTTTGCACTGGTTGAACACTCCGTTATCGCCCCTCTGGAAGGCAGCCATAAAGAGATAGGGTGGATCTGCACGGTGTCAGCAGCACTCCCCACCCCTCCCCTGCTTCAACGTTCCTTGTTTGCTTTGACCTTTCTCTCCCCCTTCCCCCCCCACCAGCATTCCAGGTCCAGGTCGAAGCGGACAGCAGCATGTCGGCAGCCGCTCAGCCAACGCACCAGACCTACGCTTTCCAGACCGAAATTAAAAGGTACAGAGATCTGTTTGCATGCAAGCGTGTCCACTCACCTCTGTTTAGCGCCCGCTCACCCGGCTTCTTATGGCTTAGGTATATTTGGGAACTAGTCAGATAGTAAAAGCTGCCTAGATGCCCTAAGCCAGGGCTGTTCAACTTTGAAACAGGCCAAGGTCTATTTTTTTTCTGGCCCAAAGTGCCTGAGGGCTACTACACTAAAACCTCTACTTACAAATTTTATCCGTTCCGAGCACATGCTCGTAAGTAAAAAACTTTTGTTAAGTAGAGCAGCGGTTTCCCATAGGAATGCATTGAAAACCAATTAATCTGTTCCGGAGGGAACAGATTTCAATGACCCATGGCCTTTGAACTGCTTCTCTCGGATGAGACAGTGGGCTGGCAGACCCAGAACTTTGCTGGGGCACTGGTGGTCCTTGGGATGGGGGAGGGAGGGGTGGAGAACCTATCCCCTCACTTTTTATATTGATGGCTGGTGAGCTACTTTTAAACCCTTCGTGGGCTACCAGTAGCCCACGGTCTACCTGCTGGGCAGGCCTGCCCTAAGCACATCCGATCTCGCCTGATTTCGGAAGCTAAGCAGGGTCGGCCCTGGTTAGTACTTGGATGGGAGACCACCAGGGAATACCAGGTGTTGTAGGCACCTGGAGTAGGGACTGGCAAACCACTCCAGTATTCCTGCCAAGAAAACTCCATGGACATGGGGTCACGAAGAGTCGGTCACGACTGTTAACGACACAACACACACACACACACACACAGATAGTAAATGGGCAGGCTTTTTAAAAACAACAACAACAACCAAACAGAATATTATTTTATTACAGTTTAGCTTAGCCTAGTCTTGTTCATTTCATCCATATGCCACATTTCTTTCATGACTGATCCCAATACGATTTTAGGAACAAGAGATAACCAGAAGATATCTTTCTTTTTCATTTCATTTCGTTTCATTTCTACTAGCGATTTGTTTCGTTTTGTCTTTAAATGATTCTTTTTTTGGGGGGGGGGAGTCATAATGAAATGAAACAATAACAAAACAATTCGTTACTCTATAAAATAGGCCCCCTGGGTCCTAATTTGGTGGGTAGCTTTTTACAAGAGAGCCATTTTCCACAGTAACAAAACGTTTCATTTTCAAAGGGGAAAAGAAGCGTTTCATTTCGTTTCGTAATGAAACGCTGTCTCCCGTTCTGTTTCGTTTCGTTTCGTAACGTTTTGAAAGCTTAAGAAACGACGAAACAGTGTGTCATATTTCGTAAGGTGCCCATCCCTAGTCCCTGATTAAGATGTACTCCACTCTCATTGACATATGCCTTCCCCCCCCCCCCCCCGGGAACAGAGGACGCTTCAGCATCATCAAACAGTGCAGAGAAAAGCTCACGGGGAACCCGTTGGCAGCCAAAATCATCCCCTACCGGCCAGAAGACAAGGAGGCCGTTCTGCAAGAGTATCACATCTTCCGGAGGCTACAGCACACCAACATAGGTCCGCTGCAAGGGGCTTACGTCAGCCCACGACACCTGGTGCTGATCATGGAGCTTTGTGTGGGCCCAGAACTCCTGAACGCCTTGGCTAGAAGGTAAAACGGGTCCCTGAAGTTATTGGAAGAGGGCTTTTTAAAAAAAAAATCTCTCCGTTCCACCCTTTATTTGGTTTCGCCTCACCTCGCTTCCCTTGCTGTTGTTTTTTTTCCAAGGATTCCACTTCTGATTTTTCCTGGGGAGAGATCCCACATAAAGTTTATTTTGCTCCACTTTTGGTATACTGCTAGAGATGACCACTCGCTGTGGTTTGGCGGTTCAGCATGCAGGTGTTCCGCGGATGGCCCGGATTCTGCCCCCTGCCTCCTTCCATGGGCAGCCCATCGGAAGCAGTGCCACGGACTTCCCCGCTGCACCTCTGAGTGGGCGCTTGTGGGAGAAGGCAGGGTGCAGCATCTGGGGCAGGCATGTCCAAACTTCGGCCCTCCAGATGTTTTGGACCACAATTGCCAGAATTCTAAGCTTAGATTGTCAATGGCGAAGGACTGTGGGAGTTGCGGTCCAAAACATCTGGAGGGCCGAAGTTTGGACATGCCTGATCTAGGGTGCCCGCACAACACCGATGGGCCCGATCTGGTAAACTGAGCTGAAGTGCTGAACGTGCCCATCTCTATGCCGCACCCACCCTCTGCAGGCCATTGACAACACATTCAAAACCAATAGAAACACAAGAAGCACCCAACAATGGACCAGTGCATTGCAAATTGATGTCTAAACCTTGTGGGAGAAGCTACAGAGATACTGGACCTTTCCTGCTTTCCTCTTTCCTAGGTCATCCTACTCGGAGGTGGAGGTCCGAGACTATCTCTGGCAGGTTCTAAGTGCCGTTGAATACCTACACGCTCAAAATATCCTCCACTTGGACCTCAGGTCTGAAAACATGATTATTACGGAGCCCAATCTGCTGAAAATTATCGACTTTGGCAACGCACAGTTTTACACGCCGGACCAAACCATTACCTTGGAGGGCTGCACGGACTATGTGGAGACAATGGGTGAGCGTAATTCAGTGGTTCTTAAGTATAGCGTCATCTTAGTTGAAGGATGCAAAGGGCCTTGGGAATAAATTCCCAAGACGCAGCCCTGGTTGTCTGCCCTGTGGCAGAGAGGAAGGAAAGGAAGGAAAGGGCCAAATATGTGAGTCTTTCTGGATCAAAATCCCCTTCTTAGCAACTAAAAGGACTTTCAAATACATGTGTATGCACTTCCTGTGTCTCAAACGCTCACACTGAAAAAAATTTGGTCAGTCATAATTATAATACAGTGGTACCTCTACTTAAGAGCAGTTTGACTTAAGAGCGGGAAACTGTTGGTGTTTTAACTGCTGCCTTACATATTTTAGATGCTGTCTGCTCTACTTACAATTTTTTTTATTTAATTTTTTATTTGATTTTTTTAAAGATAGGGCTGCTCTACCTAAGAGTTGTTCGATATAAGATCATGCATTCAGAATGGATTAAATTCGTAAGTAGAGGCACCACTGCATCTTCAAACTGGAAGGGACCCCATGGATGATCTAGTCTTGCCCCTGCCAAGGAGGCCCCCGTAGGGGAATTGAACTCCCAGCTCCTGGCTCAGCAGCTCGATGCCTTGAGTCTTGACCATGGAGCTATCCGGCAATTCTTAATAATAATAATAATCTTAGAACAGTAGAGCTACTCTAGAAGGGATTCAATAGCTCATCAAGTCAAGGAGGCCCAGGCTGGAATCAAACTCTCAACCTCTGGATCAGCCAGAGACCTCAACCCATGAACTATCCAGCCAGCTAAATTACGGAATCCTAATTTGGAGGCTTTGTATCCTAATCATCCACCTCAGCATCATTGAACTGCACAGCTAGAAGGGACCCTTTATATCGTGCTGCGCAGCTGGTGAGTGGCAGGGCCACCAAGGAACACATCACACCAATTCTGTATAACCTTCATTGGTTACCAGTTGCTGCCCGAGCCCAATTCAAGGTGCTTGTTTTGACATATTAAGCCCTAAACAGTTTAGGACCTAGATACCTGAAGGACCGCCTCCTTCCATATGAACCTACCCGGCAATTAAGATCTAGCCAGGGAGCCCTCCTGAAAGAGCCATCCCTCAAGGAAGTGAAAGGGATAGTTTCTAGGAACAGGGCCTTTTCGGCAGCTGCCCCCAGACTATGAAATGCCCTCCTAAGTGAGACCTGCCTGGTGCCGACACTGATGACATTCTGGCACCAGGTAAAAACCGTCCTGTTCCAGAAGTTTTTAAACTGATGATTGTGGGTCCTGATGGCAATTTTAGTGTAGTGTTTTAATCTATTGTATTTATTGTATTTAAATGTTTTTATTGTTTTAATTTTATTGCAATTTTGATGTTTTAATTGTCTGAATTGTTTATTTTGATTGTGAGCCACCCAGAGACCTTTGGGTAGTGGATGGCGTACACGCTATATGAATAAATAAATAAATATAGATAATCCAATCCAGCCCCTGTCAAGGAGGCACCTTTGGGGAACTGAACTCACAATCTCAGGTTCCACAACCAAAGACATCAGCCCCGCTGAGCTCTCCAGCAGTTCCTTGTTAAAATTCCCCCATACTGTGCCTTTCTCCTTTCTGTTTCCCCTCTACTTTTGCCAGCAGTTAACAAAGGGAAACATGAAGCCAGGATGGCAATGGGTAGCCCAGTACAGTGGTACCTCGGATAACAAATTTAATTCGTTCTTTGAGGCAATTTGTTATCTGAAAAAAATTGTTATCCGAAACGCGGTTTCCCATTGAAGTGAATGGGAAACCAATTAATCCGTTCTGGAGATCTGAAAAAGGCAAAAAAGCTGTCCCCCCCCAGACCTCTTTATAAAGTGCACTTTAAATGCATGCAGTGCTGTAACACACCCCCACCCACCCCCACACACACACCCACCCACCCCACACACACACACCAGAGCACTCTCTTCCTGCAGCGCAATGCAAATATGGAGAAATGAAACCACCAAGCCTAGCTTAGCCTTTTCCTGCCCAAAGTGCAAATGGGAAAAAAAATCCAGAGAAACAAGCAGCAAGTAAAATGCAGCCCATATTTTCCTCCAAAGCAACGGAGAACGCTTGCAAACAAGGAGGAAATGAAAGTACCAAGCCTAGCTCAGCCTTTTCCCATCCAATGTGCAAAGGGGGGGGGGAATCCAAACAGACAAACATAAGCATAAAACCAGAAAGCCTAGCCCAGCCTTTTCTCACCCAAAGTGCAAAGAGAATCAGTGCCAAGATGAATAAAAGCTAGATCCCTACCTTTCCAAGTCCAAATCCCTCAGCAAAGCATGTTCAGAATGGCTCCAAAACACCATTAAGAAATATTCTAACTCCCCCATCCCTTCCACAAACTGCAGGGGCTGCTATGCATCCTGGGTACACTTTTTTTTTTGCAAGGCATTTTGAAACATTCGTTATCCGAGGCAACCCATAGAACATCCGCTATCCGAGGCAGCCCTATACCTGAAAACTTCCATTCATTATCCAAAAAATTTGTTATCAGGGGCATTCGTTATCCGAGGTATTACTGCATTTGTCTACGCTTGTTGCCTGCAGCCAGCATTTAAACTAGGTCACCTTCTTACACTTCTGCTACTTTGTTTAGAGCATCTATCCATTGCTGGGCAGCCTTTATATCCTGCCACAGACATGAGCTCCTCCTGTGACTCACAGCATTTACGAGATCAGAGGGCTCCATATTAAAAGTCTTCCATGTAGTCACCCTTCTACACAAATAACACCGCCTCAATAGTAAACTCAATTTAGTAAACCTGGCCCAGTCTAATTGCTGTCAGTTGTGACCACGTCTTGTTGGAAAAAGAGTGAGATGTGATTTAGTGTGTGCCAACTTACTCTTCTGGTTCCAGGCAGCATAATTATCATCATGGGTCAAAGTTCTGACTCATGGCAACCCTTTTCAAGGTCTTCCAGGTAGGGAATATTCAGAAGCGGTTTCCCATTGTTTTCTTCTGGGGGTGCCCTGGGACTATCCAGCTTACCCAAGGCCCCCCCAGGCTGGTTCTTCTCCCAGAAAGCCCGGTGGGGAATCGAACTCCCAACCTCTGACTCTTAAAGCTGGAGACCTCAACCACATCCAGCCACTTTAGCTATAAAGGCCTAGTCATGCAAAACTTGGGTTGGCTATTCCTCTGCTTCTCTTCCGTTCCCAGACATCACCCCTCCTTGTTGTCAACACCAACCTCCCTTCCGATGAAATTAAATTGAATTAAATGTCTACAGTCCAATTGTTCAGCAGCACAACTTCCTTTGTTCTGTTAGTGGCTGTGTCCCCCCCCCTTGATCTCTTTCATGTGGAGCAAAGGAAGAAGGAAAAGATGAGGCAAAGACCATGTGTATTTTGTGCTGTTACACCCTGCCTTCTCCATGGAAGTTGATGGGAAGATGTTGGTGATCTTGATGAGGGACCCAATAGTTGAAAGGGGACACAGACTGAAAAAATATGAGAAGATTTTCTGTTCACTTGCTCATGCTGTAAGAAGGGAACCTTGGAAGTTGTTGTGAGTTTTTCGGGCTGTTTGGCTGTGTTCTAGAAGTTTTTCTTCCTGACCTTTCGCCAATCTCTGTGGACGGCATCTTCAGAGGGCAAGGAGCTCAAGGAACTAGGAGTTTTTCTCTGCGCTCTGGGGTATAGAGTGAGCCCAGAGAGAACTCCTAGTTCCCTGGGCTCCTTGCCCTCTGAAAACGCTGGCCACAGAGCCTGGCGAAACGTCAGGAAGAAAAACCTCCAGAACACGGTCAAACAGCCCAAAAAACTCAGAACAACTATCAGATCCCGACCATGAAAGCGTTTGAGAATACCTGGAACCTTGGAACCTCAGAAAATCCCCTAAAAGTGTGGTGCCCCCACCCATATAGGTTGAGAGTGGCTGGTCTAGATGCCAGCATCCTGCACTTCTAAGCCCTGAGTTTTCACTCTCCTCTTCTACCTGCTTTTTTTTCTTACCAAACCACCCTGCAACAAATGCCCCATTGAGAAAATAGAAGTGCAGAGTGTGATGGGATGGGTCTCTCTTTGGTGCATTTTTATGGAGCTGGCTTCACTTTCCCAAATACCCATGAGCTGTGACCCACACTTTGTTCTTCGGGAAGGTTTGCTAATGGTACGCTCTGTGTCTTCTTAGCTTCGGAACTTCTGTCCGAGAAAGGAGCCGTCCCGCAGACTGACATCTGGGCCATCGGGGTCACCGCTTTCATCATGTGAGTCTCGTTCCGTCATCGCCCACCCCTCACTACCACCCCATGGGAATGTGCGTGGGAAAGTCACTCACTTTCAACCCGCACAGCGCAAGAGGTGCAGAGGAGACGAAAATTCGGAGGAAATTCGGGCCAGGGATTGCAATTTGGCTGCTTTGCTTCACATGTCGCAGAGGTTCTTGCTCTAGTTCAGTTGCAGTTTTAGAAGAGGTGGTCATCGGTGTCAGTCTGTGCCAGTGTTTCTCAACCTGGGGGTCGGGACCCCATTTGGGGGGTCAAACAACCATTTCACGGGGGTCATCGTAAGCCAGTGAAGAAAAAGGCACAAACAGCTTGGGTCTGGGGGAGGAGGGGGGGAAGAAGGGGGGAAAGAAAGAGTTACTGCTTGATAAGTTGGAGGGGATGTCAGTCAATGGCATCGGAGGCTGCGATTGGCTGAGAGTGCCTGTAGAGGGTAGTTCTCTATGGCACCAGTGGCAGTGGCCTGCCAAAGGGGGCTTGTGGCCTCTTCCAAGCAGGGCAAGCGGGTCACCCACCACAACAGGAGGAACTGTATTAAAGGGTTGCAGTATTAGGATGGTTGAGAACCACTGCTTTATGCAAACACAGCAGGCCTAGCAGAAAAAGAAAATAGGATAGAAACAGTTTCACTAAAAATATTTTTTTTTATTAACGGTGGTGTTTAACATCCAGCTGGCTTGATGACGGGAGTTTTAAGTACCTAGCTGCAGAGCCAAAAACTGAGGTTCGATTTTTCCGACTCCCAGAAAAGCCAGCCTGGGTGGCCTTGGGGAAGCTGCACAGTCCCAGGGCACCCCCCGGAAGAAAAAGGGAAGGGGCAATTCCTTCTGAGTCCTTTCCACCTAGAAAACCCTGGAAATGGTCGCTATAAAGGAGAATTGACTTGACATCATAAAGCAGCAAGCTCACGGGGCATCAGACAAGCGACCTAGTAGTAGTAGTAGTAGTAGTAGTAGTAGTAGTAGTAGTAGTAGTAGTAGGAGGAGGAGGAGGAGGAGGAGGAGGAGGAGGAGGAGGAGGAGGCTGCCTCACCACTAACTTTTCTCAGACTGACAAAGCTGCTTGGATGAGTAGCAAAACATTTCAATCTCTCAAGAAAAGAAATCCAGTTGCCAAGACTCAACTTCCAAATAACCTCAGCTGGATGACTGAGAATCTTCACAGACACTACTACTACTACTACTACTACTACTACTACTACTACTACTACTACTACTACTACTACTACTACTACTACTACTACTACTACTACTACAACAACAACAATAATAATAATAATAATAATAATAATAATAATAATAATAATAATAATAATAATAATAATAATAATCTTAAAAGTCAAGAGCTGGAAGGGATATGTCAAGGGGCCCCAGTGGAGGAATTGAACTCCTAATCTCTGGCTTTTCAGTTGGAGACCTGAAGCCACCAAGTTATCCAGCAGTTACACTTCCGCATCCATCTCAGTGTCTCAGAAGCACCTGTGTTGACTAGTAATATGCAGAATGGCGAGTTGCAAGCAATTTGTTCGTAATTATAAGCCGCGTATTATAATTAGTACAGTTTCGGTGCTTAATTTCATCCCGTCATCTGGCCTTCTAAATTAGTGTGTTTCTGTGGTTGTTATTACACTGCTGTGGCTTCTCATCTTGATTGTGATTGTTCTTATTTTGATTATTAGTAGGTTGTCATTTGGATTCTCGTTTTATTTTGCTGAAATTATTTGTGTCTTTGGTATTATTGTTTGTTGCGGCCTTGTAGCCAGATGGGTGGTATACAAGCAGGATATCTGGAAGTTGAGTCATGGCTACTGGACTTCTTCTTGAGAGATAGAAAGGTCAAAGCTGACTATAAGATGGAGGACTCGCACTAGCTTTCTTCAGACTGATGAAGCTGTTTGGATGAGCAGCGAAACGTTTCTATCTCTCAAAAAGAATTCCAGTAGACATGACTCAACTTCCAGATAAACTCACCTGGATGACTGAGAATCTTCACAGACAAGCAGGATAGATAGATAGATAGATAGATAGATAGATAGATAGATAGATAGATAGATAGATAGATAGATAGATAGATAGATGATGGAATAGGAGGCTTCGAAAGCTGCCTGGAGAAACAAGAATTCACTTTTTCCAGTGCTGTTAAGAACTAAAGAGCCAGAGGGCCTGCGGGATGTTCGGGTAAGAGAGAAAGAAGGAGGCTCATTGCCTGTCATTCCCCCCCCCCCAACCTCTTCTGTTCTCAGGCTGAGTGCTGAATACCCCATCAGCTCTGAGGCTTCCTGTGACTTTGGGAGGCTTGTCAAGCGTGAGAAGATCAAACTCAACAGATGCTATGCAGGCCTGTCAGGAGGAGCTGTCTCGTTCCTCCAAAGCACCCTTTCCTCCAACCCATGGTAAGAGGACGCTTCTCATCTTCTCAGATGCTTTCCATCTCCTCACCCTTCATCCACTCGTTTGCTGGTTCCCTTCTGCTTGGAGGGGGCCCACCCAAACAGCCACCTGCCTGGTCCCCCACTTCTTCTGGCTCCTCATAAGCAGTCACTGACCGCTTTGAGTGTGGGGTGGATCCGGCCACAAAGGGTATGTTGACGTCAGCGGAGGGGGTGACGTGGCATTTGGTGTGCTCCTCCCATCCGAACAGCAGATGACCCCTTGTTGCCTGATAAGCTGTCCATTTAGTGCTTCCCCTGATCGTCTGTAGAGGATCAGGGGAAGTGAATTTATTATTATTATTATACATTGCTCCTTGCTCTCTCTGTCAATGCCATTTCGTTTTCTCCCTTTCACCCCGATACCTGCTTCCTTTTCCTTGCTCTCCCCCCACTTTCTCCCATCTTGCAACAAGATAACAACTAATAGAATTAAATCTGATTATATGATCAAAAGGAACTGGAAATCTTAAAAAAACAATTCAGATAGTAATCATCATCTACCTTAAAACAATGAGAACCACCACATCTAGAGCCATAGAATCACAAAATCATAGAGTTGGAAGAGACCTCAAGGGACATCCAGTCCAACCTTCTGCCATGCAGAAACCCTCCTCAAAGTACCTCTGACAGATGGTTATCCAACCTGTGCTTAAAAACCTTCAAAGAAGGAGACTCCACCACCCTCCTTTATGGCAGTATATTCCACTGCCAGTCAGCTCTAACTGTCAGGAAGTTCTTCCTAATGTTCAGATGAAATCTCTTTTCCTGTAGTTTGAAACCATTGCTCCAAGTCCTAGTCTCTAAAGCCATGAAAAAACAAACCTGCCGCCTCTTCTATATGACATCCTTTCAAATATTTAAACATAGCTTTCATATCCCCTCTCAGCCTTCTTTTTCAAAGGCTAAACATTCCCAGCTCCCTAAGTCGTTCCTCATAAGACATTTCTGCCAGGACTTTAACCATCTTGGTCGCCCTCCTCTGGACCTGTTCAAGGTTGTCAACATCCTTTTTAAATTGAGGCGCACAGAACTGGACATAGTACTCCAGATGGGGTCTGACCAGAGTAGAATAGAGTGGTACTATCACTTCCCTTGATCTAGACACTATGGGTGCTTTTACACGACCCCTAAAATCTGAGGCATAGGGCTCCCGGATGCGGAGGTTAAAATTGTTTTCCCACCAGCTGTGCACTTTTAAAAATATTAAGTACGACCACGCCCACCTAAGCACGCCCCAGCGCATTTTTAAAGAACCTGGTCTCCGGAGGTAAAAAAAATTCCCGGTGCGGATTGTAAAGCAGTGAGTGCTGGGCTCTCCTCGCCTTCTGTTTGGGTTTTTTGCCCCCCACCCCTTCAAGAGACTGGAATGCTTGCGGGGCTGCTCTGACTGGCAGATGGAGGTGAGCCTGCATTCTTTTCTCCCTTTATTTCTCCCTTTCCTCACACAGACAGGAGCAATGGCGTGCAGAGGGGTGGGAACACAGAAAGCAGAACAAACCCCCAAGATCTCTGGTCCAAATTTAAGTTGCCAGCGGATCTTAGGGGTCGTGTAAAAGTGCCCTATGTTTCTGTTGATGCAACCAAGAATCATGTTGGCTATCTTGGCCACCGCATCACACTGCTGACTCAAGTTCAATTCGTGGTCCACCCAGACTCCCAGATCCCTTTCACATGTACTATTCTCCAGCCAGGTGTCTCCCATCCTATATCTGTGCAATTCATTTTTATGCCTAGATGCACAAAAAAAATCTGCTGGAATCTTGGCAAACCTGGCAGGGGGCAGCCACCAAGAAGGCCCTCTCTTGTGTTTCTACCCTTCTGGCCTCCAAGGGTGGTGGAACCCCATGAGAAGGTCCTCTCTTGAAGGTTTGGCTGGCAGAATACAGTCATCGGGTCCTCTCCGTTCTGTCAGTTTGTCTTCTTCCAGTGGGCTCCCACTTCAAACAGTGGGTTTGTTTTGTTTTGGGGTTTTGTTTATTTGTTTATTTTCCACTTTTAGGAGGCGACCCACAGCATCTGAATGCCTCCAGTTGCCATGGCTGCAAGAGACGGGCCTTGATGAGAGGCAGCAGGCCACGGTTACTTTCACCACCACCAAGCTGAGGAATTTTGTGGCCGAGCGGGAAAGGAAACGTGCTTTATTGTGTTCAAAATATGGGGTGATGGCCGTCTGATGAAGCACGTTGTAACTCAGTGACTCTTGGGTTCCCTTCTGTCTCAGCTTCTCAGTTTCCTCTGAGGAGGACTCGGCAGAACTAATGATGCCTACTTCGCTGCCGCTTTTGGTCTGTGTTTTGAAAAGCAGCTAGTACCCCCTTTTTAGCAGAAACGCAAATGGTCGTGATTCCAAGGACCGTAACTGGATTGGCTATGTATTGGTTGCCACCAGGGACTCAATGCTATTGTTGTTTAATACCATCGCTCTAAGCTGTGCATTGTTAACATGTAACCACAGTTGGGTTCCCCCTGAGCATGGGAACAGCCCAAGTGCCCTTCTAGATAAAGCAAAAAAAAGGATGGTGATGTGATCATGGTGTTTATTGGAGGCCATTGACAGTGGCAGAAGCCAGAGATGAGATGCTATCCCTTCTGGAATGATCTTGTTTATAAGAAGCTCTCAAATCCTGGGGTTTTCAACTGGCTGGTCTGGGCATCTTTGAGGCTTAATATGCCCCTGTTACAACCTTACTTTTCCCGTCCTGCGAAGAACTGCTTGTTTTCAAAAGGGAACCTTGTGAAAATTGCACATGTACTTTTATCTTGGGGATACTTAAATATACTATCTGGTATCCGACCGCAAACTTAATCCAGGAAACAGGGCATGTTTAGTGCAATTCCACAAGTGTCCCGTCAGCCCCGTTCACTGACTGCCCTGCCAACGCTGGAATGCAGTGATTCTGTGCCCTGTTGTATGCAAGATAATGCAAGAGTTTCCATGAAGGACACCAGATGTCCATCTCCTAGGCACAGCACTCCTTTTGGTGGGTGGCACGGGACTCTGGGTACCCATCACATCCACAGACAAGCTCCAGCATCCTATTAGGAACCGTCTGTTTCGTGTTGGTCCCATTCCCCAAAAGCCAAAGCATGTAACTCAGACATGTCCAAACTTTGACCCTCCTGATGTTTTGGACCACAACTCCCAGAATTCTAAGCTCAGATTGCCAATGGCAAAGGACTGTGGGAGTTACGGTCCAAAGCATCTGGAGGGCCAAAATTTGGACATGCCTGATGTAACTTCAGTGCATAATTTCCCAAGAACATGGAACAAGATTTATCCCTGCTGGAGAATCTTTCATAGTCTTATCTGAGAATGCATTTGGGTTTTTCTGTTATTTTGCTTTGACAATCAAGTCGGAATGCGTGCCGTCTCATAGCCAAGGACACATCTAGTATAGAGATGATGGAGGTGTCTCCTTATTGGCTGCAATGTTAACCTACTCTGCATTTTTCGATATTCCCGTTTTGCTCCAATTGTTTTGGTTTTGGTGGTTCTGGAATGGACAAGCGTGTAAGCTGCATACAAAATGGTGGCTTTCAACTAGCCTGATGGCCAGTTGGTATGCCTTTATGGTGTTGTTGACATTATCAACATGCGAATGGAACAGAGAATCTGAATGACAGTCAGCGTTTTGCCCTCAACCATTCAAAAGACCATGCTAGATATTAGATTATATGGTTTTCATTGCTATTGTGGATAATATATTATTCAGGCATTTGGTAAAGGTGATAATAACAATGCATTAACCTTACAGAATATGTCCTTCGTTCCTAAAGATGAACAAGACATCAAAATAATGTATTTTAACTTTTGTCCTCTTGTGTTCCTTCTTCTGCCACGGGGGTGGGGGAGCAGAAATGAACTAGGATTTCACCAAAAAGAGCTATGTTAATTAGGAAGAAGAAAGTATTTCCTTAAATATTATGGCACTCATGACTGAGTCGCGGTTCTAGATTAGGGATAATGACCATATTGTTTACCAATGTCTCCTCGGTGGCAAACTCCAGCGTGCCTCAGAGGCCTTGCGAGGAGGTTTCCTCAGGCTGAAAAGAAAGCAATTTCCAAAGTCCAAAGTCTTTATAATGCGGCTACACAAGAAAGACAGGCTCTTTATCAGAGATCTCTTTGTGACCTGTTCACAGGCAATGTGGGATCCAGTACGTGGAGAAAGGAAGACTCTTTCATAAAGCCCTTTGGTTTTACCCGATAGGTGTCTTTTAAAAGAGGACAGAAGAGGAAACCTTAATTTGAAGAGGACAATGCCTTATTTTACTGTAGAGCTGTTATTTTTATTTTAATAGAATTATCCCGACTCACCGCATCTTTTATTTTGTATATGATGTGAATGAAGTGCCTTTGCTCCACTCCTGTTTGCATGCCTTTTGAGCACTGTTAAAATATATTTATGAACACTGTGCTGTAATAAATTATTTTAATAAAGGTTTTAGGCCACAGGTATAGCCTCTGACTGTTTTGTTGTCGGACACAGAAGGCATTTTCTGCTGTTATTTTGAGAAATGCTGGCATTTACTACCCCTACGGAGCAGGCAGAAGCAATTACTGTATATACTCAAATATGTCTAGTTTTTCAGCCCTAAGGAGGAGCTGCCAGGCCCTGCTGCATTTCCCACCCTAGACTTATACTCAACAAGTTTCCCCAGTTTTTTGGGGTTAAATTAGGGGCCTCGACTTATACTCTGGTCGACTTATACTTGAGTATATACGGTAATGTATCTTGGTTCTTTTTCTTATACATCTGCTTTCAGTCCTTGTTTTGGGATGCAGACAAAACCAAAGCAAATAAATCTGTGCAACCTCTGTAACCATATCATGGAAAAACACTGGGGTAGGTGATATGTTGGTTTCTTCCCTTAGCAGCAGTAGTTTGGTGGCCTCTAGGTAGTGCTAGCACTAGTATATCATTTCCAGGGCTAGATTAAGACCCTTAGAGGCCCTAAAAACACTTAAAAGATTTTGTTCCCCCCCCCATATATATGTAATTAAAAATATAAACAATAATAAATCATAAAATAAAGTTGTATTTATCAAAAATTAAACAAAACTTACACTAAGATGGAAAATAAAGTCTTTATTTTGGTACAAACCACTCCAGTACTCCTGCCAAGAAAACTCCATGGATGTGGAGTCACGAAGGGTCGGTCACGACTGTGACAACACAACACAACACACACACACACAGGGGAAAGGTTATCCTCTCTCTCTCTCTCTCTCTCTCTCTCTCTCTCTCTCTCTCTCTCCTTTGCTCAAAACTCTCTGAAATTCCCTGCCCCCTGCAGTTTGCAGTTTTGGGAGCAAAGGTAACCTTAGTGCTTCAGATGTTTAACATGTGAAAGAAGGAAAAAGAAGTAAAAAAAAAGAAAGGAAGGTAGTGGCGAAATCATAGAGCTCACTCGGTAGCCGTGGTAAACTCAAACGTTGGACAAAATAATCACCGGTGGGTTGGCACGGATCACCAGATCTTATGGTGCCGATTATAAGCACCCAGAAAAAGATCCTATGGACCATCCAGTCCATTCCCTCTCTAAAAAGAGGTGTGGGTGTGGGGGGGGGATCAAATTCCCAACGTCTGGCGTCACAGCCTAAACCACCCAACGCTCCAGTAATTTTCCTAATAACAACCCTGCAGAGCTGCAGGGATGGAAGGAACCATCTGGGTCCTCAAATCATGCCCCTGGCAAGAAGAGGAATCGAACTCCCAGCCTTTTTTTGACTCCATAGACTTAACAGACCTTCTCTTGGCACATGCACGATCATTTTTAAAGTCAGTGTCCCCCCACAAAGAGTTACAGGGCTGAGGAGCAGCAGCAGCCGGTCCAGTTCCCATCCCCTGCCCCACCCCCGCTCAGAAGCGCGGTCGATACCGAAACTGGATGTCATGGGTAGGCTGCATCACCCCGAACCCATACCGGCTTTTGTTGATGGGAGGCACGGTCTCCTCCTGGTTCACCAACTCCAAGTCAAAATGGGCGAGCACCAGGAAAGCAAAGAGTTTGATCTCATTGACGGCAAAGAACCGTCCCGGGCACATGGACGTCCCTGCTCCCCAAGGCATGGTGTAGTACTTCACCTTCTCCCCGTTCTTAAAGAATTCCTTTTTGGTGCTGTTGAGGTCGAGGAAACGGTCGTATTGGAACACGTGGGGCTCAGGGTGGATTTCCGGGTCCATGTGAGCGGACGAGAAGGGGAAAAGAGCCACCTTGTCGCCTTTGCGGAGTGCGTAGACTTTCCCATCGTTCATCTTGATCTCCATGTCCTCTATCACGGACCGGATCAGCATGGGGGCGCTGGCCATCCGCAGGACTTCCTTCACGGTGCTGTCCAAGACAGGGGTCTTGGTCAACATTTCTCTCGTGACGTTAATCCCCTCGCCTCCGGGCTTCGCTTCTTGGCCGGAGTCCTTGATGACTTCCTCCACTTCTTTCCTCACTTCAGCCATGGCCTTGGGGTTGGCCAGGAGGTGGGCCAGGAGCCAGAACGAAGCCGGTCCCGTGTTCCCTTGAGCGGCCCAGAGGAGCAAAAACATAAACCGGTCCCGCATGGGTTCCGGCATCCCGGCTTCGGCCAGTTGCTGCTGCTGGTCGCTGATCCACCCGCTGATGTTGTCCTTCTTGTACACCTCGGCCACCGCCAGGATCTTCCAGAAGAACTGCCACAGGTTCTTCACCTCTTGTTTTTCCCCGTACGACAGCATGGAGTAGGACAAACGGGGGAAGAGCTTGTCATACTTGCGGAACTCCACAAAGACCTCTTCCGTGTGTCGGAGGTCGCGCTCTTTGGCGCTGGCTTTCTCTGCTTCGCTCCGGCTGGGCTCATTTCCGTACAGAGCCAGGTAGCCGGCCCTGAAGACCACGTTGTAGCAAAAGTGGAACAAGCCGTCGACTTTCCAGGCCTTCTCCTCCTGTGCGGGGCCCTTGCTATGGAACATCACCTGTTTCAGACCGTCCATCATGGCCTGGGTCATCACCTCCAGTCCGTCCCCTTTAAGATGCTTGACGCTGGCCGTCTCTATGATCTTGTGGGTCATCCCCGAAGACTGGAACTGAAAGACTTGCAGGACCAGCTCGGAGGCGAAGGAAATGAAATCCAGCTTGTTCCGGGGGGCCTTCACGATGGGCCCAAAGGACAGCGGGTTGGTCACAAAGGTGAAATAGTGGCCTGCGATCAAAGTGGTGAAGATGTCCCCGTGTTTCTTCTGCATCTTTTGCAAAAAGGCAGATGTGTCCTTCCGGAACTCCAAGCCATGCCCCAGCCAGGGAATCAGTCCTTTATCCAAGGGAGGCTCACGGGGACGTCGTTTGCGAAAGGCTCCCAGCAGGTACAGCCCTCCCAGGACCGAGACCAGGAGGGCAAACAGGACCGTCACCCAGAACGCCATGTCTCGAGAGCTCTCCGGCAGGGTTATGCCACAAAAGAGATTATAAAAGTAGAGTGAACCCAGGAACCTGCAAGAACAGGCTAGGACTGAAAGGTGGAGCCTGGGCACTGAGCACAGCTGGGGTTAACCCTTGCTGCACACAGTCGTATCCAGCCAAAACTTTCCACGTGCGTTGTGTAGAAAAGCAAAGAGTCGGGCTTATTCCAGAATGCAGTCAGGAATAATGAACATAAGAACATAAGAAGAGCCATGCCGGATCAGGCCAACGGCCCATCTAGTCCAGCTTCCTGTATCTCACAGTGGCCCCACCAGATGCATTTGGGAGCGCATGAGACTGTCTCCTGATAGCACTCCCCAGCATCTGGCCCTCGAAGGACCCTGGTTTTAAGCCTGGAGATGACACATCTCCATCATGGTTTGTAACCTGTGAGGGAGTTCTCCTCCAGGAATCTGTCCAATCCCCTTTTGAAGGCATCCAGGCCAGATGCCATCACCACTTCCTGTGGCAGGGAGTTCCACAGACTAACAATGCGCTGGGTGAAAAATATTTTCTTTTGTCTGTTCTCACTCTCCCAGCCCTCAATTTGAGTGCATGTCCCCTAGTTCTGGTATTTTGTGAGAGGGAGAAGAGCTTCCCTCTATCCACTTTACTCATGCCCTGCATTATTCTCTCTGTGATTCTGTAATTTTTCGAACAATGCCAACTTAAACAACACAGCTCCTAAAGGATGCCCTGGTGTCAGAGCAACCATAGATCTGAATTATAGATCTAGTAACACAATCTTGCTTAGATGGGAGATGCGGATTTCTCGGGCAAAGCAGGGAAGGAAGATCATCTGGGGGTGGGGGTGGCGGAGAATCATACAACAGCAGTTCCCGTAGAGGAGAGACTTGGTACGATGGGCTGTCATCAAGGACGAATAAAAGGAGAAGAGATGGTGTCACTCACGACTGACCCATTGGTTATGTTGGCTTTGTAGACAGTTGAATGCCTGCATCTATCCTGGTGTGTTTTCCTCATCATCTCACCATTACGTCATGGCAATACCTTGAAACAGGAAACTGGGACTCAGACACAAATGTAAGCCCACCTCTGTGACTTTGTCGTCCTTGTTTAGTCAACAGTTTATAGTGTCCGACTCTTTGTGACTCCATGGACCAGATCACGCCAGGCCCTCCTGTCTTCCACAGTCCCCTGGAGACTGGCCAAGTTCATGTTAGTTGCAGTGATGACATCTGTGACTCCCTTTCCCTAAATTTCCCAGAGTTGCAATTCTTTGAAAAAACTGTGAATGCCAATGAAAAAAAAATCATCCTTACTGGGGGTTAGAAATAGAACAGCACTGCTAGGAAGTAACAGAGCATAGGCAATCAAGTTACATAACTTGAGTTATTTTTTAAGACCAGGACAAAGTTACATTTTGAAAGAAATTAGAATGGAGTTCCTCCACTAATGTAACAAATAACATTTCCCAGTTACTTTTCAAAATTGCATTTTGGAAGGCAATTCTAATAAACTTTTTGAATTGTTATGTTGTATCCAGACGATATTCTCCTTATCATGCGTTGAAGCACTTATTTTCCATGTGGTTCCTGAACCTTCGATTTTGATTTTTGATTTTTATACTGGAAACATCCACTAGGCCCCAATATGAAAATGCAACCATATTTCATTCACCACATGGGCATTTAGCCCGCTGTTTGGTCTACTATGAGGACTGGTTGGTTCGCCCTTCTTGCTGGCAATCAGACAAGATATTTGTGAGAATGAAGCTGCCTGCCCCCAGAGTATTCCTATTCACAGCTTTTTGGGTCTCTAATAGGGGATCCTGTTTGTTTGTTTTTTTAAGTGTGTGTACAATTGCTGTGCTTTGGTTCATTTCCAGCCCATGCAATCGCTGGGATCAAACCAAAGCGAGCTTCCGTTTTCCAGCTGGTTTTAATTTCCTCATATCATTAGTGACTAAACAGCTTAACCACTTAATGATATGGGGTTATTTGAAATTTGATCTCTGCCTTCCTCCGCTCCTCTGTGGAGCATATGCAGGAAGCATTTTGTTTTAAAACAAATCAATTATGAGCTCTACCTCTTCGAATTTTTTAATTGAAATGTTTCTCCCAGAAGTGGAAGGAGAGGGCAAAGAGAAGAATTTATCTCCCTTTTTCTTTGCAGCTTTTCTTCACAATTTTCTAAAGGAGGCATGCCAAATAGGGTCACTTTAGGTGTAAATTTCATATGAATGCAAAGTTAACACAACATGGTGTACAGGATCTCTACCTGACCTTCTTGATCTATGCTGTTAGGTCCCCTCCAATGTATGGGGTGACCCTATGAAGGTGTAAAAGGGTACGTGGTGGCTCAGTGGGCTAGAGCACTGAAAACTGTCAGCTACAAAGTCGGCATCTCAGTGGTTCGAATCCCGGGTGCCACAAAGTGGAGTGAGCTCCCGCTGTTAATCCCAACTCCCACCAACCCAGCAGTTCAAAACCATGCAAATGCAAGTAGATAAATAGGTGCTCCCATTTAAAGTGGGAAGGTAAAAGAGTGTTTCCTTGCAGCCATGCTGGCTTGCACAACACTGGCTCTTCGGCTTGAATACAGAGATGAGCACTGCACCTAGAGATGGACACGACTTGCACGCATGTGCAGGGGGAACCTTTACCTTTACCTTATAAAGGTGTGATCTCCAAAAATGTTCTGCCCTCATCAGCTCCTCTCAGCTCTTGCAAACTTAACCCGGGGGTTTCCTTTAGGGGATCAATCCATCTCATACTTGGTCTTCCTCTTTTCCTGTTGCTTTCTGACTTTCCCAGCCTTGTTATCTTTTGCAGACAACCTTGCCTTATCATGGTCTGCCTGAAGTCTGACAGCTTCAGTTTCAGCATTTTTGCCTGCAGAGAGAGTTCAGGATTGATTTGATCTAGAACCCATGGTTTGTCTTTTTGGGCAGGCTAGGATATCCATAAAGCTCTTCTCCTGCACCACATTTCAAATGAGTCAATTTAAAAAATAAAATCTGACCTTAGGGAACCCTGTTTGGCCCTCACCAGCTCACTGCAAATGAGCTTTGGACCCAAGACATTAAGGGTCAGGAATTGGTGAAATAGACAATTGTTGTTGTTCAGTCGTTCATTCGTGTCCGATTCTTCGTGACCCCATGGACCAGAGCTCACCAGGCCTTCCTGTCTTCCACTGCCTCCCGGAGTTTGGTCAAATCCATATTGGTTGCATCGATGACACCGTCCAACCATCTCATTCTCTGCCATCCCCTTTTCCTTTTGCCTTCCATCTTTCCCAACATCAGGGACTTTTCCAAAGACTCCCCTCTCCTCGTGAGGTGGCCAAAGTGCTGGAGCCTCAGCTTCAAAATCTTTCCTTCCAGTGAACATCCAGGGTTGATTTCTTTCAGGATGGGTCGGTTTGATCTCCTTGCAGTCCAGGGGACTCTCAAGATTCTCCTCCAGCACCACAGCTCAAAAGCATCGATTCTGCGGCGATCAGCCTTCTTTATGGTCCAGCTCTCACTTCCATACATCACTACCGGAAAAACTATAGCTTTGACTATCCTGACCTTAGTTGGCAAAGTGATGTCTTTGCTTTTTAGGATGCTATCTAGGTTTGCCATTGCTTTCATCCCAAGAAGCAGGCGTCTTTTAATTTTTTTGCTGCAGTCGCCATCCACAGTGATCAAGGAGCCCAAGGAAATAAACTCTTGTCATTGCCTCCATTTCTTCCCCTTCTATTTGCCAGGAGGTGATGGGACCGGTGGCCATGATTGTAACAGACAATAGTTTTCTATAATTTAAAAAGCTGTCAACTAAATCTACTTATAGCATTTCCCAGGGATGATTCAAAAGAAACAAAGAGGAACAATACCTCATTTATTTCATTCCAAGTATATTTTTCTGGAATGTATTGAATTGTTTTTATATAATACATGCAAACATCTGAAATAGTCATTCTTATTTACATCGATGGAACACTCATAAGGCACATTATTCAGCCCTTTTAATTAAAAACATGCATGTAACTGTGCTTTAATTCGTACCAATGATTTAGCAATGCTTAATTGATGTGGTTATGCCGAAGATCACTTTTGATCTGGATCCGAGCGAAATGACTAATTTGCTGATGATGACACAATGGTTTGGCTTTTGAGTTAAACACTACAGATACGATCTAGTGAGCAATTCAATAAGCAACAGTAAGTTACTTTCTCAAAGACTGCAAAACAAGTTACTTTTCAAATATCAAAATGAACAGTGGGAATGAACCAGTTTTAACAAGCAAGTTTCCAAAGTGAGAATAAAATACAGTGGTACCTTCCTTGTATAAAGGAAATAATTCGTTCCAAATGAAATTATGTTAAGAAAAATTTTCCTTTATACAAATTTTCAAGAGGAATGCATTGAAAACAGAGTAATCCCCAATCGCGACCATTTTTGTGTTGCACGGATTCACCCCATAGATGATTCTCTTAAGCAAATTTCCTCTACAGATTTTATGTTATACAAACCGTTTGTTATACGAGGATCCGCTGTAAAGGCAATAAAACAATAGGGACATGCAAACATTCAGGCCCTTGCCCAGAAGATGTAGTTGATCAGACAAAGTGGGCTTTTAGGATCTGAAAAGCAGACCCTGCGCCAGTGGGAAAATGCTAGGAAGAAGAAAAAGAAGAAAGCAGATCTGGTTGAATCTGGGTAAGATCATCTTAAAGGGTCTTTCTATCTCTTTTTAAAATTGAGCTACACCCAAACTATTTCATTCAGGGATGCATAAGAACATAGAAACATAAGAAGAGCCCTGCTGGATCAGGCCAAAGGCCCATTTAGTCCAGCTCCCTGTATCTCACCGTGGCCCCACCAGATGCGTCTGGGAGCGCACGAGACTAGATCTCTGTCTCCTGATACCCCTCCCCTGCATCTGGCCCTTGACGTGCCCTGGTTTTAAGCCTGGAGATGCCACATCTCCATCATGGTTTGTCACCTGTGATGGACTTTTCCTCCAGGAATCTGTCCAATCCCCTTTTGAAGGCATCCAGGCCAGATGCCATCACCACCTCCTGTGGCACGGAGTTCCACAGACTAACAACACACTGGGTAAACAAAAAATTTCTTTTGTCTTACAGAAGAAACTTACCCTTACAGAAGCCATGCTGACCTTGTAAATCTTCATACAGAAAATATCGGATCGGATCTGGCCACGGTGGCACATGCGTTATTCTATGTGGGGCCACCTTTGGCAAGTGCTTGGAAGTGCCTCCTTACAAGAGCTGGTTACAAGGATTTCTATTCTTAAGTCGAATGTTGTCCTTCTGCAAGTAGGCAAAGACCTTCAGCTTCAGGCAAGCTTTCCCTTAATCACTCATTGCCTGGGAGAGGTTTGCCAAATCGATTATTGGTCTTGTTAACTGGGAGTTGAGTCATGGCTACTGGACTTCTTTTTTGAGAGATAGAAACGTTTCGTTGTTCATCCAAACAGCTTCATCGGTCTGAATACAGCTAGTGCAAGAGACCTTCTTATAGTCAGCTTGACCTCTTGTCCCCTGGTCTGATTGGCTCATAAGATGAACAAAGCCTGAATAGGCTCGTTAGGGAGACATTAGTGTCCATGGCCTTAAGGTAAACAATGGCCTAAGGTGCTGAAACCCATCAAGAATGGGTCGTTAGCTGTGACCTGGTGGTGAAGGCTCCTTGATTTGCCTGGGTACTTTGGAAAGTACAGCCTGATAAGTAGCAGATAGACTATGCCGGAGCCCACCACCTCTGTTGAGGGAGGGATTTTCAATGCTAACATGAATGGCTTCCCTTACTCCTCTCTCAAACCACCTCTCTTCTTTGTCTAATATGTGTACATCCTCATCTTTGAAATAGTGCCCTTTGTCCTTCAAATGGAGGTGTACTGCCGATTCTGGTCCTGAGCTGTTACCTCTCCTATGTTGGGCCATTCTTCTGTTTAATGGCTGTTTAGTTTCTCCAATGTAGAGGTCCAGTAGCCATGACTCAACTCCCAGTTAAACGAACCTGGATGACTGAGAATCTTCACAGACGTATTGGTCTTGTTGTTTTTAACTGTGTTTTCAGCCCGTGGTGTCCCACAGCAAGCAAGACCACTTGCAGCTTTAACCATATCCAGTATGACTTTTTTTTTAAACACATGCCTAGTTTCTTCGTGGGACATGTATCCATTTATTTCTACTCCTTGTTTCCTGTTCTCTAAGCACATATGGTTTTCTAACCTGCCTCTGGTCCATAAGGCAAAAGAAAGGGGGACAATGAGTTTAGCCTCCATCAGCAGCCTCTCATTTTTGGGGCAAGTAACAGCTCATCTCTTGTGAGCAGGCGTGGGGCAGAAAAAAGCTGACCTGCGTCATCTGGCATCTGAAGCAGCCTTGGACTTTGCCCGTCCTTGGGTTTTACTGGCTGCCAGACAGATAAACTTAAACCATAGTGTCATAACTCTCAGATAAGGTATCTGTGGGTGGCGTTCAGAGGCAAGGTGCTCCACAGAAGAATGTGTGCTGATTTGCAAACCTCAGACCAAGACTGGGCCAAGCTTGGCGGTCCCGCTCTTGATGGCCTGTGTGCCCTCTCCTTGGCCACAAGCCAACTGGGTGTGTGGAAGGCCAGCAGGAGCCCTGGAGAGTCACCCTTTGGTTGGACCTGCGTTATCCAAAAGCAACAAGGAGACTGGTCTTCTCCGTGCACTGAAGTGCCAGCCATCAGCATTTCTTTTATTTGCCTCCCTAACCTAAGGGGGCGTGGTGGCTCGGTGGACTAAGGCTTCCGAAAACTGTTGGCTGCAAAGTCGGCAGCTCGGTGGTTCGAATCCCGGGTGCCAAGCAGCGGAGTGAGCTCCCTCTGTAAACCCCAGCTCCTGCCAACCTAGCAGTTTGAAAACATGCCAATGCAAGTAGATAAATAGGGACCGCCGTAAAAAGCGGGAAGGTAAAACAGTGTTTCCTTGCAGCCATGCTGGCCACGTGGCCTTGGACTTGCACAACACTGGCTCTTGGGCTTGAATATGGAGATGAGTACCGCCCCTAGAGTCGGACACAACTAGCACACATGTGCGGGGGGAACCTTTACTTTTTACCTAACCTCAAAAGTCATCAATTTACATAGTCCTGTTAACAATGCACCCTGCGGATACGTTTTGTGCAGTGTGGGTTTGTGTGTGTGTGTGGGGGGGGCAGGGTAAAATAAGAAGGGACTCTCCAGTATTCCTGCCAAGAAAAGCTCCATGGACATGGGGTCACAAAGAGTCAGTCACAACTGTAATGACACAACAAGGGGCAAGTACAGTGGACCCTTGTATAACAAACGGTTTGCATAACAAAAAATTTGTACAACACAAAAATTCCGGAGATAGGGGAAATTTGCTTAACAGAATCGTCTATGGGGCAAATCTGTACAACGTAAAAATGGGATCACTCTGTTTTCAATGCATTCCTATGCGAAATTTGTATAAAGGAAAATTTGCTTAACATAATTTCATTTAGAACGAATTAATTCGTTTATGCAAGGTACCACTGTATATCATTAGGAAAGCAACAGGTATCTTTACATAGCTGGGGAGCAGCTGCTACTGACTTGAAACATTCTGGCATGGTCCACCATACCCCACTGCATTGTTAAGTGGGAACTTACAGAGAAAAATTTGAAGAACCCAGTCCTGTTTCGCTATGTTCTGCCTAATTCTATTGCCTGTTTAAAACATGGCTGGCTAGATTTTTCTGGCCAGCACTTTTTATAATCACTGTCAGTTCCGCAGGCCAGGGATTTTGTAGGACAAAAGCCTCTGGAGGCTTATAACTGCACACCACCTCTGACGTAAAGTCACGCGTTGTAATATGCTACATGAAAATTATTACATATCTCTATTATTGATGGGCATCTAGCAAATCCCAAACCAGGGGAAAAACACTCCACTAACTGGGCTGGTTTGTGATTCGGATGACGGTTTGATTCATAGATCCCAGGTTTGCCAAAACGAAATGTGAAACCATTTCCCTCCTTGGCTCTTCGTTTTGCGTTGGCAAAACGGGACGCCCACCCCTCCTCCCATCCCCGTCACCTGTCAGCTAAGCATGGGTGCATGTGCACAGGCAGTAGCCTAGCTCCTTGCTCCGGCATGAGCCGGGAAAATGAACCACAGACCAGTTCATTTCGGAGGGGTTCATTTGGGATAGTTTGTGGTTCATATAAGTAGCCACAAATTATGAACCATCACAAAACCACTGGTTTTCTGGTTTGTGCCAATCTCTAATCTATAGCTATATGTAGATTCCCAGTGTGGTGTAGGGGAGAGTGATGGACTAGGACTCAGGAGAACAGGGTTCAAATCCCCGTTCAGCCATAGAAACGTATTGTGTGTTTGTGTGTAGAACTGGTAAAACCACTCCTTAAATATCTCACTTATTTTGAAAGCCCTGTTAGGGTTTCCACAAGTCAGTTCCAACATGTTGGCACAGAACAACAACATATTCTAATATAAGCTGTGAACATGAGCCAACAGTCTGAATAAGCTAAGTATGAGCCAACAGAGTGATGTGGCCACAAAAATGGCAAATGCCTATTTTAGGCTTCATTAACAGAATTATAGCCTCCAAATCCCGTGAAGGGCTTGCCTCCCTCTATTCAGCACTGGTTTGGCCTCACCGTCAGTATTGTGTCCACCTCTGAACACCACACTTCAAGAACCATGCTGACCAATTGTGCGGGGGGGGGGGCAGAAAATGAAGTTAAAGATGATTAGGAGGCTGGAAACCAAGTCCTACATGCATGTCCAAACTTTGGCCCTCCAGATGTATTGGACCACAACTCCCACAGTCCTTTGCCATTGGAAATACAGGCTTGGAATTCTGGGAGTTGTGCTCCAAAACATCTGGAGGGCCAAAGTTTGGACATGCTTGTGACCTAGGAGAAAAGAATGGGGGCATATTTAGCCTGCAGAAAATAAGACTGACGGATGATATGATGGCACTTTTTCAAACATTTGAAGGGCTATGATACAGGGTGTGTGTGTCAGGATCTCTTCTCAATCATCCCAGAGTAGTGGGAGTGCAACAATGGGCTCAAGTAATGAGAACCCCGCTTTTGGCTGAATATCAGGGAAAAATTCCTAATTGTTAGAGCAGTATGGCAGTGGACGCAATGATCTAAAGAGGTGGTGAGTGCTCCAACATTGGAGGAGTTCAAGTGAAATTAGGGCAACCACCTGGCAGACACCCATTGATTTGTATTCCTCCATGGAGCAGGGGGTTGGACTTGACAGAATCATGACATTTGGACCATTCCCAACTTCATGATTCTATGAACTATAGCTGTCCGAATTGCGAGGAAGCCTGGTGGTCTATCTTCTACTTATTCTTTGCTAAGGCCTCGTGAAGTGATTTATCCTGTATGTAGAAAGAGTGCTCCCTCCCTGGCCAAAAGGGTGTGATTGCTGAAAGACGTTAAAAGCAGCCAAGTCAAGGGCATGCCTCCTCTGTCTCTGGAATGTTAACACCAACTTCCTTTGCTTGTCACATTCTGAAAATGCAGACATAAAAGCGGATAATTATTGGGCAGAAAGCAATGCAAGTGGCAGAACCATGTGCTTTAGCCCTAAGTGTATAATGAAGGTGAATAATCACCCTGGACTTCTCCATGTGTGATGTGCATGTCAGTTTCACAGCCGGAGGTGATACTTTAGGACAGTGCTGGTGGACCTTTTAAAGACCGAGTGCCCAAACTGCGATTCAAAACCCACTAATTTTTTGCAAAGTGCCAATACACACAGTATTAGATCCAGAGTTGCCTGTTCTCAAGTGGTCTCCATGACAAGTTGCTCTAAGGCACAGTCATTCAGCATGTCGAGAAACAACCACACTTGTTCTGCTTTATTTGCTACTTTTATATTCCAGTCAGCATATCCTGTTTTGGTATGTGATCAACTACCTCCTCAACGTTCGCATGGAAATTTTGGGTTTCATTTCGCCCAGCCTCTGTAGTTGGATTATGTTTATGTTGATAAATTTCCAAGAAGACGTAGATGATGGTTATGCTCATAACTTTCCAAGAAGACTTAGATGATGGTTATGTTGATAACTTTCCAAGAAATCTCACTGCTAATAGAAGTCTGATCCATGTTCAAATGTTGCAACTAAGGCTCTGGTAATTAGGGAACATCATGAGACTCATTGGGAAAGACAATGATACTATTACAGGAAAAGAGATTCCATTTGAACATTAGGAAGAACTTCCTGACGGTTAGAGCTGTCCAAAAGGGGAAGATGCTGCCACAAAGGAGGGTGGTGGAGTCTCCATCTTTGGAGGTTTCTAAGCAAAGTCTGGATGGCCATCTGTCAGGGGTACTTTGAGGGGGCTTCCTGCAAAGCAGGGGGTTTGACTAGATGGCCCTTGAGGTCTCTTCCAACTCTATGATTGTAGGATTCGGCCAACAGATAGCACCACTGGACCATTGACATGTCTAATGGAAAACTCCTAGGTGAATACTGACCAAACCTTCTGAGGTCCTCTAGAAATTAATGGAGATATGATGACAACACCGAATGGTGATGACCTGACAAAGGAGAAGAATGGATCACATCTCATGGTCAGCTGCTACACAACTTTTCATTAGGCTCTTGTTTCTGCTGAGGGTCAAGGAGTGAAAAGCAAAGAAACATACCACATCCATTTTGAGTACTTGAAGCCAAGATGCTGAAGCATCATGGTCTCTCCCCACTTTTTCTGATATGGTGGGAAGGGGTAGGTCAAATGAGCTCCCTAAGAGAAGGCAAGGCACCCCATAATCTGGGAGCAGCTCATGTCTTCAACAGGTGGGCCTGTGCGGGTGGTGAGGATGAGAGAACCTCTCTCCTTAACACTCTTGGGGGCTCAGAGGGGGCAACAGGATTTTGCACATGGCTGGGAACAAGATGTCAATAACAGCAATTCAAGTTGGCCCAGAAATAAACCTGAATCTAGCATTGCCATTGAAAAGAGAAGATACGCCCTCTCTGTATCCACCTCTCGGTAATAGCCCAGCCACTGCACTTTGGCCTGGTTGAAAGGCAGGCCCACACAAAATGCATTGCAACAATCACCCCAACAAGATATACGAAAGGCATACATTGCTGTGACCAGACCAGGCATTGCCAAGAATGGATGGTGCTGGCCCCCAAGATTTAATTGCGCAAATACACTCCGGGCTCCCCTGAAACCTGAGCATACAGGCTCCAGAGATGAATCCAGAAGCATACTGAAGCAGTGAATTCCACCTGACACAGGTGGAACCCCTGTTCCCTATTCAGGGAAGACTGAAAGAGCTGGGCTAGGTATGGGCACCTTACAAAAAACCGACATGCTGTTTTGTTTGGAAGTTGCGTCATGGTTACTGGACTTCTTTTTGAGAGATAGAAACATTTCACTGCTCCTCCAAACAGCTTCGAGGAAGCTGTTTGGAGGAGCAGCGAAACGTTTCTATCTCTCAGAAAGATGTCCAGTAGCCATGACTCAACTTCCAGATAAACTCACCTGGATGACTGGGATTCTTCACAGACAGATGCTGTTTTGTTGCTTCGTAAGGTTTTGAAATGTTTCGTAAGGTTTCAAAACGAAGTGAAACGGCAGACAGCGTCTTGTCACGAACCAAACCAGTTTGGTTCCTTCAAACCAGGAAGCTGCCACCAGATCTCCCTTCAGGCAAAGGGCTGTGATCTGGCAGCTGTGTCCCAGTTCTCACCACTGCCACCTGGCTGATTTTGACAGCTCAAGCAGTTTAAAAAAAACAGCTGGGAGGCAGTGGGGAATCCTCCAGCAGACGTCTGAGAGCCCCTGCTAAGGGATTCCCTTGTGGGACAGAGAGGCTGTCAGGAAAGGTTCATGCTTGGGAGAAGGTGGTGGACTAGAGGGTTTTTAAATGTCCCACCCACAACACCGAGAGCACTCTCGGAGTTGCGGGCAGGACATTTTTAAAAGGCTGGAGCCTTTGGCAGCTCAGCTGGAGCCTTTTTTAAATGGCCTGCCCACAACTGCGAGAGGCTCGCTGTTGCGGCAGCCTGTTTTAAAAAGCCTCCAGCCCACCATCTGGGTAGTGGGCTAGAGCCTTTTAAAAAATCCCCTGCCGCACCAATGAGAGTGCTGATGCGGCGGGGGATTCAAAAGCTTCCAGCCCACCGCCCCTGTTTTTTTTCTCCTTTCAAAAGGTTCCAGCCCACTTCCACCACTGCCCACAGCACCCATTTCCAGAACACACACACACCCGAGAGGAAGGGGTGGCAGGGGAGAAAGGAGCAGCCAGGCAGATAACTTACTTCTGCCTGGCTGCAGTGCTCCGTTCTCCATAGCCCCCTGCCTCCCAGCTGACATTTTTTGACAGCTCAAACTGTCAAAATCAGCTGGGAGGCAGTGGCGGGCAAGAACAACGCTGAAGATCTAGAGACGGGCGGTGGGCTGGAGGCTTTTGAATCCCCCACTGCAGCAGCTAGAGCACTAGTGCAGCAGGGGATTCATTTCATTTCTCATTTTGTTTCGTAAGGGACTAAAAGAATGAAACGGAATGAAACAAAACACTATTTTTTCCATTTCATGCCCTTCCCTAAACTGAGCATGTTTAGCATGGATAAAAGAAGCTTTCTTTTATCCATGCTAAACATGGGAGAGAGACAATAGCATTTTTCAGATACTTGGAAGGCTGTCCTATAGAAATTTGTTCTCAATCATCCCAGAGTACAGGACATATAATATAGGGCTGCTCTAGCTACAGAAAGCTGGAGTTCAGCAGAACATCAGGAAAATCCTCTTAAATCTTAAGAGTCGTATGACAGCTGTACCAATGATCTTGGGAGGTGGTGAGTACTCCAGCACCGGAGGCATTTAAGAGAAAATTGAACAACCATCTAGCAGGTCTGGTATGACTTGGATTCCTGCATTGATGGCCTTACAGGACCCTTCTATTTCCATTATTCTAGGTCTCACCTTAAATTACATGGAAATCAAAATGAAGATTCACAAAAGAACCAAGCTTCTACCCGTTCAATGTGTAGCCTGCATTACTGTAATTAAAAACTGTAAACCACCCAGAGACTACTTGAAGTGATAGGGGGCGGTATATAAGCAGAACACTTTGCTTTACCCATTGTCGTATTCCCTGATCTGGAAGAAAAGTTTCTCATCAAGGTGGTCAGCACTCCGGATATAGAAAATCAGTATTTATGGCTGTAGACAGATATCTTGCCGTGCCTTTACAATTGGTTTTGCTACACCTTTGATAAGTTCAACGTGGTTGGAGCTATTAGTCATATTAGAAACCCAATATTAAGCAGGAGTGCCAGCACCCATACCCATAATAAATCCAAAACTAATTTGGGAAATGATAGAGTCTTACATAAAGAGACTGTTGCTGAAATTTAACCCCCCCCATAAAGATGGTATCTGGCAATTTTTGTCTATGGCCTATCCATTTCTTTTGACTCAGTTCCACACCCTTAATTTATTTGGCTCAAACATTTTCATTGTTGCATACGATGGGGCTACCAGACCCATATCTGATCGTACAGTTTCTCTCCCACTAGTACGGAGGTGGAGCACACATAGAGAGGGTGTTTCATCTACCTATTTGCACCCTTTCCCGGCTCTGTCCTGCCGAAATTGCTTCCATCACTGCAAAATTCCTAACAGGTTTTCTGAGGTGCAGAACACTCAGGGGCTATGTGCGTTTGGGCCCCTGGTTTCAGCAGATTTGCAATCGGGGGGGGGGGGAGTATTTAACTGAAGTTAAATCATAGAATCATAGAATTATAGAGTTGGAAGAGACCTCAAGGGCCATCTAGTCCAACCCCCTGCCATGCAGGAATCCCATCACAAGATTTCCGACAGATGGCCATCCAGCCTCTGCTTAAAAACCTCCACAGAAGGAGACTCCCCCACCCTTTGTGGCAGCATATTCCACTGCCAAACAGCTCTAACCATCATGAAGTTTTTCCTAATGTTCAAATGGAATCTCTTTTCCTGTAGTTTGAGACCATTGCCCCGCGTCCTAGTCTCTGAAGCCATGGAAAACAAACCTGATCCCTCTTCAATATGACATCCTTTCAAATATTTAAACATAGCTATCCTATCCTCCCTCATCCTTCTTTTTGAAAGGCTAAACATTCCCAGCTCCCTAAGCCGTTCCTCGTAAGACATTTCTTCCAGATCTTCAACCATCCTGGTCGCCTTCCTCTGCACCCGCTCAAGGTTGTCAACATCCTTTTTAAATTGAGGTGCATAGAACTGGACACAGGACTCCAGGTGGGGTCTGACCAGAGCAGAATAGAGTGGTACTATCACTTCCCTTGATCTAGACACTATGGTTCTGTTGATGCAACCTATATCAGATTATGCCCTGCATATCAGACATCCTAGCAGGATAATTCCTCATTTCAATTTTTTTTCCCTTGTGGCGATGACCGTGTGCTTTTTCATCGAACACATTTCCAAACCTTTACAGGCATGTTGGTACTTTTTGGCTTTTAAGAGACAGTGACCTCAGATTGCATGCAATGTCATGACAGGTGTGAAAAACAATGATTGTGTGTAGGAGGACAATTGATGGTGCCCTTTATAAGATGTCTATCAAACAAGGAGTAAATGATTACCTCTCTCCTATGGAGCCGTGACAGCAGATCCCATTAGTGGGATCCTTGCAGCACCCAAGGAAAGAAGATGAAGAACTGAGAGACCTCTGGCCATCAAAGATTTCCTGTTGACTAGTATAAACCACACTCCAAGAATTAGTTCTATAGCACCTTTCCTTATATGAAAATGCATGGCGTGTTAACTCTGCTGTCACTTAAGCCTTGCCCCCAAATCCCTGTTCCTCATTCTTCATCATATAGTCCTTGGCTGCATGTCCCATAATATGCAACGTGGAAGATTGTTCCAGTTAGAAAGGAGCCAGGAATATCTCAAGGCATGATGGGGATTTCTTCTGTATGCAACTATTATCGCCAACATGAGATGCTGGTTCTGGCTGGTGTCAAACCACTGAATCAGTGGCACTTGACTTGACCTAGCTGATTCTGTTGGCTTAATCCAACTGGGACTATTGAGTAGATTTATGTCTTCCTATTATATGTTTCTTGAATGCAACTCATTGAAGGAATATACTGTAAACTTTTAGTAAAATAAATGCTCTTTTGTTGTTCAGTCGTTCACTCGTGTCCGACTCTTCGTGACCCCATGGACGAGAGCTCTCCAGGCCTTCCTGTCCTCCACTGCCTCCCGGAGTTTGGTCAAATCCATATTGGTTGCATCGATGACACCGTCCAACCATCTCATTCTCTGCCATCCTCTTTTCCTTTTGCCTTCAATCTTTCCCAACATCAGGGACTTTTCCAATGCATTCTACATTGGACAAACAAGGCACTCTCTAAGAACACACATCAATAGACACAAGTCTGACATAAGAAACCACAATACAGTCACTCCCCGCCATTTTGCGGTTCAGGTACTGCGGTCCCACTACATCGCGGGATCGCAGTACCTGCACCTCAGGGCCGCGTGGGGGGGCGGCAGGGGGCAATCGGGTTTCTCCGTGCCGCCCCCAGGCTCCACCGAGAAGCCTTGGGGCTGCGGGTGGTGGTGGCGGGGGGTGATTGGGTCACTCCACGCTGTCCCCCGCGCTCTGCTGAGAAGCCTCGGGGCCGCGCAGCGGGCGGCGGCGGGAGGTAAGATCCCGCAACACCACCTGCACGTGTCACCCCAAGACTTCTCGGGCAGGTGTGCGATCGCCCCCCGCCCCGCCCCAGGCCCCCCCACCTGCTTCCGCATATCGCAGATTTTCATGCATCGCGGGTGGGGTGGGTCCCTAACCCCCATGATCGGCAGGGGGTTACTGTACACAGAAACCTGTCTCAAACCATTTCAGTCTACCAGGCCACTCCCTTAAGGATTTGAAGGTCACTGCCTTGGAACAGAAACACTACAAATCAAGAATACAAAGAGAAACAGCAGAGATAAAATTAATATGCATGATGGACACACACAAGAATGGATTAAATATAAGCCAGGATTTCTTGAGTTCATTTCCCTGAATGAGGGACACTACCTACTATATGACTTTATATGGATTACCATACATGATTGCATTGACTGAATTCATAAGAATAGTGTTTTCCATGTTGCTTTTCACCCCTTATAATTGGATTATTCTTTTCTTCTTGCATGCACTGTGTAGCTCTAATGTTACCTTTTAATGCTCTAAGATGCCTCTTGAAATTCCCTGTTCTTGACTTGAATATGTCTTAAATGTTCTGGACTGTATATTGTCCCTCATTATTGTAAGCCACCTTGGGTCCTTTTCCAAGGAGAAAGGTGGGGTAAAGAGATTCAAATTAAACAAATAAATAAATCTTATCCAATGTAATACTGTATTACTATATTGCCACTGGGGCTCCCCCCCCTCGATGGAAATTCATTTCCCACCAAAAGGCAAAAACTTTGCAACACTCCCCCCTCTCTTCCAACACCCTCCTTCTCACCCTGCTCTGAACTGGTGTCTGGCCATAAAACAACACCTACATAACAACATATACTGCCTTCAAAACCAACTCCCCTCTTCCTCTCCCCCTTCCCCATCCCCCTTCACTCCAGCTCTGTCTCTATGGGAATTTACAACCAGGCTTGCATGCAAATACGCCTACATACAACAGCCAATGAATATTTGGTATGAAACATATATTCCATTATATATCATCTTGCACACCTCATTCTGCCACTATATGTCTGAAGAAGTGTTCATGTCCATGAAATGTTACATCAAAATATGAAATTTAGGCTTTAAGGTGCCACATGTTTTGTGTCTTTCGTATCTTTTGTTTACTTTTCCTTTTCTGGAATTCTTGGAAAAAAACACAGCTACCCTCTCCGAAACTAGAAACAACCAAATGTATGCCTTTTGGGAGATGCTTTTGAATACGTTTGTTCTAAGTGAAATAACAGGAAGAGTTTAAATGTAGCCCAAGGGCACTTTTGAGGCTTAACACTTATTAGGATTGCTTGGAGGTGAGAGGGTAATATATATTTATTAAAGCGCTAGAATATTGTAGCAGGAGGTAGGAAGAGAAGATGTTACAAAAGAAGAGAGGGAGAGTTTGAAAGACTCTGGACTAGAGATGAAGAGCTGAAAGGGAAGGACATTGTAATAGAGGTCAGCGCTGTAGGCTTCGAGCCAAGGAGGAGGAGTGAGCAGCAATTTTGAGAGAGGAGGAGGAGGAGGGTGAATTTTATAAGGGTCAGCAGGCTCTTGAGAAGAAGGGAAGAGCAGTAGCAACTGAAGTTCAGGAGAAGAAGAGCTCCTGCTGTGGGGGTGAGTCAGCTTGAGGGGAGGTTGAGCAGATCCTCAGATGGAGCAGGAGAAGCACTGAAGGAGGAGGAGATGAAAAGAGAGGGGGAGTATATGAAGGAAAGTAGGTGCGGGGGGAGAGAAACAAGGGTATGGATGCTGGTTGTGGAACCAACTGGTGACCTCCTTGACCATGCATTGAAAAGGGGGGGGTCGACATTACATGGGCAAAATGAGAATTAAGAAGGGCCACCACAGTCCTTGTCTTGTTCTGTCATGTCCTCTTCTCTTGTTTTTTCTTGTCTGGTGTTGGTCTTGGTCTTCTCTTCTCTTCCTCTTTATATTTCATTTCATTCTTTTCTCTCTTCCCTTTTCTTCTGCATATTTATCAGGATAGTATTTGCCTCAACAGGCAAGTCTGTGTGGGTGGGTTGGGGGGTGTAATCAGAGATCATCTGTGGCCAGATTTCTCCCACGGTCTTTAAATTGCAAAAAGAAAGGGCTTAAAGTGGCAGAAGGACAAGGAATGTGTTACAAATTGCAAATTTGCAATAAGAGAAGGAGGAGGAGGAGGAGGAGGAGAACAATGAAATGAGAACTACATTTACATCATTGTCTCTGCTTACAAAGGAGCCACTTCCTTCCAAACCTCAATGACTAACCTCCAGTGGACTATTTTGGGCTAATAACCAGGGATCTACACCATGAAAGGAAGAGCACCTGTAAACAGAGACGGAGAACATGTTGCTCAGGTGGCAATTTTGCCCGCTGTTGGCACTGCCTCAAAGGCCAGGCTCACAGACAGCAAAACCAGCAAGTCCACCTGGTGCTGTAAAACCAGAAGAACTCCAGAGTAGCTAAGAGTCCTAACCAGAGAGCAAAGATGCACACACATTTCACTCCTATGAGCATATATAATTCTCTAGCAATCATTTCTACTTGAAAATCTTGGGGACATAAAAAAGAGAGGAACGGACAGAAGATAAACATCAACTTGTGGGAGGGACAGGTGCCTACTGGAATTCTAATAACAACCTAAGGGACAGGAAAACCACAACTATCTGTGCCAGCTCAGACGGAGGAATGAGACAGCCCTCTCTCTGACCTGCTGTTTTGATTGGGTGCGTTATAAGGAGGCAAGCAGACCTGTGTTTACCTTTTGCTGTGATTCCTCCAGCAGACCAGTTCCCGTCATGAATTTCTGGGAGACCGTGCTGAGTGCCTTGCTAGGATCTCTGCTTGCGATCGTCCTTGGTGCCCTCTACACGGCCGGAGCGTTTCGCAAGAGGAGACCCAAAGAACCTCCCCTGGACAAAGGGTGGATTCCATGGTTGGGCCATGGGCTGGGCTTCAGGAGGAACCCCGTCGAGTTTCTGGAGGAAATGAGGAAGAAACACGGAGATATTTTCACCTTTCTGATTGGTGGCAATTATATGAATTTTGTGGCAGATGCTTCCACCTACGAAGCCATCATAAAGGAATCAAAGGACAAGCTGGATTTTGGAACTTTTGCAAAAATTATTGTTTCCAACACGTTTGGCTTTCAGCCCACCGAAACCCATCACAAAATTGTGGAAATCATCAGCAAGAAGTATCTTAATGGCCAGAATCTAGCTTCCCTGAACCAGGTTATGATGGAGAAGTTGCAGACTGTGATGCTTCATGGCCGGAGTTCAGGAGACGGGCAAAAACCATGGCAGCAGGATGGAGTCTTCCATTTCAGTTACAAAACCATCTTCCAGGCCGCTGTCCTATCCTTGTTTGGCACCGACCCAGACAAAAACGTTGGGAGCAAAGATGATGGGATAGAAAGGAAGCTTGAAAAATGTGGAGAGCTCTTTAAAGAGTTTGCGAAATTTGACCATTTCTTTCCCCTGATGGCCGTCGGCATGCTGGACGCTCAGGGACGGAAGGAGGTAGACCGACTGAGGAACATCTTATGGGACGTTCTTTCAGTAGACAAGCTGTACCAGCGGGACAACATCAACAGCTGGATCGTTGAGCAGGACCGGCAGATGGCGGAGGCGGGGATGAGTGAAAAGATGAGGACCCAGTTCCAACTCCTTCTTCTCTGGGCCTCTCAAGCCAACACTGGCCCGGCTACTTCCTGGATCCTTATACATCTTCTGAAAGACCCAGAAGCGATGAAGGCAGTGAGGGAAGAAGTGGAGAAAGCCCTAAGAGAGGCTGGTCAGGAAGTCAAGCCAGGCAGCCCTTTGATCAAGGTGACCCTGGATGCGATGAAGATGCCTCTTCTGAACAGCGTCGTAGAGGAAACCTTGCGCTTGAAGGCCAGCACTTTCCTCTTCCGAAGCGTGATGGAAGAAACCTCGATCATCCTGTCCGGTGGGAAAGAGTACACCCTGCGAAAAGGAGACCATCTTCTTCTCTTCCCTTTCCTTTCGCTGCACATGGATCCAGAGGTCTACCCTGAGCCTGAGAAGTTCAAGTCTGACAGGTTCTTGAATCCCGACGGCACGAAAAAAGAATTCTATAAAAACGGGACCAAGCTGAAGCACTCCATCATGCCCTTTGGCGCCGGACCCTCCATGTGTCCCGGGAGGTTCTTTGCGGTGAGCGAAATGAAGATGTTTGTGATCCTGATGCTTGTATACTTTGACATGGAACTGGTTGACCAAGAAGAGGAAATTCCTCCCGTGGATGCCAGCCGTTATGGGTTTGGGGTTGCAAATCCTTCTCATGATATCAAATTCAGGTATCGGCTGCGATTCTAAGGGGAAAAGAACATAGAGTGGTATCTTGATTTACGAATTTAATCCGTTCTGAATTCATGTTCTTAAGTCGAACTACTCTTAAGTCGGGGTACCTATCTACAAAATTAAAACAATAAGTTTAAAAATAAAAAATGGAAAAAAATATTTGTAGGTCGAGCACACCATATCTAAAATTTGTAAGGCAGCAGTTAAAATGCCAACAGTTTTCTGCTCTTAAGTCGGGCTGCTCTTAAGTCAGACTCAGGGTACCACTGTGTGCGTATATATATAATCCATCTAAAATTGCAATACTAAAGTTGCAACATAATATCATACTATTATATCATACATAATATCATACTTTAGCAGTTTCAGAATCATGTGGCCATTCCTTGGATCCCCATATTTTTGAATGCCCATCTTTAATCTGGAGAAAATATTTATCGGGTGTCATTTCTGGGTATTCAAAAATATGAGGATCCAAGGAATGGCCACATGATTCTGAAATTTCTAAAGTATGACATTGTATTGCAACTTTAGACAAACCTTAGCAGCAAATGGGTGGGTATTCCACAGGCAGGCAGGTGGTGGTGTGTATAATTTGTGACCAGATGCCCTGATACTGTAAGAACTATTTGTAGTTCACTCTGCTAATAATGTGTTGATGCATTCATCATTTGATGGATTTTTGCTTCCTTTTTTGTACATAGTTCTTTTTTATTCTTTGATTCTTTTCTGTAAACTGCCCAGTTTCAAAGTGGTCAACAAGTACTACTAATAAATGCATATAACACCAAACTACTAGCAGTGCTCAGATATCAGGGTTGTTGTGGTGTCTACTCTATAAAGCATAGAATATTTTCTTCCGAAGGGTCTTTCTGAGACTATAGCTCACTGAAAACCCAAGTTAGAAGCTGTTGTTGATCAAAAACTGCTGCGTGGAAGGACGGACGGGACACAGGAGAGGGCCTTCTCTGTCGCAGCTCCCAGACTGTGGAACTCCCTCCCACAGGAGGCCAGCCTGACCCCATCTTTGCTGTCCTTCCATAAGCAGGCAGAGAATAGCCTTCCCTTAGTAGATGACTGTCCAGTAATGTTTCTTAAACGGAATGTTGTTCTTTGTTCATTTTAATCTGTTTTTGGTGTTGGTTTTGTTTGCCATTTTTCATGCTTAGTTCCCCACAGGGCAGCCTGTGTGGCGTTAGACCAGCGGCACACTCCCAGGGCAATGGAAATGGTAAACTGTCTCTCCAGAAAACTCTAGAAAGATCCACCATAAGACAGGATTGACTTGACAGCACACATTTATTATTAAACAGGCCAGTTAAGTCTTTGACCAACAGAGTCTTTGATTCATCTTGTTTTTCTCCTCATTTATGACTTCTTCATTGCCAGCATCAAGTAAAAGGCACTGATGATCTTTTGGGGAAAAAATGTAAAGGCACTCACAAAATCAAGGATCAAGCCTTAGAATAAAGAATTTGACAGTACTAACTTGACGGAAGCGTATAGTTAAGCTTCATGCAGGAGATATGTTGAACAGAATGAAAACCACCCGTTCGTTTTCAGAGAAAAAGAGGTGCAGATAATATGGGAACACAGCACACAATATAACATGCCTCAGCCCACAGCTTGAACCTGCAAACCTGAATTTTCAGAGAAGGGTTCCAACTTGATTGAAAAACGAGTTGAAGCCCAATCAAGACCCTGTGGAATTTACTTTTCAAACTTAGTCCTATGGACTGGAGGTCTGGGGGACTGTGGTCCAGATAGGACTAAAGTACTTTAATCTGTCCTTCCATAGATCACTAGGCATGCCAGGGCACAAGGTGGAATTGCTATGTTTTGCTCTCCAGGCAAGGAGAGAAATCTCAAGGTAAGCAGAGCACTCAAGGAGTTCTTTTCATGTGTGGTGGCTTTTAAACCCGAGTACTCAGTGGACTAAGGCTTCCAAAACCAGTCGGCTGCAATCTGGAAGCTGAGTCATGGCTACTGGACTTCTTTTTGAGAGATAGAAATGTTTTGCTGTTCATACAAACAGCTTCATCGGTCTCCCATGAAGCTGTTTGTATGAACAGCGAAACGTTTCTATCTCTCAAAAAGAAGTCCAGTAGCCATGACTCAACTTCCAGATAAACTCACCTGGATGACTGAGAATCTTCACATACAGTTGGCTGCAAAGTCGGCAGCTCAGCGATTCGAATCCCAGGTGCCATGCAGCAAAGCGAGCTCCCACTGTTCACCCCAGCTCCTGCCAACCTAGCCGTTCGAAAGCATGTAAATGCAAGTAGATAAATATGTACCGCCATAACAAGCGGGAAGGTAAAACAGTGTTTCCTTGCAGCCATGCCGGCCACGTGGCCACTGACTTGCACAACACTGGCTCTTCGGCTTGAATACGGAGATGAGCACCGCCCCTAGACTTGAACACGACTAGCACACATGTGCAGGGGGAACTTTACCTTTACCTTACCTTGGGGGTGCAGGCGAGAGGATCCTTCATGCCACCTGGAGTGAGGCAGGGAATGGATGGGACACCACCACTGCAATGCGTGAGAACTCACCTTTCAACTCACAAAGCCCGCACGGTCGACCACAGATCCAAAATGAAAATGTAATGGAGATGGGAGGTGGACATTTCCCAACAGAAAGTCCTGCAGTGTGGCTCAGGCAGAGGAATCCATTTCAGAAAGGCTGCGGAGGGTGGGAGATCTCTTCTGGGATGGAGCCCCAGTGGCATGGGCCCTTCAGACAAGGCACAGCTGATGCTGAAATGAAGAGATGGTGGTGGTGACAACGTATTGTTGTTGACCTGCCAGGGGTGAGGAGCAGAGGACACCACATATCTCTGGAGGGATATGCCTCAGTTCGGGCTTGTTGGGGTTCTCGCAATGCTGTGCCTGCCACGTCATGGCCTCTGTCACACAAGGCGAGATATAACCTCCTTCAAAGAGCCATTCCCCCTTTGCCTTGCCTTCTGCCAGTTGGATCAGGTAGGGCACAAACGTTTCTAAATACAGTAGGACCCCCGTATCCACTGATTCATTATCCACTGATTCAGTTATCCACGGTTGGCAGAGGAAAAAAATAAATATTTCAGCAGCCACAAAGCAAGCTGTAAAGCAAGCCGTTGTCACAAATAGCATCTGTAAAGCAAACTACTGTCACAAACAGCGGCCATAATGCAAGCTACTGTCTCAAAACAGCAGTCATAAAGCAAGCTACTGTCAGGAAACAGCAGTTTGGGGGTGGGAGGGCAGGCGTTCTCTCTTATCCACAGTTTTCATCATCCACGGGAAGGCCTGGAACCAATCCCCAGCGGATACTGGGGTCCTACTGTAAAATCAGGATCTGTTCCTACACTTGGACCTCACTTTGGAGGATATGCACACAGCCCTAGTTAAAACAGAACAGGCAGCTGCACTTCAGCCCTGGAAAACGGGAACATACCTCACCTTGTGGCTCCAGCCATGCATGTCAACAATGGATGCCATTCCAACTTCCCTCTAATTTACAGTTAGAGATCTATCAAAGATATTCTCAAAGGTGGTCATTATTCTTTCTACTACTTATGATAAATGACTATTGGGTGGAGATTTCAATCACGGTATCTGTCCAATATTAAATAGAAATACCCACACCCGTATCTGTCACGAGATGAAAACGGGAGAGGAAGACTCTGGAGACCTACATAGCATGGCGGTGACGGGTAGACATCAAGTGACCGTCTTACCCTACAGATGGTATCTAGCTATTTTTGTCACTGGCCCACCAACTAATTTAGACTAGGTTTTCCTTGATTTCTTCTTCTTCTTCTTCTTCTTCTTCTTCTTCTTCTTCTTCTTCTTCTTCTTCTTCTTCTTCTTCTTCTTCTTCTTCTTTCTCTGTTTGTGTGTGTGTGTTTTTACCCAGCTATTTGCACACCTCTCAGGTCCCACCTGCCAACGTTTCTTCCAAACTTCCCAGCAGTTCTTCTAGGGATCATAGGCCACAGGAACCATGTGTGTTTTGGTCACTTGCTTTCTGCAGAATTGCACTTCCAGGAGGCAAACAAGAGCATTTATCAACCCACATCAGATATGTGCATCCATATCAGACATCCCAAGAGAAACATTCCTTTTCATTTTGATTTTTCAGTGACAGTGACAGACTGCTTTCCAAGTAGAACACATTTTTGCCCCTTTAAGGATTTGATGTGTCAGTAGTACCTTTAGGCTTTTAAGAGGCAGGCAGCCTAACAGATCTCAATGCCTAGTTTTTTAGGAGCTTATGAGCGTTTGGCCAAGGCTTGTGTAACATGCCCCAGCTAATTACAGCTAATCTGACAAGGACCTGGAGCGCCCACCCAGTCAATGCTTTCCTGTACGAATTTATCAACCATCATGGGTGTATATCTTTGGAGGGAGGGATAGATCCAAGCATCTTATCCATACCATCATGCAGCAACAATTGAAAATGATCCCCAAAACCCTGTCCAGTGGACAGACACACACACACCTTGGACACTGCAAACTCAGTGGTGTCACGTTCCAAGCAAATACGAGTGGTTTTCTTCTTGAAGTGCATAAGAAGCTTCTCATAGCAAGTGACTAGCCTTTTTGAATATGATCCCAGCAGTCTCTCTGAACCACTCCAAACAATTCGGCCAGTGGATATTGTTAAAGAGTAAAAAAATAAAACTGAGTTGAAAGGGGCCTATAAGGCCATTGAGTCAAATCCCCTGCTCGCTGCAGAAATCCAGATTAAACTAAATCTGACATATGGTTGTCCAATTTTCTCTTGAATGTTTCCAGCAGTGGAACACTCACAGCCTACTGAGATAATTGGTTCCACTGTTGTACTGCTCTAACAGTTGAGAGGTTTTTCCTGATATCTAGGCTAAATCTGGCTCCTGTAGCTTGAGACGATTATTACATGTTTCTGTGGGTAGCTGAGGACAGATTCTGCCCCTTCTCTGTAGGACTCCCTTTCGTCTTTGAAAAGTCCTCTCCTATCTCCCCTCAGTCTTTTTTTTCTCCAGGCTAAACATGGCCACCTCTTGTAGTCTTTCCTAAGAACGTAAGAATATAAGAAGAGCCATGCTGGATCAGGCCAAAGACCCATCTAGTCTAACTTCCCGTATCTCACAGTGGCCCCACCAAATGTGTCCGGGGGCGCACAAGACTTTGTCTCCTGATACCACTCGCCTGCATTTGGTCCTTGAAGTACCCTGTTTTTTAAGCCTGGAGATTACATATCTCCATAATGGTTTGTAACCTGTGATGGGCTTTTCCTCCAGGAATCTGTCCTATCCCCTTTTGAAGGCACCCAGGCCAGATGCCATCACTGCCTCCTGTGGCAGGGAGTTCCACAGAATAACAACATGCTGGGTAATTTTTTTTCTTTTGTCTGTTCTCACGCTATCAACCCTCAATTTGAGAGGATGTCCCCTAGTTCTGATGTTTTGTGAGAGGGAGAAGAGTGTCCCTCTATCCACTTTACTCATGCCCTGAATTGCTTATTTTATTGATTATTGATTCTTGACAGTAGTTTTGATGGTGAATGTGACTGTTGTGAACTGCCCGCTGGAGTTCCTTCGGAAGACGGGCGGTATAGAAATGTATAAATAATTAATTAAATAAATACCATTGGCCAATTAACACAGCATTCTGTAGTGTTAATTGGCCCGCATTCTGTAGATCCAGAGCAAATGGCCTGCAGTCCACATTGTGCCAACATCGATTAGTCTCTCAAAGGCTAGAGGCTTTTTTGGGGCGTGTGTGAAGAGGTTGCATTAGTAAAATGTCAGTGAAATTAGGGAGGTGCACATTTCTGAGAATTAATTACTGCCCTGGCAGGTTGCCATATTGTTAGTCTGCTTCTTCAGTGTGCAATTAGAGGTAAGCACAGCATTCCTGAATGAGAAAGCAAAGCATCAAACAGTGACGGATGCACCATGGACAGCTGTAATGAACAGCCAGGAGTATTTTATGGGAGCCAGAGGTAAATGTCAATAAGAGCCAAACAACATAAGAACCTAAGAAGAGCCATGCTGGATCAGGCCAAAGGCCCATCTAGTCCAGCTTCCTGGATCTCACAATGGCTCCACCAGATGCGCCTGGGAGCGCATGAGACTACATATCTGTCTCCTGATACCATTCCCCTGCATCTAGCCCTTGAAGTACCCTGGATTTAAGCCTGGAGATTACACATCTCCATCATGGTTTGTAGCCTGTGATGGACTTTTCCTCCAGGAATCTGTCCAATCCCCTTTTGAAGGCATCCAGGCCAGATACCATCACCACATCTTGTGGCAGGGAGTTCCACACACTAACAACGTGCTGGTTGGGGGGAAAAAGCCCTAATCCAGGCATGTCCAAACTTCGGCTCTCCAGATGTTTTGGACCACAAATCCCACATTCCTTTGCCATTGGAAATGCAGGCTTCGAATTCTGAAAGCTGTGGTCCAAAACATCAGGAGGGTCGAAGTTTGGACATGCCTGCCTTAATCCAAACTCACATAGATTTTACACATGTAAAATTGACTTCCAGTCCCTCCTCACCTGTTTCTGCGTGCTGTTTCTAGATTGGCTGTGTTTAAGCCACAAAGACATCTTTAAATCTAATAACTTTTAACTGTCACCAGTAGTAGCTAATTCATTTTTATTGTGGCCAGTTTATTTTTGACATTTATACCCCATAATTCAACTGTGTTCCCAAAGCAGATATTATTACAATGATAAGGCCACACCAGGAGTATTGCATACAGTGGTGTAAAGAAAACAATCTTATACTTAACACCAAAAAAACTAAAGAACTTATAATTGATTTCAGGAGGAAGAAAGAGGTACATTTACCATTGTACATAAATGGTGAGGAGGTGGAGAGGGTTGGTAGCTTTAAATATCTGGGCACTTACATCTCAGAGGACCTCTCATGGACTGCAAACACCAATATGGTTGTGAAGAAGGCACAGAAGAGGCTGTATTTCCTGAGAATGCTCAGGAAGATGAATTTATCTCAGCATCTACTTCTGTCTTACTATCACAGCACCATTGAGAGTGTCCTAACTTATGGCATGCTATCATGGTATGGGAGCAGCTCTGTAGCGGACAAAAAAGCTCTACAGAGAATAATTAAAATTGCCCAGAATGTTACCGGGCTCCAGCTACCAACCCTGGATGACATCTTCACATCTCGCTGTTTGAGGAAGTCACACAACATTCTGAGGGACTCTACTCATCCTGCTCACAATTTCTTTGAACTGTTGCCTTCTGGCAGAAGGTACAGAACAATTAAAACTCGGACCACACGTCTTCTGAACAGTTTTTATCCCAGAGCTATAATTGCACTTAATAATGAACTCAAGAACCACCAGTAGTGAGCACTTGGACAGGATTACCTAGCCTGTTGTGTAGATGCTTGTGTTTTTAAGGGGGGGGTTGGTGGGTGGGGGAGTGTTCAGGGATTTTTATGTGTGTGTGTGTGTGTGTGTGTGTTTTAAATGTGTGTGAGAGTGTTTGGAGATTTGTGTGTGTGCGTGTTGAATCTGGTCTCTGGGTGTCTGAATTTCGTTGTATGTGTATACTGTGTATATACACACAATGACAATAAAATTATTATTATTATTATTATTATTATTATTATTATTATTATTATTATTATTATTATTATTATTATTATTATTATTATTATTATACAGTTCTAGTCACCAGATCTCAAAAAAGGCATGCAGCAGCGGAAATGGAAAAGATGCAGAAAAGAGTGACGAAAATGATTACTGAGCTGGGACGCCTCCCTTATGAGGAAAGGTTACAGCGTTTGGGAATCTTTAGTCGGGGGGGGAGGGTGCCTGAGGGGGGCACATGATTGAGATGTACAAATTTATGAACGGGATGGATCAAGTGGATAGAGGGAAGCTCTTTTCCGTCTCATGCAATGCCAGAACCAGGGATCATCCACTCAAGTTGGGGATTGGGAGAATGAGATCAGTCACAAGAAAATATTTCTTTACTCAGCATATGTTAAGTCTATGGAACTCCTTGCCACAGGACGTGGTGACGACGGCATCTGGCCTAGAAGCCTTTAAAGGGGGATTGGACCAGTTTCTGGATGAAAAGTCCATTGCAGGTGACAAGCTATGATGGGGAAACATGTCATCTCCAGGCTTAAAAGGAGGGTACCTCAAAATGCCAAAGGCAGGTTAGCAGCATCAGGGGACAGGTCTCTAGTTGTCTCAAGGGCTCCCAGAGGCATCTGCTGGAGCCACTGGGAGGTACAGGAAGCTGGACTCGACAGGCCCTGGGCCTGATCTCGCAGGGCTCTTCTTAGGTTCTTATATTAAGTAGGGATGGATACTTGAGTGTGGGACTCGTTGCCAAGTCAAATAAAAGTCACACTAGGGACTTGACTCAGATTTGACTCCCCCCGCCCCCCGGCATGTTTGGGCCTTTTTACACGACCCCTAAGATCTGCTGGCCACTTAAATTCGGACCAGAGATCTTAGGGGTTCATCGCTCTTCGGGCGTTCCCACCCCCCTCCGCACCTCCTGGTTGCTGGCTACGTGAGGGAGAGAGAAAAAGAGAAAGAAAAGCATGCCGCTCACCTCGTTCTGCCTCTCGTCTCTATAAAAGTTGCTCTTAATGGGGCGGGAGCCAAAAAGCAGCAAACAGAAGCGAGGAGAGTCCCGCACTCACTATCGTTGCACCGCATCAAAGATTTTTCACCTCCAAAGAGAAGGTACAAGAAAAGTGCGCTGGGTCGCGCTAAAGTGGGCGGGGTCGCACTTAATTGTCTGCAAACTCCGGAGCTGGTGGGGAAACATTTTTAAGCTCCGGAGCTTGCAGCCATTTGCAGCGGAGCTTAGGGGTCGTGTATAAACACCCTAAGTGGCTCAAACCATGACTGTTGGAACCCATCCACTGTTCCTTTTTTCTGGTGTGGCGGGGGGGAGAGTAGTCGCATGTATTTAATAGGGACTCAGACTTGGGACTTGGGACTTGGTATCAAAGAATCAGACTCAGATCCAAAGAACTGTCAACCTCCCTGCTATTAAGAATGGTAATTTTCTATAGAAGCAAAAATGATGCACTTGAGCTGTTGCATTTGGCGCATATCATGAAGACTCATTTGAGCAGAATACATAGCTGGGAGACATTGAAGACAGCAGGAGGAAAGGAAGATCAAATATGAGATGGATTAACTCTATTATGGAGCTTAGAATAGCTGAACAGGGGAATTAAGGATCGGGCGTTTTGGAGATCACTTGTTCCCAAGATGAGTTGGAGGCAACACGGAAAGCAGATAACAACATGATGAGATCACCATACTACATAGAAAAAATTCACAACATATTTACAAGGAACGACATTCATGCCCACTGTTTACATATCTAAGGTGGGTTAACATCACCAAGTTTAATTTTATTATTCCAGTAAAATATCTTCCCCAGGTCAGCTAGAATTCATAATCCTACTGTATGAACTGTCAAAGCTATGAAAGCTATCCGTTTTGTTAAAAAAATGCCAATGATTAATTTCCTGTTCATTATTGCTGCCTGATTTACTGCCTTTTTACACGACCCCTAAGATCCGCTGGCCACTTAAATTCAGACCAGAGATCTTAGGGGCTTGTCGCTCTTCCTGCTTCCCCACCCCTCCGCACTTCCTGGCTGCTGGCTGCGTGAGGGGAGGGAGAAAAAGAGAAAGAAAAGCATGCCGCTCACCTCCGTTCTGGCTCTCATTCTGGCTCTCGTTCTTGCCGGCAAGATTCCTGTCTCTGTAAAAGTAGCTCTTAAAGGGGCGGGAGCAAAAAAACAACAACAAACAGAAGCGAGGAGAGCCCCGCACTCACTATCGTTACACCGCATCAAGGAATTTTCAGGACAGAAGAGCAGGTACTTGAAAGGTGCGCTGGGACGCGCTAAAGTGGGCGTGGCCGCACTTAATTTCCTGTAAACTCCGGAGCTGGTGGGTAAACATTTTTAAGGTCCGGAGCTGGGAGCCATTTGCCCCGGAGTTTAGGGGTCGTGTATAAACCTCTTTAGCTACCAATCATAGTTATTGTTTATAGAACAATGTTTCTTAGGAGGGGAAATGAATACCAATAGGGGTTTTGCCAGATTAACAAATTGTGACCCAACACAATCTCTAGTTTGGGGTTGTGTGTAAATATTTGCTCTGTTATTTCACTCTTATGTCTGAGGCTGTGGACTCCACAAAACCTCCACCCTTCTGACTTTTAGTGCTCCATCTGCTGGGATCTGGAAACTGAGTAATCCAAACAGCTTCATCAGTCTGAAGAAAGCTAGTTGCAAGTCCTCCATTATATAGTTCACTTTGACCTCAGGTCATCCTGGCCTAAAATAGACTCATAAGATGAACAATGGCCTGAATAGGCTCATTAGGTAAACAACAGTCTCAATAGCCTTAAGGTGAACAATGGCCTAAGGTGGAGAAACCCATAAAGTATGGGTTGTTGTTAGCTATGGCCTTGGTGGTGAAGGCGTGTAAAGCATTTTTGATTTGTCTAGATGTTGTTGAAATCACAGCCTGATAAGTAGCGGACAGACTGTGCCTGAGCCCCCCACCTCTGTTGTGAGAGGTGTTTTCAATACTGACATGAATGGCTTCCCTGACTCCTTTCTAAACCACATATCTTCTCTGCCTAATATGTATACATCCTCATCTTTGAATGAGTGCCCTTTGTTCTTCAAGTGGAGGTGTACTGCTGATTCTGGTCCTGAGCTGATACCCCCTCCTGTGTTGGGCCATCCTCCTGTTTAATGGTTTATCCAATGTACAGGTCTGCATATTCCTCACTGCATTGGACCGCATGTATGTACTATATTGCTCCTTTTGTATTTTGATGTCAGGTCCCTTTGCGTGGACCAGTCTCTGCCTTAGTGTGTTTGTGGGTTTGAAGTAAACAGGGAACAGATTATTTTCTCTCAAGAAAAGAAGTCAAGTTGCCATGACTCAACTTCCAGATAAACTCACCTGGATGACAGAGACTCTTCACAGATATTATTTTAAAAACTGTCTCTCCCCCCCCCCAATTATTATAGGGTACCAGAAACCACCCCATAGTTATGGATTGAGATGTTTCCATGCTATCTGAATCTGTCGTTCTGTTCCATCAAATTTGGAACTGACTTATAGTGACCTTTAAAAGGGGGGTTTTGAAGAAAAATTAGGTATTTAAGGAATAGATTTTTCAGTTCCACTCTCACAGTAAGTTTCCATGGAACAGCGAGGAATTTGGGACCAGGACTCCTGAGTCCTAGCCCCTCGCTGTATCCACTACACCACACTGGGAATTCTATTCAATACAAATAAACAGCAATTTGTGTGTGTGTGTGTGTGTGTGTGTGTGAGAGAGAGAGAGAGAGAGAGAGAGAGAAGAGAGAGAGAGGGAGACAGACAGACAGACAGACAGTTTTTAAATGTGTCCTTTTAATTCTTGCTACCAAGTTTGGTTCCTCATGGCCCTGCAGTACATATTCCGTGGCAGTTTTACTTCACAATGCTGCCACCTTCTGAAAGCTTGGAGTCTTTGCTTGCGCCTTCTGTGCAAGCTTGCAATACAGTGGAAACTATGAATTGAAAATTAATTACCTGTATAATAATAATAATAATATGGATCATCCAGTCCAGCCCCTGTCAGGGACGCAGACAGGGGGAATTGAACTCCCAACTCCTGGGTCTACAGCCACCGGCCAAATCACTGAGCTACCTGGCAGTTGTAAAAAGGTAAAGGTTCCCCCCGCATATGCATGCTAGTCGTGTCCGACTCTAGGGGCGGTGCTCATCTCCGTATTCAAGCCAGAAGAGCCAGTGCTGTGCAAGTCCATGGCCATGTGGCTGGCATGGCTGCAAGGAAACACTGTTTTACCTTCCCGCTTTTTACAGCGGTACCTGGCAGTTGAGGGATGGGCTATTCGTTTCGGAAGCTACTGGTTCTGAAACAACAGGCGTGAGCCCAGGTGATGTTCAGAAACCTCAAAACGCAATCAGGCAATCCCTTACCTTGCTCTATGCCCGCGCAGGGCTGAGGTCTAACAAGGAAGAAGCCTCCGACATAATCGTTCCTTCTCCCTGGTGCTAGCCAATCAGGACCTGTACAGGGAAATGCACTATCCCATGTTCCTGTCTGATTGGCCAGCGCCAGGAAGAAGGAATGATGACGTCAGAGGCTTCTTCCTCGTTGGAGTTCAGCCCTGCATGGGTGCAGAGCAAGGTAAGGGATTGCCTGATTGCATTTTGGAGGCTTCCTAACACCAGCTGGGCTCCTGCATATTATTCAGAACCAGTAGCTTATGCATATATTCACTCACAATCATTCATGTCTCTCCCAGATTTCTTCATACGACCTCCCCTCATTCGATTTATTGGTTTGTTTGTTTGTTACATGTGTTTTCCACCCATCTAGTGGAAAACTACTGCTTTGGGCAGTTCACAACCAAGTAAAACAACCCACCCATTCCCAATCATGGAGTAATAAGGAACATATCAAGGAAATGATAAAAAAAAGACCCAGCACCACAACGGAGACAGCTAAACAAAATTACAGGTTAAAATATTATGGCTCAAAGCTGAACTGCAGGGGCAACTTAGGCATGGCTATACAAATCCCTACAATTACTTATTGATGGCTGCTGGATTCAACCAAGCTCCCATGGGCCATTAACTACAACATTCCTCTCTTCTTGCATGCCAACTATAGATGGGCACGAACCACCAGCAAGTCAGTAACCACCAAGGCAATTCTTGGTTGCATCAACAGAACCATAGTGTCTAGATCAAGGGGTGTGATAGTACCACTCTATTCTGCTCTGGTCAGACCCCACCTGGAGTACTGTGTCCAGTTCTGTGTGTCTCAATTTAAAAAGGATGTTGACAACCTCTAACGGGTGCAGAGAAGGGCGACCGGGATGGTTGAAGGTCTGGAAGAAATGTCTCATTAGGAACGGCTTAGGGAACTGGGAATGTTTAGCCTTTCAAAAAGAAAACTGAGAGGGGATATGATAAATATTTGAAAGGATGTCATATTGAAAAGGGAACAGGTTTGTTTTCCATGGCTTCAGAGACTAGGACGTGGGGCAATGGTTTCAAACTACAGGAAAAGAGATTCCATTTGAAGATTAGGAAGAACTTCATGACAGTTAGAGCTGTTCGGCAGTGGAAGATGCTGCCACAAAGGAGGGTGGTGGAGTCTCCTTCTTTGGAGGTTTTTAAGCAGAGACTGGATGGCCATCTGTCGGAAATACTGTAATGGGGGTTCCTGCATGGCAGGGGGTTGGACTGGATGGCCCTTGAGGTCTCTTCCAATTCTAGGATTCTATGACTCTATGAGTTTGTGTTTCAGTTTTGGTGTGTCTAGCGCTTCTCAGCCCCGCCTACTCAGAGGCAGCACTTCAACTTCCTTACCCTGCCTGCTCCGAGCGCTGCAAGACAGGACAACGGAAATAACTTATTTTCCTTATTGTTTGCTTCTGTTCCATGTATATGTACCTACTAGGGCTTTCAAGGTGAGATATTTAAGGAGTGGTTTTACTCCCCCAGGGAGTTTCCAGGCTGAGCCCGGGTTCGAACCCTGAGTCCAGGTCCATCACTCTATCCACTACTACACCATGCCGGGAATCTCGTCGTTTGCCTCCAATAACATTAATTTGTCTTACTAATTTACCTTATATTATTAACTTACATTATAATACTAATTTACGCTATTGATTGCATCTAGCACTATGAAAGCAATTTATATGGATATGTGATGTATTTATAAGCAAGCACAAATTTGAATCATTGTGGCAATGACGGAAATGAACAGGCTCAGTAAATCAACAGAAAAGATGAAAGATATAAATAAGTCAGGAAGGCAGATCCCTACTGCTGAAAGAATTATGGCAGTTTCCACGGTCAACCCCATCAAAGGTGCATGTGGGATTATGGAGGCAGGGGGGACCTGACACAGGCAAAGACTTGTAGAAACATCTGAGGGATGCCTGTTTTATTGCAAACCTGAGCTTGAAGTTGACAGCACACTTGCCATGCTGAGATGCAGTGGTCATGATGATTTTTCAATGTTAGTTTCCATCACTCATAACTTTTACATGGAATTTTACTGTCTCTTTAACTGTTCACCTTTTCTTGTAGCTTTAATGTAATGTTGTCTATTAACGCTGTAAGATGTCCCTCAATTCCCCCTATTCTAAATACCTGAACATGTCTTAATTGTACTGGACTGTATATTATCCCTCATTACTGTAAGCCGCCTTGGGTCCTTTTCCATGGAGAAAGGTGGGGTAAAAATACTCTAAAATAGATAGATAGATAGATAGATAGATAGATAGATAGATAGATAGATAGATAGATAGATAGATAGATAGATAGATAGATAGATAAAGGAGAAAGGTGGGGGGGGAAATACTCTAAAATAAATAAATAAAATAAATGATGGGGTCGAGGCAAGTGGAAATCCCAAAGCTGGTCCAAATGTTCCCATTTGGTCATGAATTCTCTGCTGCCAATTACTGAATGCTTGTTTGTTTCAAAAAAAAAATACCCTGCTGAATTTTTTGTACATTTCACAGGTATCCCCACCTAAAGCATGTTGAAGTAATCCAGCCAGGATATAACCATAGTGGCCAGATCAGACTGCTCCAGGAGGACGCCTGGATGAGGAAATATTTTTTCCCCCAGAGCCTTTCAAATAGACAAGCAACCAGCGGCAGTTGTAATAAAATGGTGCAGTGATGGAACCTAGCTCATGAGGTGTTTACTCATAGTGTCTCTCTATTGTGCCTGCATTTTGATTATATACACAGCACAAAAGTCTGTTTCTAATATCATAACAATCTATTATTTGGTTTGGAATCATGTTTCATTTGAGAAAGATGGCATAGAAATATTTTAATTTATAAATACGAGTCTCTCTCTCTCTCTCTCTCTCACACACACACACACACAGAGAGAGAGAGAGAGAGAGAGAGAGAGAGAGAGAGAAGGGGGGAATGGAAAAAGGAATTAAATTTGTGGAATTACTGCTTAACCCAGAGTAGCAACAGAGTTAGTATTAGTTTTCCAGAGCTTGAAAACGTTAGTTGTTCTGACTACAACTCCCAGAATTCCTCAGCTAGCACGGAGAATTCTGGTTGCTATTTTCCAAAAAACTACTACTCAATTCCCCCTACTACTACTACTTTTTCAAAAAACTACTACTATTTTCCAAAAAACTACTACTCAATTCCCCCTACTACTACTACTGCTGCTGCTGCTGCTGCTGCTGCTGCTGCTGCTGCTACTACTACTACTACTACTACTACTACTACTATTATTATTGTTGTTGCTGTTGTTGTTGTTATTATTATTGTTGTTGTTGTTATTGTTATTATTATTATTATTATTATTATTATTATTATTAGTAGTAGTAGTAGTAGTAGTAGTAGTAGTAGTAGTAGTAGTAGTAGTAGTAAATTTCTGAAATAAGAAATCCCTCTCTTCTTTTATTGTAATGTCTGCAGGCTGGCCAAGCTACTTTTAGAACAGCATTTTTACTTCATGAATTGTGTGGCATTTTGTTCGAAACTATTATTATGCTGCTTGTACATTTAGGGATGTTAAAATGGTACTTATTTCATTGTTAGGTATGGCTGAATCCCTTTCTGAGAGTCTCTCCTTAACTTACAAAGTGGAACAAAATAGTGGGGGGGGGGAACAAATATTGCTGTGAACATTTGATACGTCAGTTACCGCTTCTTATGTCCGAAGAAGGGGGTTGCAGTCCAGAAAGCCCACAGTGAAGCAAATTCGTTAGGCATCAATACACTCCTGCTTTTGTGGTGCAGCATGCAATTTTAAATAATTATTTTCTGTTTTCTGAGGAAAAACCAGGTTTGACTGCAACTTTTGTGGCACTCACTGAGGAGTAAATGAGCCCTTTTCTTAGCCTTGTCAGGATATACTATTGAAGCTCACCACAGATTTAAGGGCATCATCATCATCATCATCATCATCATCATCATCATCATCATCATCATCATCATCATCATCATCATTCTATGATGCCATGCTTGTTCATGATCTCTTTTCCTAGCCTGGGCTTCCCTCAGAAGAACCCAAACAAAGTGAATGGAACTGCTACCATGTATCACCTCCAATAACAAATGATGTGTTTATTGTCATATATCTGGGCTCCAATTCAACCCCTCTCGGTGTGGCAACTCAGTCACTGAGTAGCAAATGGCCACCAATTTGTTGGCTGTTTGCCGTCTTCAGTACATAAATCCACCCTGAGGAAATTGTCACTTTGTTGGCTGCATGGATGACTCTGAAGTGTGGAAGCTGTAATAATTATATAACTACAATTAACACACACACACTCGTTTCTTCTAATTAGCTTTATCCACCAAAAACAAACAAAAATGAACCTACAAGATCAACAAAGACCAGAGAGTGAGAATCACAGTCCAAGGTTACCCACAATGGATGAAATTTCTATTTCTTTGAAAAACGAGGCAGCCTTTTGAAAAAAACTTCCTCCTCACCATCATCATGTAGGATGCAAAAAAATAAAAACTTCACTTGGGGGGGGAAAAACCTTTTTGTAAAGTCCTTGAACAAAGGGGGGGGGCTGTAAATAAAACAAAATAAAACAAAAACACCACAAAAAGGAAAAATTACCTCAGGCTCCTAAACAAAGGTGCCAAAATTGTAAATAAAATTCAGTAGAGGGGAAAGGTTTAAATCTTCCTTCTCTTCATGCCCCAAGGCCTTATATACCACCTTGCACTCCCTGAAAGAAAGGTGGGAAATTTCAAAATAGCAAATAACTAAAATTTCCATGCATATAGATGGTAGTGTTTTTTTAAGTGTTAGGTAATGGCACTCTATGGCAATACTATTATTAAATTCTGGGGAGTAAAGTCCCAGAAGCGCAAGGATTTTCCATTTCTGACAGTCTCTAGTCAAAGCTATGCTTGTTTCAATAAAAGTGTTGATTCATAACTCTGGCCTAATTCTTATGCTGTTGCACATGGCACAGCAAGCATAACGCAATTGCAGCAGAAGTGATGGATTAGGATTTAGGAGGCCTAGGTTTCAGAGAGGGTAGCCGTGTTAGTCCTTTCAAGAACGGCAGGCAAACATCAAAGAAAAACAAAACAAAAGACACAAAACATGTTGCACCTTAAAGACTAACTTTCATATTTTAATGTAATGTTTCGTGGGCTACACGTCCACTTCTTCAGGTTCTGCCGCTCTGTCTGAAGAAGTGGACGTGTCCACAAAATGGTACATTAAAATATGAAAGTTAGTCTTTAAGGTGCCACATGTTTTATGTCTTATGTTTTGTTTTGTTTTTCTTTGATTTTTGCCTGTGAGGCCTAAGTTTGAATCCCCGCTCTTCTATCAAAACTCACGGTGAGAGTGGAACTGATAAAACTATTCCTCAAATGTCTAATTTTCCTCCAAAGCTCCCTTTTCGGGTCACTATAAGTCAATTCCGACTTGTTGGCACAGAACAATGGACCCAGATAACATTGGAAATAGCTCTCTGTCTATAATTATGTGGTGTATAATAATGCATGGAAATGCAGATCTTAAAATAATGTACAGTGGTACCTTGTATAAAGGAATTAATTCGTTCCAAATGAAATTATGTTAAGCAAATTTTCCTTTATACAAATTCCCATAGGAATGCATTGAAAACAGAGTGATCCCATTTTTATGTTGTACGGATTCTCCCCATAGGCGATTATGTTAAGCAAATTTCCCCTATCTCTGGAATTTTTTATGTTGTACAAATTTTATGTTATACAAGCTGTTTGTTATACAAGGGTCAACTGTACTTCAAAGTATGGATCATTTTAAACAAAGCCGAAATGTGATGCTTATATACCACCCCACAGCACTTAAAGCACTCTGTGGGCATTTTACGATTTATGCAGGGTATTAATTGACGACAACGCCACCATGAGATTCCCAGCCTGGGGCAGTGGATAGAGGGATAGCCTTGGACTCCGGAGAACTGGGTTCAAATCCCCATTCAGCCATGGAAGATTGCTGGGTATGTGTGGAACTTGTACAATTTAAATAGTTCACTTACCTTGTAAAAAGGTAAAGGTAAAGGTCCCCCCCCCCCGCACATGCATGATAGTTGTGTCTGACTCTAGGGGTGGTGCTCATCTCCGTATTCAAGCTGAAGAGCCAGTGTTGTGCAAGTCCGTGGCCACGTGGCCAGCATGGCTGCAAGGAAACACTGTTTTACCTTCCCACTTTTTATGGCGGTACCTATATGTCTAATTGCATTTACTGTACATGCTTTTGAACTGCTAGGTTGGCAGGAGCTGGGGTTATCAGCGGGAGCTCGCTCCGCTATGTGGCACCCGGAATTCGAACCGCCGAGCTGCCGACTTTGCAGCTGATAGTTTTCGGCGCCTTAGGGCCTTTTCACATGACCCCTAAGATCCGCTGGCCCCTTAAATTCGGACCAGAGATCTTGGAGGTTCCTTGCTCTTCCTTCCTCCCCACCACTCCGCACTTCCTTGCTTCTGTCTGCGTGAGGGGAGGGAGGAAAAAAAGCCTTTAAAAGGGACAAAAGAATAAAGCCTTACCTCTGGTGCCGGTGCCGATGGAAGTTGCTCCGAGCCCCGGTCACTTCCTGGTTCCTCTTAAAGGGATGGGAGGCAAAACAACAACAACAAAAAGAAGCGAGGAGAGCCCGGCACTCTCCGCATCAAAAATTTTCACTCTCCCAGAGCAGGTACTTGAACGCTGCGCTGGGTCGCGCTTAGGTGGGCGGGGTCACACTTAATTTTCTGTTAGCTCCGGAGCTGGTGGGGAAACATTTTTAAGCTCCGGAGCTGGGAGCCATTTGCAGCGGAGCTTAGGGGTCATGTATAAACGCCCTTAGTCCGCTGAGCCACCACACCTCTATTCACTTACCTTGAAAGCCCAGTAAATTCAATATAAGTAGGTCTGACCTGACAGCATAGAGAGCACACACTCAAAAATAGTAATGATGATTCCCATATTGTTATTGTTATTGTTAAATATAGAGCTGGATAAAAAGCTTCAAACTTAGAACATAAGAACATAAGAAGAGCCATGCTGGATCAGGCCAAAGGCCCATCTAGTCCAGCTTCCTGTGTCTCACAGTGGCCCCACCAGATGCATCTGGGAGCACAAGAGACTAGATATCTGTCTCCTGATACCACTCCCCTGCATCTGGCCCTTGAAGGACCCTTTTAAGCCGGGAGATTACACAACTCCATCACAGTTTGCAACCTGTGGTGGACTTTTCCTCCAGGAATCTGTCCAATCCCCTTTTGAAGGCATCCAGGCCAGATGCCATCACCACATCCTGTGGCAGGGAGTTCCATAGACTTACAACGCGCTGGGTGAAAAAATATTTTCTTTTGTCAGTTCTTACTCTCCCAGCCCTCAATTTGAGTGTATGTCCCCTAGTTCTGGTATTTTGGGAGAGAGAGAAGAGCTTCCCTCTATCCACTTTACTCATACCCTGCATTATTTTGTATGTCTCAATCATATCCCCCCTCAAGCGCCTTTTTTCCAGACTAAAGAGGCCCAAATGTTTTAGCCTTTCCTCATGAGGGAGGTGCCCCAGGCCAGTAATCATTTTAGTCGCTCTCTTCTGCACTTTTTCCAGTTCCACTATGTCTTTCTTGAGATGCGGTGACCAGAATTGTACACAATACTCCAGGTGGGGCCTTACTATTGTTTTGTATAATGGCATTATAATGTTGGCTGTTTTATTTTCAATCCCCTTTTTGATAATCCCTAGCATGGAATTGGCCTTCTTCACCGCTGCCACACATTGGGGAGACATCTTCATGGAGCTGTCCACCAACACACCAAGATCTCTTTCCTGATCTGTCACGGATAACTCAGAGCCCATGAGTTGATAGATGAAGTTTGGATTTTTTGCCCCATTATGCATTACTTTACATTTGGTTACATTAAAACGCATTTGCCATTTCTCAGCCCATTCCCCCAGTTTGGAGAGATCCTTCTGGAGCTCTTCACAATCTTCTCTGGTTTTCACCACACGGAAAAGTTTTGTGTCATCTGCAAACTTGGCCACCTCACTGTTCATCCCTGTCTCCAGGTCATTTATGAACAGATTGAAAAGCACCGGTACTGTACTTATTATACAGTACTTCACAGCAATCTCAGGATTAATTATATAGTTGCCAATGCTCTTTACTACTGCTCGATGCTACTCTACTATCATTTCGTCTCAAAAATGATACTTATAAAACTGAAGGCAGTATCCGTTTATTTCTGTTGGGACACACAACTGATGTCTAGTTTCATATCTTTTTTTCATGATGCAGAACTCAAGATAACACGTTGGGGGGGGGTGTTGAGGAGCAAAATGCCTTCTTAGAAATTTTAAATATACTGTACAATATTTGTAAGCTTCAGTTAAAAAAAACACCTTAGAATGCCTCTGGAAAAAGCTGCTGCAACCGTCTCATTTCTTCTTATTGTTCTGTGCAGTCACGTCAAGTTGCCTCCGACTTATTGCAACTTTATGAATGAGTGATCTCCAGAATGTTCTGTCTTCCACTTCTCTGCTCAGCTATTGCGGACTCAGCCCTGGGGCTTCTTTCAGAAAGTCAGTCCATCTTGTATTTGGGTCTTCCTCTGTTCCTGTTGCCTTCCACCTTTCCGAGCATTGAGGTCTTTTATAAAAAAAAATCCTGCCTTCTCATGAGGAGCTCAAAGTAAGGCAGCCTGAGTTTCAACATTTTGCCTCCAGAGATGTTTCAGGCTTAATTTTCCCACCCACCCACACCCACACCCATTTATTTCTGGCAGCCCAGAGTATCTGCAGTGCTCCAAGAATAAACTGTTGACAGAAATACACTTCCTTCCTACCTTGCAAAATCTTTGGAAGCATTAAATGCAGGGTGGGACATGAATAAAGAAAGATTTACTAGAAATCCGATGGTTCCTAATCTAGCCGACTAATGCATGTTTCATCAGATAATTTGACTACCGTCTGCAATATAATGTGATACTTACATAAACTTGGCTGTTAGTTGCATTTAATCTGCACTGTATTATTAGTTGATGTAGCTTGAACCAGTTTTTCTAGGTAGTGTGAACCAGTTTTGATGAGAGGTTTGTAAGCACCAGGAATCTCCATTCAAATCAGGGTTACTAAAGTTCATATGGTTTGTGACTCTCCTTAGCTCAAAAGTGAATACAAAAGTTTCAATAAGCATGTGGGAAAATGCACCAAACACAATATGAGCATTCTGGATCCCATTTTAATATGGCAAACAGCAGGACATGCAGGATCAAAATGAGAACTTAACATGCTGCATGCAGAAATAGTGTAGAAATTTAAAAGCATGCACTCCCTTTCAAAATTACAAAAAGAAGATAAGACTGGAATCAATAACAATAAAGAGGCTGCCTAAAACACAGCAGTTGTGGGATGCAGAGGCATTTTTTCACCAAGGTCTTTTTAAAAAGTTTGTGAACTGTTTTCTCTGTATCTTTAGTGTCCCCAGACTGAGTGAGAGTAGATACTGATTGATCGCCCCATCTGCTTACCAATCAAATGTATATAGCCCTCAACTGTATCCAGGGCAATTTATAATAATGAAAATCCAAAATAATCAGAAAAATACAGTAAAAATGAAAACAATAAGACAACCAATTCAAGTACAAAATTGCTAAAATGCATAGTCAGGGTCCTGCACACCCCAATACTGAAAAATAAAGTCATTTGGCCACTGATGCAGATGCCATTCCACATCTGCAAAGATTTGAAGGAAGATATTTGTCTACCCTCCTTTTTAAACCAGAGCCAGGACACATGAATTTCTGCTCTACAATTCCCACAGTCTCACAGTCAACATACCTGCAGGCTGTCTAGGGAATTCTAGTGGCTGCCATCCAAAACAGGATCTTTACTCCCCCCCAAAAAACTTTTCAAGATCTTCTTCTTCTTCTTCTTCTTCTTCTTCTTCTTCTTCTTCTTCTTCTTCTTCTTCTTCTTCTTCTTCTTCTTCTTCTTCTTCTTCTCTCTCCAAACTCAATCCTGCACTCCAGTCTCCCTAGCTAACTTGGCAGAACTTTGGTAAAGATTGGTAAAACAAAGGTCTACTATGATGTGATGAGCCAAAGGTGTTGGAAACACACATCATTCCAACTATGCCGAGGGCTGTGCACCACATAACAGCACGAGGGCACAATAACACTGCCACTACTACTAACTCATGGCATTTTAGGAAAGGGATTATCACACACTTTGCAATCTAGAAATGAATTAGCATCCTTTGGGGTATCCTTGCTCCGGCGACAGATTCTGTCACTACTACAGAGCTGTGGACATCTGGAAGAATCCACAGGGTGCAGAGTGGAAAAAAAAACCAGACAGAAGGAAGAGAAAGGGTTTTTTCTCCTGTACTGTCACATTTCCCCTTGCCCTGACTTCACAAAATTCAGCTGTTAGGAGCCAGCAGAAATACAGTGCCATAAAATCAGCTGTCTTCTACTTTCTAAGGGTACTTTTTCTTTTTCTTTTTAAACAAAAGTTGCAATCTATCAACATTTGGTCTGCACACACCATGGATCAGAAGTGCCCCTTTAATTTTTATTGTAGGTCTAGGCAAAATACTCCCTGGAATTTCGGCAGCCTAAATTTAGATAGTGTTTTGAAGACTAACCACCCGCTGAAACCCTCTTGCATGGCTAAGCAATTGTAGTAATTTTGGGGGATGCAAATTGCCCCAAAGAAACCAACAAAGACATTATCGGCTGCATGCTGAACGATACCAATCAACATGCAACTGAACACATCTTCAGTGGTTTCTTTACTCCGGACAACGTGTTTCCAAAATTCACCTGGTTGCGTTAAGTGAGCCTAACAGGCTAAGAGGATTTAGGCCAGTATTTTACAGATCCATCCACCGAGAATGTAGCCATAAGTTTCTGCAAGATACTGATCAGGCCAATACACTGAGGAGCTCTAAAAGCCAGATTCCCCCTTAGAATCTCAATCTATATCTAAACTGAATATCGTGAGTAGGATGTATCGTTCCAAACCCATAGCGTCTGGCATCGGCAGGAGGTACTTCCTCTTCTTTCTCAACCAGTTCCATGTCAAAGTAGGTGAGCATCAGAATCACAAACATCTTCATTTCGCTCACTGCAAAGAACCGCCCGGGACACATGGAGGGTCCGGCGCCGAAAGGCATGATGGAGTGCTTCAGCTTGGTCCCGTTTTTATAGAATTCTTTTTTCGTGCCGTTTGGGCTAATAAACCTGTCATATTTGAATACCTGAGGATCCGGGTAGATTTCTGGATCCATGTGGAGGGCCAGGAAAGGGAAAAGAAGCAGCTGGTCCCCTTTTCGCAAGGCGTATTCTCGTCCATCGGAGGTCTTAATGTCTGTATCTTGCACCACACTTCGGAACAGAAAAGGGCTAGTCTTCAAGCGCAAAGTTTCCTCTATGGCACTGTCCAGGAGAGGAGTCTTGACCGCGTTCAAGGCCACGTTGTCAATGAGCTTGCCTACCTTGACTTCCTGGCTGGCCTCTTGCAGAGCTTTCTCCACCTCTTCCCTCACGGCCTTCATCGCTTCAGGATATTTCAGGAGATGCACCAGAATCCAGAATGTGGCCGGGCCGGTGTTCGCTTGCGATGCCCAGAGGAGAAGAAAGAGGAACCGACTCCTCACTTTTTCGGTCATTCCTATCTCAGCCATCTGCCGGTCTTGTTCGATGACCCAGCTGCTGATGTTGTCCTTCTGATAAACCTTTTCTAGTGAGAGGAGGTCCCAGAAGATGTTTTTCAGTTTCTGCGTCTCCCTCTTGCCCAGAGGATCCAGCAGGCTCAAGGCCATCTGCGGAAAGAAACGGTCAAACCTTTGGAAATCTTCAAACATCTCTCCATATTGTGTTGGCTTCTTCTCCTTCATGTGGTCTTTGTTTCTGGGGGTGTCTCCCTCTGGCTCGGTCCCAAACAAAGTCAGATAAGCAGCTTGGAACATGTTTCTGTAGCTGAAGTGGAGGACCCCATCCTGTTGCCAAGGTCGTTTTTGCTCATCATCACAACTTTGGTGATGAAACAGGACCTTCTGCAGATTTGCCATCATCACCTGGTTGAGGGCAGAGAGGTTCTTCCCGCTGAGATATTTGTTGCTAAAGGTTTGCACAATCTTATGTTGACATTCGGAAGAGTGAAAATCAAATGCATTAAAAACTATCACCGATGCAAATATATAGAAATCCAGTTTCTCCTTGGACTCCTTTATGATATGCCTGTAGGTGTGAGGGTCCATCACAAAATGCAAATAATTGCCACCAACCAGGACTGTGAAAACATCTCCGTGTTTCTTCCGCATCCTTTGCAAAAACTTGACAGGATTCTTCTTGAAGTTTATCGCATACCCAAGCCATGGAATAAAGCCTTTATCCAATGGAGGTTCCCTCGGTTTCCTCTTGCGGAAAGTTCCTATGGCATACAGTCCACCCAGGACAGTTGTCAAGAGGGATGCCAAGGAAACCCAAAACAGGATCACCCAAAGACTCATTGCTGGAAAGGAGGCTTCTTAATCAACGGGGTAAAAGGAATTGTATCTCTCAGCTCAGTGCCTGATCCTTTGGCAGAACTACGAAAGCTTCCCCATTATATTTGCCCTGGCAGAGATCACCCTGCTTGTTATGTTATTAATAGGTGGCAGTAACTCAGTTGCACCTCCTACATTATTATACTATTCATATTCTGCTGTTCGGTTTGGCTGCAAGGGGAGGTGGAAGGAAAAACAATCTATTCCTTTCCAGTTATTGTGAAAATACTACTGTATCTAAGGCATATTATTCTGACCCAGATTTTACATGGGCTGAGTCCATTGCTTGTTCAGTCATTCTGCAACTGTGGGTCATAATCCTGTCTGCCACACCAGCAATGAATGGGAGTTTTTGATCACTTTTAGATCTGTGTGTGCTATTGCAGAAGTGGGGTAACTGTTTCTTTTTTAAAATAACTTAGCTAATCTATAAATCAGTCCTGGGTGACAAAGAGGCTTCCCCCCACTTTGATCCTATGTCAGTCCCTTGCAATCTGGAAATTTGGAAAACGTTCTTTCGATTTCCAGTATTTTTTGACACCCCCTGAGGGGTTTCCATTACAACAGCGTGCAGTCGTCAATCTCAAGCGGAATGAGTAAATGTGAGTTTAATGAGCGAGCGGTGGGAGATTCTCCAAATAGTTCGACGTCGACAGTGTGTGCAATATTCTTGGCAACAGAGGCCAAAAACGGTGGGCAATATTAATTATTACACAAAAGGTGCAGATTGCTGGGAGTGCATAGAATGGCAGCCGCGGCGGCGGTAACGGTGCGGTTGGGGGGGGGGGACTGCAACTCCCCCCCCTCCCGGCGTTGCAGACCAGAAATGCAAACTTGCATCCTCTTCAAAGGAACTGTTTTTTTTTTAAAAAATATCCTGAAAGAAAGAAAGAAAGAAAGAAAGAAAGAAAGAAAGAAAGAAAGAAAGAAAGAAAGAAAGAAAGAAAGAAAGAAAGAAAGAAAGAAAGAAAATTTGCATCCTCTTTCGAGGGATGGCTTCCAAAAATCCTGATATTATTTATTTATTTATTTATTTATTTATTTTTGCAATATCGGCACGGGGGGGGCATTGCCCTTTCCCTGCACCTCCTTTTAAGGGTGCGTGTATATGAAATATATTCGGATGCTGCATTCGGAGTCTTTTGCAAAAGGATTCAACAAGGGGGAAACCCTCATTCTTCCTCTCCCCACCCCACCACCGGGCCAAGCCTTTGGGCGTCTCCGTGGCGACGGTTGCCCCAGAAACCGCGTCTATAGAAGCTGCGGCGGCGGCGGCGGCGGGGGGGTGTTGGCGGTGCCGGTCGGTGGCGGTGGGCTGTTCCTCCCTTTGGCCTCTCCCCCCTCCTCCCTTACACCCGCAGGGACCGCCGGAGGGGAGGAGACCCGGCGGTGGGGGGGCCCTCGACAGGTGAGGGAGGGGCTGGGGGGGGAATGGTGGGGAGGGGGCGTGGGGTCAAAGTGTGTGTGTGGGTGGGGGGGACTGCTATGATTATGGGTGCAAAGATGCTGGAGAAGAGGGAGACCCTAAGTGGGGAGGGGGAGGGTCTTACACCCCCAATTCTCCCTCTGTTTCCCCCTCCCCAGAAATAATGGGGTGGGGTAGGAGCCCCTTTAACCACCCCTGTGCCCTTCCCTACCACCCCTTCCGTTAATGGCCTCTTCCTAATAATAATAATAATAATAATAATAATAATAATAATAATAATAATAATAATAATAATAATAATAATAATAATAATAAATGATTATGATGATGGTGATGATGATGATGATGATGATGATGATACAAAACAACAACAACAACAATAGTAATAGTAATAATAATTGGAAGAAATTGGGGTTGCCAAAGTCACCGTCAGCTGCAGAAAGCTGCCTTACTGCGATCTGCTCTCATAATTGGCCGATACATCACATAGTCCTAAACGCTTGGGAAGTATTCGACTATGTGATTGGTATTACAAAATCCAGTGTAGTTAGCTGTGTGGTTAATAATAATAATAATAATAATAATAATAATAATAATAATAATAATAATAATAATAATAATAATAATAATAATAATAATAATGATGGTGATGGTGATGATGGTAATGATGATGATGATACAAAACAACAACAACAACAATAGTAATAGTAATAATAATTCGAAGAAATTGGGGTTGCCAAAGTCACCGTCAGCTGCAGAAAGCCGCCTTACTGGGATCTGCTCTCATAATTGGCCGATACATCACATAGTCCTAAACGCTTGGGAAGCATTCGACTATGTGATTGGTATTACAAAATCCAGTGTAGTTAGCTGTGTGGTTAATAATAATAATAATAATAATAATAATAATAATAATAATAATAATAATAATAATAATAATAATAATAATAATAATAATAATTATTATTATTATTATTATTATTGAGCCTCGTGGCGCAGTGGTTAAATGCCTGTACTGCAGGTAAAACTGTGCTCACGACCTGGGTTCAATCCCTGGTAGCAGGCTCAAGGTTCACTCAGCCTTCCATCCTTCCGAGGTCGGTAAAATGAGGGGGGGCAATGTGTAGCCTGCACACTGTAAATAAAATTGTAAACCGCCCAGAGACTACTTGTAGTGGTATGGGGCGGTATATAAGCAGAACACTTTGCTTTTGCTTTGCTTTAATAATAATAATACTGATTACAAACAGCGTCATAATGTAGTTGCTCAAATGGTCCACTGGAATTTGTGTCAGAACTATCATCTGCCCATAACAAAGAACTGGTGGGACCATAAGCCTGAAAAAGTGACTGAAAATGAGCATGCAAAATTACTTTGGGACTTCCGAATACAGACAGGCAGGGTTTTGGAGCATAATACCCCAGATATTGTGATTGTGGAGAAGAAAAAAGTGTGGATCATTGATATTGCTATACCAGGTGATAGTAGAGTCACTGAGAAACAACTTGAAAAAATTACCCAATATCAGGATCTCAAAATTGAACTTCAGAGACTCTGGCATAAACCAGTACGGGTGGTCCCAGTGGTAATTGGCACACTGGGTGCGGTGCCCAAAGACCTAAGCAAGTATCTAGAAGAAATTGGAGTGGACAAAGTCACCATCAGTCAGATGCAGAAAGCCACCTTACTGGGATCTGCTCGCATAATTCGCCGATACATCACTGAGTCCTAAACGCTTGGGAAGCGTTCGACTAGTGATTGGTAATATAAAATCCAGCGCAGATAGCTGTGTGGTTAAATAATAATAATAATAATAATAATAATGGGAATTAGAAATAGAAATTAAAATATCAGGACTTAGAAATAGAAACCGAAAAGAAAGCAAGAACAACACCAATAATAACAGGCACCTTGGATGCAGTCCCAAAAGACCTGGGTCAACATCGGAAAACCCTTGACATTGATTGGCAAGATCAACAGCGGTCAACTACAAATGGTGACATTATTAGGAACAGCATATATTCTACAAAGCTATCTCCAGTCATCCTAGGCTCTTGGAAAGAGCTCGATCATTGGAGAAGACCAACTCCAGCTTAACACCTGGCAGCTGTGTTTGTTAGAAGAAGAAGAAGAAGAAGAAGAAGAAGAAGAAGAAGAAGAAGAGGAGGAGGAGGAGGAGGAGGAGGAGGAGGAGGAGGAGGAGGAGGAGGAGGAAGATCTTTTTGGACAATAGCAACCAGAATTCTCCATGCTAGCTGAGGAATTCTGGGAGTTGTAGTCTGAACACCTAAGGTTTTCAAGCTCTGGAGAAACAAATACTGTACTCACTCTGCTGCTAACTCTGGGTTAAACACTCAGGCAGTGCTGGAAGAACACTCTTGATACCCACACAACGTTGTCCCGGGTTCACCCAAACCAAGTGTGATTGTGCAAAGCGGGAGAACAAAAACCAGAATAACGAGGGGACATACGCTAGGAAGAAAACTCTGCCAAGAAAAAGATAATTGTTTGTTTATTTGTTGTTGTTGTTTTTAAGTAATACCAGGTACAGTCAAAATTGTAAAAACCTTGACATTACATAACATGTAGTTTTTAACCTAAAAACATAGCATAAAACTGTTCCTAATTTTGCCAGGGTTTTTTTTTTTTTGTAGCTCTGGTGGTGTTATTTCTGAGTTCTGCAACTGCTTGTCATACTCTGTGAAATTTCTTGACATTGTTCCCAAAGCCCCAGTGACTAAGAGGACTACTGATGTGTGTGCTTCTTCCACAAGCAAGACATTTTCAGTTGCCTGGTATCTGTTTTTTTTTCAATTTTTCCAGTTCTTGAGGTTCAACTCTGGCATCCCCTGGAATTGCGATGTCAATGATCCAGGCATTTCTCCGTTCTTTTCCTACTGGGTCTGGTATGTTACTGGTATGTTCAAGGTGTCTATCATTTTGGATCCAGAAAGCGCACAGGCGTTTGTCATTTTATGACTGATGTTTCCCATAGATACTATCTGCAGGCTGGCAGGCTATATTCTTTACATATTGCCCGGTATGCAATTATGCCACTCTCTATCATGTCTAATTTTGTAATCTGTTTGTGCAATCGTTGGACATTCATAGACAAGGTGTGACACAGTTTCATCTTTTTCTTGGTAGTCAAGATTTGCTGTTGGTATCAATTCCTTGAATCTTCGCTTTTCTCACGTTTGTTTGTTCTTGGGCAGCAAACACCAAGACTTTGGTTTCTTAATGGCTCCTAGTTCAATGACTGCCATGTTTTCCATCAGAAGTTCTCTGGTGTTGTCTACCTAATGGGTTTTCCCCCCAATGGTTTAATTTATTTTTGAATTATTGTTTCTTTTATTGAGTCTTTGTTTCTCTTGTTTTCAAAGGATTCTCCATTAAATCATTCTAATCTGCTTGTACTAAAAGGGTCATTTAGGTCTCTTTTTAACTCCTGTACTACTTGCTGTATTGCAGTAATGCGTCCAATTTTTCCTGTTAAATATAAACTGCCCACATCACTCTTTGGGTGTAATGTGTGATGATGCATGTTCATTACTTCTCCAGTTTTTTGATCAAATGCTTCTAATCCATTTTGGTTCCAGTCTATTATTCCAGCTGGGTATCTAATTACTGGAACTGCCTGTGTGTTTATGGCTTTGATTGTATTTCATTTTGATTTTAAGATTTTCATCAGGTTTTTTAAATATATTCTCTTTCTGACAGTGTTTGAACTTTTGTGTGCAAGATGTTACCTGCTTCTAGGACTCCAAGATATTTATAACTTTCATCACCGGATAGTGATTTTGTCACATCACAATGTTTAACTCTGTTCTATCAACTTTTAGATTTTTCCCCATTGTATAGACAGAGCTGCACATTTATCAATTTCAATTTTATTGGACTATCTTGGCTAAATATCCACTCTGTCTTTAGCAGTAATTCTTTGTGAAATGTTTTGTATATACTTTACTGTAGATGATGATAAGAACCTAAGAAGAGCCATGCTGGATCAGGCCAAGGGCCCATCTAATCCAGCTTCCTGTATCTGACACTGGCTCCACCAAATGTGTCTGGGAGCGCACGAGACTAGATCTTTGTCTCCTGATACCACTCCCCTGCATCTGGCCCTTGAAGGACCCTGGTTTTAAGCCTGGAGATGACACATCTCCATCATGGTTTGTAACCTGTGATGGACTTTTCCTCCAGGAATCTGTCCAATCCCCTTTTGAAGGCATCCAGGCCAGATGCCATCACCACATCCTGTGGCAGGGAGTTCCACAGACTAACAACACGCTGGGTTTAAAAAAAATTCTTTTGTCTGTTCTCACTCTCCCAGCCATCATCCATGATGATGATGATGATGATGATGATGATGATGATTCCATCAAATCAATAGGGCAACCTTTTGGGGGGTTTCGTAAGTACTGAACCCTGAGAAGTGGTTTCCCATTTCCTTTTTCTGGGGGTTCCCTGGGATAATGCCCAAGTCCATACAATCCGGCTCTTCTCCCAGGATGAACGGGGGGGGGGGGGTGTTGAACACCACCACCCCCAACCTCTGCCTCCACAGCCAGATACCTAACTCTCTGTTTTATCCAGGCCGGTAATAATTTTTGTGTGCCATTATCACTTCTTTTATTTCTTTCCTCCAGAGGTAAACCATGGACTGTGACGACGAAGTGAACGAAAATTTAAAAATGCAACTCAAGGCGCTGCAGGAACAACAGCAGAAGAGGCTGCAAGCGCGAATGGAGAAGAAGAAAGAGAAGCAACAGAGCCTGAGAGAAACCCACAGGGAGAGCCAGAGTGAGGCCTTTGGAGTACCGGATGATCTCGGCTTATCTGTGGTGAGCAGTGAGCTACCAGGTGAAGACACCACGAAAAGGTAAACCGGGAAGCTTCTGCAAGAGGAATGGGGCGAGTGCGCCAATCAGATGCAGCTCGTCGGCCAAAGCAGAGTTAAGCTGCGGCACTCCGTGCAGACTTGACTAGCATCTGTGTGGTTTCTTTGAAGTGCCTTCTCCAAAGTGCTCTTTAGGAAGGATGCCAGCAATCTGGAGCCAGTTCAGAGGACAATGGGTGGGTGGGGTGGGTGGGCTGGAGACCAAGCCCTGTGAGGAAAGAAGGAAAGACCTTGGTCACGTTTAGCCTTGGAAAAAAGATGGCTGAGGGGAGATGAGAGAACGCTTCTCAAATACTCAAAACAATAGTCCTGCAGAGGAAGGTTTGTTCCCCAGCGTCCCTGAGTGTCGGGTCCATGATAAGGCACTCAAGCTACAGGTGGCCAGGTTTCAGCTGAATATATAAATAAATATAGCCAGGTTTCAGGTAGCCAGGTTTCAGCTGAATATATAAATATTAAAATAAATAAAATCAACATCAGGAGAAAACTTCTCAACTGTGTGAGGGTTCCTTTGCTTGCCAGACGCCTTCCCGTCATGGACTCAATCAAGACATTTCTTTATTGTCCAAACTGTGGCCTTTATTTTTTTCCCTTCCCCACAAAGGGAGGCATCAACTTCAACCATTCCAGTCCAAACATCAGCAACAGGGGTAACGAAAAGGTTATTTTTAGCTTCATGAGCTGGCGTGTACATTAACGGATTAAAAACCGTTCTCTAGTCTTGAGAAGTTCCATCCCCATAAGAACCCCTTCACAGAGGTCGGACCTCCAGTCTTCTCGTGAGGCTTCTCCCATTCCTCCTCCAGCTTCACCCCATCCTCCGGTGAGGTTTGGGTCCCACCTTCCTTCCGGGTCCCTCCTTGATGGTGTTTTGGCTTCAATAGGGCAGAATCCCTTCCCAGGGAGTATTTCTTCACCTCCCTTTCCTCCTCCACCTTCTGAGCGACCTCCTTATTTAAAGCAATGTCCTTTCTTATTTCCTTTAGCTTTTTGCGGTTCTCCCTCCCCCCACCCCAGTAAGAGCATCCAACCTTGTGTGCAACTCAATTATTCGGTGATTCTGAGGTGTAAGATCCTGTACTCTGTTACCTTATTTTGTCAGGGGTCCAGCAGCATACACTGGCCCTTTTCACACGACCCCTAAGATCCGCTGGCCACTTAAATTCGGACCAGAGATCTTAGGGGTTTGTCGCTGTTCCTGCGTTCCCACCCCCTCCGCACTCCTGGCTGCTGGCTGCTGAGGGGAGGGAGAAAAAAAGGAAGAAAAGAATGCAGCTCACCTCCATTCTGCCGTCCCGGCACTGCATTCAGATCTCTTAAAGGGGCGGGGGGCAAAAAAACAACAAACAGAAGCAAGGAGAGCCCGGCAGTCACTACTGTTATATCCGCATCAGGAATTTTCACCTCCAGAGAGCAGGTGCCTGAAAAGTGTGCTGGGATGCGCTTAAGTGGGCGTGGTCACACTTAATTATCTGTAAACTCTGGAGCTGGTGGGGAAACAATTTTAAGCTCCGGAGCTGGGAGCCATTTGCGGCGGAGTTTAGGGGTCGTGTACAAAGGGCCACTGTCACAGAAAAGTTAAAGAACTGGCCAAAAGAGAATACATTAAAAAACTGAGGAAAATCTTAAAAGTCCCTCTGGGAAATCGGAGCAGTCTAGAAGTGCAAATAAAATCAAAATTGAATAATGGAAATGCAGTCAAGCCATCAACACATGGGCAGTTCCAGTAATTAGACATCCAGTGGGAATAATAGATTGGAACTAAAATGAATTAGAACAATTTGATCAAATAACGGGGAAACTAATGAACCTTCCTCACACACTATGCCTATGTGTCAGGACTCTCCCAAAATTCTCACTGGTTTTAGTAAAACACTTCTGTGCATGTTTGTTAAGTTTGACAATTGAGGGGCTACTGAGAGACTATTTGCAGATAAATGATAGCATATACCTATAACCCAGTTGACAACTTGAATAAAGGTGTGTATTCTGTACAGGTAACACAGCTATCCTTGCACCATATGAAAGGGTTTATTAGATCACTCTTAGAAATGCTCTCAGTTCAGCTGTGTTCACTGTGGAAAAAAAGAGCTGATAATCCAAAATTGCCTCTTTCAAGCACCCCTGGAGAAATTTAACCTTAAATTGCTGATGGTTTGTTTTTAATTTCTTTAGCTAGAGGAAAATCCAGGGGAAAATATCTATTTTCCCGGGTAAAAAGCGCAAAATATTACGAATCTCTAGGCAGCCAATATTTATTATTTGTAGGCAGATGAAGGGCCATCATGGGGAAGATGGAGCAGGATGGCTTCCCCAGAATTTAGATCCACATCTTGTCCAGACTGGCTCCTAAACATATATATTTGTAGGGGAGGGTGAGAGAGAGAGAGAGAGAGAGAAGAGAGAGAGAGATGTTTATTCCTTCCTCTTCTTTAGGTTGCTTGAGAATGAAGATGAGCAGCTGCGGAACCAACTTCGAGAAGCTGAAGATGAAAATGGCCGACTGTACAAGCTGCTTAAGGAGCGTGACTTGGAAATTAAGCAGCTCCAAAAAAAGATAGAGGAGGAACGACTGGCCCTTATAGGTAGGCAGATGTGTTTTGTGCCCTGCCACATCTCTCTGCAAGCTCTTTCATTGGGATTCATTCCACATAAGCTCCACTGAGAAACAATGCCGATTAAGTCTGCAGGTCATGTAGGGTCACGAGTGTAGAATATGCAGCATGGGTGAAAGGTCTTAATTAAATCTGCATTAACAAAACCTGATCGTCTTCCCCATCTCTTTGTCCAACCCAGCAGTTCCCAAACCTGGGTCTCCAAATGTTCTCAGACCGCAGCTCCCAGAAATCTCGGCCTGCAAAGTTAATGGTGAAAGCTTTTGGGAATTGTAGGCCAAGAACATCTGGGGAACAAGGTTGGGAACCGTTGGTCTAATCAACACTTGCTTCCCCACCCCTTTTATACCCATTCTTCCGTGGAGAATCAAATATCCAGTCTCTGGGCGTTTATACACGACCCCTAAGCTCCGCCGCAAATGGCTGCAAGGTCCGGACCTTAAAAATGTTTACCCACCAGCTCCGGACTTTGCAGACAATTAAGTGCGACCCCGCCCACTTTAGCGCGACCAAACAGCAGTTTTCTTGTACCTGCTTTTTGGAGGTGACAAATATTTGATCCGGTGTAAGGATAGTGAGTGCAGGGCTCTCCTCGCTTCTGTTTGTTCTTTTTTTGCGCCCCACCCCTTTAAGAGATCTGAATGCTGCCGGGAACAAAACAGAGGTAAACAGCATGCTTTTCTTTCTTTTTTCTCCCTCCCTCATGCAGCCAGCAACCAGGAAGTGCGGAGGGGGGTGGGGACAGAGGAAGAGCGAAGAACCCCTAAGATCTCTGGTCCGAATTTAAGTGGCCAGCGGATCTTAGGGGTCGTGTAAAAAGGCCCTCTGTCTCCACAACCAGAGACCTAAACCCCTGAGCTATCCAGCTAGCCAGATATGAATAAGTGATATTGTGAATATAAACTCAAACATGGCTGTTGCACTGCGAGTTTAATCAAGAGATGCTTGCTGGCATCAAATTTAACCATGATATTAAACACACAAACACAGAGAGACAAACATACACGTGCGCAACTATACAAACGCACACACATCCACCCAACTGTAGGGCTTGGCAAATCAAAATACCCATTCCAGTTTCTGCCTGTTAAAGCTGGAGAAAGTGGTCATTTCAACTGCTGCTTCTACTTCAAGGGATCCATTAATACAGTGGTTCCGAACCTGGGGGTTGGGACCCCGTTGCGGGGTCCAATGACCATTTCACAGGGGTCACCATGAGCCAGTGGAGAAAAAGGCACAAACGGCTTGGGTCTGGGGGAGGAGGGGGGAGGAGGGGGGGGGAGAAAGAGTTACTGCTTGATAAGTTGGAGGGCATGTCAGTCAATGGCATCGGAGGCTGCAATTGGCTGAGGGTGCCTGTAGAAGGAAGTTCTCTATGGCCCCTGAGGCAGTGGCCTGCCAAAGGGGGCTTGTGGCCTCTTCCAAGCAGAGCAAGGGGGTCAACACAACATGAGGAACTGCATTAAAGGGTCGAGGCATTAGGAAGGTTGAGAACCAGTGCATTCATGCATGTCCTTCTCAAGGAGCATGGATATGAACTTTAATAACCCTTGGTGGGAAAACAAATAAGCCCTGCCTCTAATTGCTTGACAAGAGGGCCAGAGATCTTCCCAGAAGATTGTGTCCAGGATTTCATAATTACCTCCAATTGCCTTGAGGCATTCCATTGAAGTTGAAAGGACTTCGAGGTTGCTAAAGTTCATATGTTGCTTCTGTGTATTAATTGCACTCAAATATAGTTCACCTTTCAAGACTGCAAAGGGTTATAACATTTCCAAACTCTCTCTCCCATCTGGGCACTGATCAAGACTAAACACGCTTCTCTTTGGCAACAAAGCTTTAGAACCTAACCTTGAGATTCTTTCAGTGCTTTCTAAGATGTATGGCATTTAAAAAGTTGCCGTCGAACCACATGGAGCATGGCTTGTAGGCTGATACATCGTACACATTTAACATAACCTATATACAGTCATGCAAGCGGCAGCTGTAGCATTCATCATGGGTTTGACCTGGTAAGACGATAAAAATAGAGCATTTTCTTGTAAATGTAATAGTTGGATATTAAAACTAGAAGTGACCCTCTGGCTCATCGAGCCATAGTGGGAATCAAACTCCTAACGTCTGGCTCGGCAGCCAGATGCCTGAGCCACCAAGAATGCAGCCATTCCCTTTCTTCTCTTGCAGGGGTCTCTGGCTTGGCAGGAGACATTGCCGCCACCAAAATTGTCGAACTGGCGAAACGGAACCGACACTTGACTGCCGAGAGGGAACAAGAGAAAACCAAAGTGAAACAGCTGAAAAACAGAATCAAAGATCTGGAAAAAGAAGTAAGACTTCTCCGTTACCATGGCTTTCCTTAAGATCAGGTCAGGGTAGGCATGTCCAAACTTTGGTCCTCCAGATGTTTTTAGACCACAACTTCCACAGTCCTTTGCCATTGGCAATCTAAATGTAGAATTCTGGGAGTTGTGATCCAAAACATCAGGAGGATTGAAGTTTGGACATGCCTGGATGAGGGGGATGCTTCTGTCCGCCCAGTGGACAGTTGCTAGCTCGGTCTTGCCTTGCCTTGTTGTTCACGTCGTCGTCCGGTCAATTTCTGTCACTGCTAATCGCCTGTTTTGAGGCTACTCAAGAAGTGTTTGTTGACTTCATTCATTGCATTGCATCGCTCACCTTCTTCCCAAGGCAATTTTCCCAAATGGGTTGAAAAGAAAAGATGCATACATTAGAGCATCTTAGCAGAGTTTGACTTGTACAGGGGTCCCCCATCATTTTGCGGTTCATATACTGTGGTCCCAGTATATCGCGGGACCGCAGTACAGTGGTACCTTGTATAAAGGAATTAATTCGTTCCAAATGAAATTATGTTAAGCAAATTTTCCTTTATACAAATTCCCATAGGAATGCATTGAAAATGGAGTGATCCCATTTTTATGTTGTACGGATTCTCCCCATAGGTGATTATGTTAAGCAAATTTCCCCTATCTCCGGAATTTTTCATGTTGTACAAATTGTATGTTATACAAGCTGTTTGTTATACAAGGGCCCACTGTATATGAAAGTCAACCCCCCCCCTTCGAGTAAGCTGTGTGGGCTTGTTTGAGGTCTCCTGCATTTACCCCAGGCTTGACGATGCCCCTAACGGACTTCCCGGGAGTGATTTCTGGCGAACCAGGAGTGACTTCCGGAAAACCAGAAGGCACTTCCAGATCACTGGAAAACCCATGATGAGGCCTCCGACAGGGCCGGGAAGCCTTTCGGAGGCCCGTTCGGAGCAGTGCCAGGCCTCAGGTAGGTGTAGGAAACCCCATATCACACCCCCCCAGTCCCGATCTGACCCAGCATCTGCATATCATGGATTTTCAATTATCATGGGTCAGGTCAGGTCCCTAACCCCTGCGATAGGTGTGGGTTTACTGTACTTTTTTTAAAAAAAGCCTCTGCATTGAGAGGAAGAGCCTCGTGGCACAGTGGTTAAATGCCTGTACTGCAGGTAAAACTGTGCTCACAACCTGGGTTCAATCCCTGGTAGCAGGCTCAAGGTTCACTCAGCCTTCCATCCTTCTGAGGTCGGTAAAATGAGTACCCAGCTTGCTGGGGGAGGGGGGGCAATGTGTAGCCTGCACACTGTAATTAAAATTGTAAACCGCCCAGAGACGACTTGTAGTGGTATGGGGCGGTATATAAGCAGAACACTTTTGCTTTTGCTTTGCTTTTGCATTGAAACAATTGAAAACATATCGAAAACACATTGAAAAGATCTTTGCCAGCTGGCAGAAGGCCAGATAGGAGCAGATCTTCCTGTGGAAGGTAGTTCCACAGCCTGGAAGCAACCTTTGGAAATGGCCTACGTCGTCAAGCAAACAGCCCGCATGGATGGTGGATCCGTGAGAAGGGCCTTTCCCTGGAGATCTTAAATGATGGAAAGATGCATATGTAACCTGGTCCTTAAACATCCTGGATGTGTCAAAGAGTTACTCAGTCAAGGATGCTTCCAGAGTGGAAGGACCAGTTGCCACCATGTCATACAGCATTTTATAAGTTGTAACCACCAACCACTTTGAATAAGGTCGAAAACTGACTGGAGTGCCAGTGACATTGTTATAACAGGGAAGGCACATGCAACCAGTTTTCTCCTGGTACATAAGAACATAAGAACATAAGAAGAGCCATGCTGGATCAGGCCAAAGGCCCATCTAGTCCAGCTTCCTGTATCTCACAGCGGCTCCACCAGATGCGTTTGGGAGCGCATGAGACTAGATATCTGTCTCCTGATACCACTCCCCTGCATCTGGCCCTTGAAGTACCCTGGTTTAAAGCCTGGAGATTACACATCTCCATCATGGTTTGTCACCTGGGATGGACTTTTCCTCCAGGAATCTGTCCAATCCCCCTTTGAAGGCATCCAGGCCAGATGCCATCACCACATCCTGTGGCAGGGAGTTCCATAGACTTACAACGCGCTGGGTGAAAAAATATTTTCTTTTGTCAGTTCTTACTCTCCCAGCCCTCAATTTGAGTGTATGTCCCCTAGTTCTGGCATTTTGGGAGAGAGAGAAGAGCTTCCCTCTATCCACTTTACTCATACCCTGCATTATTTTGTATGTCTCAATCATATCCCCCTTCAAGCGCCTTTTTTCCAGACTAAAGAGGCCCAAATGTTTTAGCCTTTCTTCATAAGGGAGGTGCCCCAGGCCAGTAATCATTTTAGTCGCTCTCTTCTGCACCTTTTCCAGTTCCACTATGTCTTTCTTGAGATGCGGTGACCAGAATTGTACACAATACTCCAGGTGGGGCCTTACTATTGTTTTGTATAAAGGCATTATAATGTTCGCTGTTTTATTTTCAATCCCCTTCTTGATAATCCCTAGCACGGAATTGGCCTTCTTCACCGCTGCCACACATTGGGGAGACACCTTCATGGAGCTGTCCACCAACACACCAAGATCTCTTTCCTGATCCGTCACGGATAACTCAGAGCCCATGAGTTGATAGATGAAGTTTGGATTTTTTGCCCCAATATGCATTACTTTACATTTAGTTACATTAAAACACATTTGCCATTTCTCAGCCCATTCCCCCAGTTTGGAGAGATCCTTCTGGAGCTCTTCACAATCTTCTCTGGTTTTTACCACATGGAAAAGTTTTGTGTCATCGGCAAACTTGGCCACCTCACTGTTTATCCCTGTCTCCAGGTCATTTATGAACAGATTGAAAAGCACCGGTCCCAGGACAGAGCCCTGGGGCACACCGCTTTTCACCTCTCTCCATTGTGAAAATTTCCCATTGACACCTACTCTTTGTTTCCAGGACCTCAACCAGTTCTCAATCCATAAGAGGACCTGCCCTCTTATCCCCTGACTGTGCAATTTTCTCAGCAGCCTTTGGTGAGGGACTGTGTCAAAGGCCTTTTGAAAATCCAGATAGACTATATCCACCGGTTCACCCAAATCCATGTGCCTGTTGACCTTTTCAGAAAATTCTAAAAGGTTTGTCAGACAAGATTTACCCTTACAGAAGCCATGCTGATTTTCTCTCAGCAAGGTTTGTTCTTTTATGTGTTTTAAGATTTTCTCTTGGATGAGGCTTTCCACCATCTTCCCTGGGACAGATGTAAGGCTAACTGGCCTGTAGTTTCCTGGGTCCCCCCTCCTTCCTTTTTTAAAAATTGGTGTGACATCTGCTATCCTCCAGTCCTCCGGCACTGTGGCCGTTTTAAGAGACAAGTTGCATATAACCATTAAGAGATCTGCAATTTCGTTTCTCAGTTCCCTAATAACCCTTGGGTGGATGCCATCTGGGCCCGGTGACTTGTTAATCCTCAATTTATCAATTAGTCCTAAAACCTCCTCTCTTTTAACCTGTATTTGATTTAATTCTTTAGTCAAGAGGGGCGGCTCAGGCAGCAGAATCCGCTCAAGGTCCTCTGTCGTGAAGACAGACGCAAAGAACTCATTCAATTTCTCTGCAATGTCCAAGTCCTCCTTAACCTCCCCTTTTCCTCCCTCACCATCCAGAGGGCCAACTGGTTCTCTGGCAGGTTTTCTACTTCTAACATATTTAAAGAAGCTTTTATTATTACCCTTTATATTGCTAGCCATGCGTTCCTCAAAATCTTTCTTTGCCTCCCTTATCATCTTCTTACATTTCTTTTGCCAGAGTTTGTGTTCCTTTTTATTTTCCTCATTTGGGGAGGATTTCCATTTACAGAAAGACCTCTCCTTGTGCTTTAGAGCCTCTCTAACTCCACTCGTTAACCATGCCGGTGTCCTCTTGGACTTAAATGAGCTCTTCTTTCTTTGTGGTATGCACTTGTGCTGGGCCTCTATTATTGTTGTTTGAAAGAGGCTCCATGCACTCTGAAGAGATTGGATTCTTCTAACCTTCCCCTTCAATTTCTCTCTAACTAGTTTCCTCATCTGAGGGAAGTTTGCCCTTCGAAAATCAAGGGTTTTTATGTCTGATTTGGTTGACACTCTTCCTCCGACATGCATGGCAAAGGAAATTGCAGCATGGTCACTGTTCCCCAGAGGCTCAGTGACATTCACATCCCTGACCAGGTCCTGAGTATCGCACAGTATTAGATCCAGAGTTGCCTGTTCTCGGGTGGGCTCCGTGACAAGTTGCTCTAAGGCACAGTCATTCAGCAAGTCGAGAAACCCAGTTTCTCTTTCTTGCCCAGAGCTCGCATTGACCCAGTCAATGTGGGGATAATTGAAGTCCCCCATGATTACTATCCTATCCTCCATGATTTCTCTCCTTATTTCAAGGTCCCCCTCAAGTTTTTGATCTGGTGGACGATAGAATACTCCAACTATCACATCACTCCTTGGACCTGGTAGTTTAACCCAAAGTGATTCTATGGTGGAGTGAGACCCTCTGTCCATCTCCATTCTGCTGGATTTTACCCCTTCTTTGAAGGGGTGGCACATTAAGGGTGCCAATTCAGACCGCTTCCATGTTCCTTTCTAGATGATTTCGTAATAGTTTCTTTCCCATCCTAATGGAGCATTAATCCTGTCCAGTTACCAAAGAAGAAGCCAGTGGCTGGTTTGTCTGAACATGCTGACAAAATTAAAGGGAGGTAAAATAGTTAAAAAACAAACAACCCAACCCAAAACAAAAAAACTTTTGTAGGAAAAGTAAAATGCGATGTCTCCGTAGCACTTAAAGCACTTTCTGAGGACTTTAACCTGCCAAAATATTTTGTCCTTTCTTTCCCCACTCCTTCTTGCCTTTTAATGTTGTCAACGAGCCTTTATTAAGGTGCCGTCCATTCAGTCTTACGCTGTGAAAATGCCTGGAGAGGCACACCTAGCAGTGCCCTGCCAGTGGCTTCTTGACAGTTTCAGCACCAGGTCTAAGATGGTTACTTCACGTCCTTCCTCGTTCTGAGATATAGTTCATTGCGTGATAACGTTGTTCACGGTCACGTGGTCTTATGCCGGTGCTGTCCCTCCTTCCTTGTACCCACCGGCATGATTGATGATACTGGGATGACTGTTACTGCATGTCCTTGTTTCGTGATAAGATCTGAAATTCTCTGCTTTCGTTCTCCTTTTTGGGGGAGGCGACCTTCCGTTTTTCGATGCTTCGAATCTCCTCAGCCTTGCCTTCAATGCGTTACGGAGCAAAGTTCGAGGCATTTGTCTTTTAATCTCTATGCACTGCATTGCTAACTCCATAGGGAATTTAGTGGCGAATGGCACTTCCCACTCCTGCCACTAGATGGATACTGCAAAAATCATCACTCGTTCCGGGACGAGCATGACCTCATGGGCTCTCGTCTCAGAACGAGAACCGAGACAAGCAGATTCCTGAGGCCAGGGAGGGGTATGGCTCGTCACGCTTTAATCTCACTTCAGGGAGTGTGGTCGAGACGAACTCCCGTCGTCACACAATGGATGTGCGGTAAGATTTCTTTGTACCAGTCCCAAGCGGGACGGCAAACAGCGATGAGAGGGGCGTGAGGTAACGGCCTAAATAGAAGGTGCCTTCTCCCTTGTATGCTCAGCCCATGATGAAGAACTCAGATTCTCTCACTCCTTTGCGGATATTTTATGCAAGCAGGACTGTGTTGTTTTCAGACACCACATGGAAATTTTAAAGGACCCTGTGATGAAGGGAGTCTGGTTCGGCACTTCCCTCCCAGTATGCTCACAGCGCTGGAGTGAAACAGCACCGGAATCAGGCTATTCTCATAATCAATTGTGCGGCTGCTCTGTGAACTTGATGCTTATTTAATAACGTAGCTGAACACAATTCTTCTCCCCCAGCTGCAAATCTCGGCTGTCAAGCTAGAATCTCCTGGAGTCAAAGATGCTCCACCAGCTCGTAAAACATCCGAGGCGCCTTTGGTAAGATTTAATGAATCTGTTTCCACAGTGAAGATAAAGTTAAGGGTAGGCGGGTTCTTTTGTTTCTTCCATTGTGTCGTCAGCCACCTTCTTCAGATTGGTATTTCTGATAATATAGTAGTCTGTTGGATTAACGCTTGCAGGAATAGAGCAGACCCGTTGCTGAGTACCCTCCTGTCTCTTAGGACCGCCAGATTGGGATCCCCTTTGTAGGATTGTGTCCAATCAAAGAAGAGAGCGAAGGGGGAAAATATTAATCCCTTTTGTTATCAATGGCTGTGATTTGAAGACGTCAACCTGATTTAATAAACAAGCCAAGGGGTTAGTCCATAACATGGGAAAAATTATATTCTCATATATTTTAAACCCCCCACAAGCTTTTTCAGCCACTCTATACATGTATTCCATGCTAAAAAGCTTAAATCAGAGAGCAGCCGTTTTCAAAGTCGCTCTCTCAGTAGAAACATACAGTAGGACCCCAGTATCCGCTGGGGATTGGTTCCAGGCCTTCCCGTGGATAATGAAAACCGTGGATAAGAGAGAGCACCAAAATCCCAAAAAACCCTGCTGTTTTGCGACAGTAGCTTGCTTTATGGCTGCTGTTTTGCGACAGTAGCTTGGCTTTACAGTTTCTCTTTGTGGCAGTAGCTTGCTTATATGGTTTCTGTTTTATGAGAGTATCTTGCTTTACAACTGCAGTTTGTGATAGTAGCTTGCTTTGCAGTTGCTGAATTATTTATTTACTTTTTTCCTCTGCCAACCGTGAATCACTGATTCAGTGGATAATGAATCAGTGGATACGGGGGTCCTACTGTAATTGCAAGAACTATTTCTTCTTACAAGCCGCCCAGATGCCCTAAGCACATCCAATCTCGCCTGATTTTGGAAGCTAAGCAGGGTCGGCCCTGGTTAGTCCTTGGATGGGAGACCACCAGGAAATACCAGGTGCTGTAGGCGCCTGGAGTAGGAACTGGCAAGCCACTCCAGTATTCCTGCCAAGAAAACTCCATGGACATGGAGTCACGAAGAGTCGGTCACGACTGTAACGACACAACACACATTTCTTCTTATACTGCAGTAAGACCCAGTAGTATGTAGCTGTGACCATGGAGGGTAAAATGTGAAAAAAATGAAAGCCTTGAGAGACAGACAAGTAGGACCCCCACAAAAAAGCCGCACAGCTGCCGAGAAGCAACAATATATCAGAAGATAAGAAACCACAAACTATTTCTGAATTCACCAAAACAACAGAAATGGTGTTATTTTGTATCCTTTGTTTATCGATTATTTTATTTATTTAGAAATTTTAGAGTATTTTTAACCCGCCTTTCTCCTTGGAAAAGGACCCAAGGCGGCTTACAGTAATGAGGGACAATATACAGTCCACCAGGACAATTAAGACATGTTTCAAGTATTGAGAAGAGGGAATTGAGGGACATCTTACAGCGTTAAAAGACAACATGGCCTTAAAGCTACAAGACAACGCGAGCCGTTAAAGAGAGAGTAAAAAATCCATGTAAAAGTTATGAGTGATGGAAACTAACATTGAAAACATAGTGTCAATGTAATCACACAAGGTTATAAGTGGTTATAAGCACAAAGGGTCACAAGACCCTGATGCCGCAACCTGTAACGAAACGGCATGAAACCGCAAAAGTACAAAGAGAAACTAAACTTTGTGTTAAGGCATTGAAGGAAAACAAAGCCCAGCTGATATTGATGTTTTCTGCAGAAGAGGTAACCTGAATGTGATTTTCAGATTTGGTGGAGTATAAATGCCACCATTCCCCATTTGGGGAGTTCAACCTGACTTACAGACACCTAAATGTGGTGCTTGATGGAGAGAAAAGGCCTAAACTGGCAGGCCTTGGTGGCTTAACTAGACCCAGCTCTGCCCATGGAAGCCCCCAGTTGGCACTGCCGGGTGAGCTACATGGAAGGAAGTCTTTAAGATGTGTGTAAGGCTGCTTTTACACGACCTCTAAAATCCGCCGGCAACTTACATTCGGATTCCCCCGCCAACCAGAGATCGTGGAGTTTTGTTCTGCTTCCTGTGTTCCCACCCTCCCGCACTCCATTGCTCCTGTCTGCAGTGAGGGGAGGGAGGAAAAAATGCAGGCTCACCCCCCTCCTGCCGTCGCAGCAGCTAGTTGTAGGAGGACTGGAAGCCCGTCTGTCTCTTAAAGGGGTGGGGGACAACAAAAGCAAACAGAAGACGGAGGCGAGCCAGGCATTCACAAACAAACAGAAGGTGGAGGAGAGCCAGGCATTTAAAACTCACATCGGAAAATTTTTTATCTCCTCGAGGCCAGGTACTTGTAAAATGCACTGGGGCGCGCTTAAGTGGGTGTGGTCGTACTTAATTTTTTTTAAAGTCCGCAGCTGGTGGGAAAACAATTTTAAGCTCCGCATCTGCGAGCCCTTTGCATCAGATTTTAGGGGTCATGTAAAAGCAGTCTAAGTCAGGTAGAACACTTGGAAAGGGAAATTATGGGATCTGTTGCCCAAGAAATACAAAAATACAAAAATCTTATTCCTACTGGACATTATTTCTGCATCCATTTCCGCAGTAGGGAGAAAGGAGGCAATGATTCTTCAGCTTATGCCTCCAGGAGCCTTTGTTACCGGGACTGGATTGGCCCGTACAGCGTCAAGTGGGGGTTTCAAAGAGGGGGCATTGATCCCAGGAAGCATAGGTGCAAACAGAATTTTTAAAAAATCCCCTCTGCTTTCAGTAGTTGGTTAGCAAAGGAAATGTTAGCAAAGGTAAGCGACATCTGATTGAATACCTTACTGGACACAGTATTCCTGCCAAGAAAACTCCATGGACATGGGGTCACTAAGAGTCGGTCATGACTGTAACGACACAACACACACACACACACACACACACACACACACACACACACACACACACATTAAAGGCATGGGGATTGTGACCGCTATCTCACGGTGGATTTGAGGCGTTTATTTCGAAAATACATCTTTTTCAGTCACGTGGTAGCATGCCCCAAAAGCCGCTTTACCTGTCCTCTTGTTCTTAGTGATAAAAAGCACCTTTTAATGACCACAGGAAAGAGGGGTCACTCTTTCAAGGCGCCTCTGTAAACCTTGGAGAAAAGTACATCTCCCCCAGCGGTGGTTCCAAGAAAAGGTGCTCAGGCGAGCAAAAGGGGGCGTGGTAGCCTCTTTCTGAATGAAAAGGCGACTAGCCATTAGGACAGTGGTGTCCAAACTTTGGCCCTCCAGATGTTTTGGACCACAATTCCCACAATCCTTTGTCATTGGCCATCTAGACTTGGAATTCTGGGAGTTGTGGTCCAGAATGTCTGGAGGGCCAAAGTTTGGACACCGCTGCATTAGGACATCAAAAAAGGCACTAGAGATGGGCACGGAACGAACATTTTTTCGTTTCCGTTACCGTTTGTCATTTCCATTACGTAACGAAACGACAAACAAAAATTATGATGAAAATGAAACGAAACGAACAGAACCACGAAAATTGTGGTCGTTACGTTTTGTTTCTGTTAATGGTGACGCGCAATGAAATGACCTGTTTTAAATGTTCAAAAATGCCCTGGACATCCATAAAAACGCAACGATAATTATTTATATTGTCTGATAATACCTACCAGGGGGGTTGGGGTCCTTAAAACGTTTGTTTTTGTCTTCTCCCATTGCGATATATTTTTCTTTTCCCTTTAAAATGGATGTCGCACCAGCCACAAAATGGAGGCAAGCCATGTGATGTGGGATCATGTTCAACCAATAGCATGCCCAGGTTGCAGACTGGGCGGGCAGGTCTGGCAGCCACAGAGGGCATAAAAAGCTCTGGCAGCCCCCGTCGTCCTTGCAGTCTCTGGGGGGAGTTAGGGTGGGATTGCTGTCTCTGCTGCAACTCTAGCTTCAGTCCTGCAGCCTCCCTGTGTGCGTGCGTGCTACATACCTCTTGGTGAGTACCCTCCCTTGCCCCGCAGTGCAGTCACTCTGCGACTGCCTTGCACCCTGGGCAACGCCTGCTGCTGCCTTTGCAGCCTCCCTGCATACCTAGTCTATACTGTGTCGCTGCCAGCATCCATTTTTTTTTAGTGTTTTCCCTCTGGTCTGGGGCGTTGGAGGATGCCTGCGCACGGAAATGCTTTAAAAATCGTGCAAAAAGCGGGTAGAAACGACAAACGAAAAAATGAAAAACGGTAACAAAATTTTTCAAAAAATTCACAACAAACGGAAACGAACTGAAACAGACCTCTCAACGACAAACGACAAACCGAAACACCATTTTTTTGTTTCGTGCCCATCTCTAAAAGGCACACCTATAACCGTGGGAAAAAGCGCCCAAAAGTTGACGTGGGGTGAGGGCCTGTGTCATTTTCATCTGCTCCTGTCCAGCAGCCTAGCACAGATGGACGGACCAGAGGTTCCTTCCCTAGAAAGCAGATAGTCCCTTCTCCAATCTGGACATGCTATTCAGGTTTCATTCATTCCTTCTGGTGTGTGTGTGTTTTGTTTTGTTTTCTTTTGACCGGAGACTCTGTGTACAATAATTAACACTCCGTTTCTCTTGAATCACGAGAGCCCCGAGATGAAAGCCTTGCAAGGTCAGTTGGCAGCAGCCAACCTCAAAGTGTCCGAGTTTCGCAACCAGCTACAAACCATAAAGCAGGAACTTAAGATGACCCAGAAGGTAAGAATCTCTTCGTAGGCTGCGTGGTGGTATTCTGTGTCATCAATGCCATTTGATGTTGCATACTAACAGAGAGAGATGGGGAATGTGACTTTTGGGGTCTACGCCTTTTTTCTAATTTCTAAAAATATGGGTGTTTCTAATTTCTGCCAGGTAACTGGGAAAGGAGTTCAATTTTACTTTTAAACTCACGTTAGTGATCTTCCGTTAAAAAGCACTAGAAGTCATAAAATGGATGGAAGACATGAATATTTTCATTTAAGTTAGTCCTTCACCTTTAGTACTTTAAAGTAGAATTATTGCACTGTGGCAGTTTCACCCACAATTAGAATCAGAATCAGAATCCTTTTCATTGGCCAAGTGTGGTTGGACACACCCAGAATTTGTTTTGGTAAAAAATGCTCTCCATATATAAAAGGAAATATAAGAATCACATATTCAACAATAAAAACACAGTACAACAATACAATACAACCTATTATTTAAAAAGGAAGAAAAGAAGTAAAATTAATTATTCAACAGTTTGATAGCACGTGGAAAGAAACTATCTTTATATCTAGTTTTCCAGCATGCAATGCCTTAAAAGGTCACCCTGAGGGTAACAATTGAAACAGATTATGTCCAGGATGTGTGGAATCTGTATATATTTTCATCGCCCTCTTTTTAGCTTGTGGGGTATACAATTCCAAAATAGATGGCAAATTAGTAAAAATATTTTTCTGCAATTCCAATTATCCTTTGAAGTCTATATCTGTCCTGCTTAGTCGCAGAACTAAACCAGACAGTTATAGAGGAACAGATGATGGATTCAATAGCACCTCTATAGAATTGAATCAACAGTTCTTTTGGCAGTCTTTTGTGCCAGACATTATCATATCTTCAAAAAGATTTAGGGTGGAATCAACGGTCTGGAAAAGCGGGCCAAAAAGTAGAAGCCCTACAGTTAGGGCGTTTATACACGACCCCTAAACTCCGGGGCAAATGGCTCCCAGCTCCAGAGCTTAAAAATGTTTCCCCACCAGCTCCAGAGTTAACAGGAAATTAAGTGCAACCCCGCCCACTTTAGCGCATCCCAGCGCAGCTTTCAGGTACCTGCTCTTTGGAGGTGAAAATTATTTGATCCGGTGTAACGATAGTGAGTGCGGGGCTCTCCTGGCTTCTGTTTGTTGTTTTTCTGCCCCCCGCCCCTTTAAGAGCTACTTTTACAGAGACGAGAGGCAGAACGAGGTGAGCGACATGCTTTTCTTTCTCTTTTTCTCCCTCCCCTCACGCAGACAGGATCAAGGAAGTGCGGAGGGGGTGGGAACACAGGAAGAGCGACGAACCCCTACGATCTCTGGTCCGAATTTAAGTGGCCAGCGGATCTTAGGGGTCGTGTAAAAAGGCCCTTAGACAAAAAAAGGTCCAGCTTGGGAATGGATCAAGGTCAGGCTGGAGTGCATACCCCTGTGTGTGTGTGTGTGTGTGTGTGTGTGTGTGTGTGTGTTGTGTGAATGCTGGGAAATAGATCACACTGGACTTCCTTGCAAGCAATCCAAAACATGATCTATTGCAGTGTTTTTCAACCTTTTTTGGGCAAAGGCACACTTGTTTCATGAAAAAAATCACGAGGCACACCACCATTAGAAAATGTTAAAAATTTTAACTCTGTGCCTATATCAGTCTCTAAAAGGTTTGCCATTGCTCGTGTAGGGAGAAGCAGGACAGAGGGGCCTCGCCCCGAGGCCCAGCGCCGCGGGCCTCGGGGGGAGGAGCCAAGCTGGCCCTTGGACGCTATTTATAGCACCTCCCAGCTGCGGGCCACCTGCCGGCCCTGGGTTGAATTTCTTTAGAATTTTTCAATTTTTCCCACGGCACACCAGGCAACATCTCGCGGCACACTAGTGTGCCACGGAACAGTGGTTGAAAAACGCTGATCTATTGAATGTCAGGGGGTGGAGGGGTGGGAATTCCTAACTGTTAGAGCAGTACAACAATGGAACCAATTACCTCTAAAGGTAGTGAGTTCTCAGTTTTCTCTGAAAAGGAAAAAAAGTTCCGTTGGGACAAGGAGTAGATGAGGTGGGACAGGAATTGCAACATAAAATATTTAGAGGGGTAGTACAGGAACACCTGGAAACATTAAATGAATGTAAGTCTCCTGAGCCAGATGCATTAAACCCAAGGATGTTAAAAGAACTGGCAGAAGTACTTTAAGAACCATTGGTAATATGGAAGTTCCCATAGATTGGAGGAGGGCAAATGTTGTCTCCATTTTCAAGAAGGGGGAAAAAACAGGACCCAAATAATTACCACCACAACAGCTTGACTCCAATTCCTGGAAAGATCCTAGAGCGGATTATTAAGCAGACAGTCTGTAATTATTTTATAAGCAGTGCTGTCATTACGAGCAGTCAACATGGGTTTCTTAAAAACAAGTCTTTCCAGACTATTTGATCGCTTTCTTTGATAGAATCACAGACCTGATGGATGAGGGGGGTGGATGAGGGGAATGCTGTGGATATTGCTTAATCTAGATTTCAGTAAGGCCTTTGATAAGATTCCCTATGGTATACTTACAAAGAAGTTAGTAGAATGTGGGACAGGTAATGCTACTGTTAGGTGGATTTGGAATTGGTTGACTAAATGGCTTCTCTGCAGATTGGAGAGATGTGGCCAGTGGGGTGCCCCAGGGTTCTGTCATTAATATCTTTATTAATGACTTGAATTAAGAAATAGGGAGACTTCAAGATGAACTCTGTCTTGATTTCCTGTTATGAGAATTACGAAATAGAGAAAGCTAATTGGCAAGCAAATTGTTGTAAGCAAACTACAGGAGATGTGGAAATTTAATGTCGCAAGTTTTAAGTGCCTCAGGAACTCTCTTTTCTAAAGGCCAGGGATGTTGACAAGTCTTTAGACCTGAGTCTCAGTTCTGAGTTGGACTCTTTGGTACCACGTCCCGAGTCCAAGTCCAAGTGTTTGGTCCCAAACCACGGGCCCCAGGCCCAAGCTTGAATCCCTGTTAAAAGCCAGCAATGTGATGCAGCGGCCAAGAAAGCCAACACGATTATTGGTTGCATCAACAGAAGCATAGTGTCTCTAGATCAAGGGAAGTGATAGTACCACTCTATTCTGCTCTGGTCAGGCCCCATATGGAGGATTGAGACCAGTTCTGTGCACAATTTAAATGTTGACAATCTTGAACGGATCCAGAGGAGGCGACCAGGATGGTTGAAGGTCTGGAAGAAATGTCTTACGAGGAGCGGTGTAGGGAGCTGGGAATGTTTAGCCTTACAAAAAGAAGGTTGAGAGGGGATATGATAGCTATGTTTAAATATTTGAAAGGATGTCATATTGAAGAGGGAAATGGTTTGTTTTCCATGGCTTCAGAGACTAGGACGTGGGAAAAAGGTTTCAAACTACAGGAAAAGAGATTCCATTTGAACATTAGGAAGAACTTCATGACGGGTAGAGCTGTTCGGCAGTGGAAGATGCTGCCACAAAAAGGAGGGTGGTGGAGTCTCCTTCTTTGGAGGCTTTTAAGCAGAGGCTGGATGGCCATCTATTGCGAGTACAGCGATGGGGGTTCCTGCATGGCAGGGGGTTGGACTGGATGGCCCTTGAGGCCTCTTCCAACTCTATGATTCTATGATTCTAACACTGGAGGGAATTAAGAGAAAAGTGGACAGCCATCAGTCAGAGGTGTTTTGATTTGGATTCTTTGAATGGGATTGGACTTGATGGGTTTAGAAGCCCCTTCCAACGTGATGTTTCTGTTCTTCTGTGGCCCCCTGTCTGATCACATCCTTCATGTGGTAAGCACCAGCTGTCTCTATTTGGAGCACATTCATAAGATGATTCATTGGCATGAAAAAGAAGACTTGATCATGTCAAAAAAGTATGTGTGAAAAGACTGAACAAATAAACAAGAATGCTTTATTACAATCAGTAGTTCAGAGAAGAACAAATAAGGCTTGTATGTTTTCCCATGAATCACTTAAGGTAACCCCTAGTCAACTCTCTGTGTTTTTTTCTTCCTGTAAGGATGCATGCTATTGCTTTCAATGCCCACTTTGGGTTGGAACCAGGTTGTGAATTTCTAGCACAGTGTGTTTGTTTGACTGCCATTCATCTACCTTCATGCCATTCAAAGCTTTGGCTGTTGATGCCTGCCTCTCCAGCATCAACAGAGCCCAGCTATATACCAGTATTCTCCTGGAGCGCCTCTTTTGCTTGTAGGCACATGCCCTCTTTGGTTTACCGTTGTGTTGCAATGGAAATGTCTTTTGTTTAGGAGGCAGACAATGCTGAGAGGAATCCAAGCACGCCTTTGGGAAAGTTTGTCAAAGAATAACAGGCCCATAGTGGCCAACACATTCCCAGACCCATAGGAAATAAATAAAAGATGAACACTTATTTTTTTTAAAAAAAGTGGCTGCATTTCGGCATAGTTGCAACCTGCAGAAAAAGTGAAAGCAGCCATTTTTCCTCAAGCAAAATTCATGATGCTTCTATCCTAAAAGCCATACATATTCAGGGAATCGTTCAAACCAATCCAGTCCTTGATCTTAATGGAATCACAGAATAATGGAGTTGGAAGGAGCCTATAAGGCTGTCAAGCCCAACCCCGCTGCTTCTCTTTAAGGAAGCCTTCAAGGATCTGCTAGTTTGATTTTTTCCTAAGAAGCAGTATTGTGCTGCCCCAGTGCTCAATCCCACATCCCGGAAGAGCCATTTTTTTAAAAAAAATATGTGCCTTTGACCCTGTCTCGATCACATGATCGAAGGAGCACTTCCATTGTCCCAAAGAACACGGAGAGAAAAGCTGCTGCCGCCACCGCCACCGCAGCAGCAGCAAGAGCAAAGGAAAATTTGGGACAGGAGGCGAACTCAGAGCAAAACATTTTCTTTTTCCTCCCCCCCCTTGCTTCCTTGGTTCCTCTCTCCCTCTCGCTCGCTCTGCCCCCTACACACACACATAGCACACTCCTCCCTCCCTCCTCTCTCTCCATCTGGTTTGCTTTCTCTCTCCCTCTCTCTCCCTCTCGTTTGCTCTCACCCTCGCTCTCTGGCTGCTATCCCACCCTTGGAAAATCTGGAGCAAAATAAAAGGCGGATTTTCTCCGGGAACGGTCACATGATTGAAAACGCGGTTCCTTTCTCCCTACAGCCGCAGTTTAAAGAACCGCGTCTTTTGTGTCCCCACGAGCGGGAACCGCAGCACAGCGGAATGAAAAGGTTTTGATGCGGATTTTCCGAGTCCCCACAGATTCATGTACTGGTTAAAAATCCGCGTCGGAACTGAGACAAGCTTTGTACCACCTCGAGACCAGATAGCTGCAAAAACTGCTGGGTCCAGTTTAAGTGAGCGTGATTGCATTTCCCCCCCTTTAAAGTCCACTGGCTGTGGGGACACAATTTTATTAACCACATCTTCAAGCAGTTTGAAGCGAGTTTTAGTGGTCATAGGATAGCAGCCTCTCTGGGTCTTACCTTTTAAAAAATACATTGAACAAGTAAGATCCCTGTCCAGTTTTTTTTTTTAAAGCAGTCTGACTCCATTCATGGGGAATAAGTAGATAAGAAGCAGCTTTTCGGGTCCTCACCTTTGTTGATTCATTTAAAAAGACACTTCCTAACTGACACACTCACAAAAAAGAGAACCCCCAGGGGTTGTTCCAGGAAACCTCACTTCAGGGGAAGTGGCTCAGGTTTTTCCCAGAAAAGCCAGCTGCCTGTTAAGGCATGATTTTATAGGCAGTTTTCAGAAGCAGCTTTTTTTTTTGAGGTCGTGGGATAGGTTGAGTCTGGCACCTGGCAGGAGAAAACGAAAGACAACAGAGAGCAACTATTCATGTAGTCCTGGGAGGGTGGTTCTAATTTCTCCAGAGTATGCACACCACAACCAACAAAATGCTTTGCCTCAGTTTCTCTTGGAGGCTTATCTGTTCATCTGGCAGGTCCTGGCAGGCCTTGTGGCACCATTTCCAAACCACGCGTGTGAAGATGCGAGGTCCTTTTAACAGAAGAGTGGGGTACCAACAAATTCTAAAAAGTTAATCAGATGCTGGTTTAGGCTCATTTTATGGCCCTGTATATTAAGGGGTGGGAATTAAAATGATGTTAGTGAAATGTTTAACCAGCCTCGTGGCGCAGTGGTTAAATGCCTGTACTGCAGGTAAAGCTGTGATCACGACCTGGGGTTCAATCCCGAGTAGCAGGTTCATGGTTGACTCAGCCTTCCATCCTTCCGAGGTCGGTAAAATGAGTATCCATCTTGCTGGGGGGGGCAATGTGTAGCCTGCACACTGTAATTAAAATTGTAAACCTCCCAGAGACTACTTGAAGTGGTATGGGGTGGTATATAAACAGAATGCTTTGCTTTTGCTTTTTAACATTTCTGGCATCACATATTTGGAGTGATATGATCCTGTGTTAAAAAAAATTGCAGCTCTTAGTGAATGAAGTCGGGGAAGATGTCAGCGTTCAGAATCTGTTGTCTACCCCTGGCAGCTGGCGTGGACGGGCTCAACAAATCCTCATCCTACAAGGCAAAGTGAGTTGACGTTTTCGTTTCACGCCTCTTCCGTATGATTCCTTTCACACCTTCTAGGCATTGGGAAGGAATCAGGTAAGAATTTCGCAAGGGTGAAAATTCGCTACCGATAGATTGAAAGGTTCCTGGAGGGCTGTTCTGTCTTCCACTCTGTACACCTTTGCTTACTTGCTTGGATTAGTTTAATGTCATTTTCTTTGGTACTATTTTTGCCACATTGACATCTGGTTGAGACTGAATGCAGAGGGCAAAATGTCATGGGAGGGGGCATTCCACACAGAGAATTATTGAGGAGCCGGTCACTACTTACCTCATAGAGAGAATGACTGTTAAGACTGAAAATGGAGGAAGAAGAGAGAGAAGAGTGCATGCCAGTGCCTCGAACCCCTCGGAGAAAAGGCAGGGTGTACAGTGGTGCCTCGACTTACGAATTTAATCCGTTCCGAATGCATGCTCTTAAGTCGAACTACTCTTAAGTCGGGGTACCTATCTAAAAATTGGAAAAAAAGTTTAAAAAATATTTAAAAATGGAAAAAAAATTGTAAATCGAGCAGACCATATCTAAAATTTGTAAGGCGGCAGTTAAAATGTCAACAGTTTCCCACTCTAAAGTCGAATTGCTCTTAAGTCGAGCTGCTCTTGTCGGGGTACCACTGTACATTTGATAAATAAAAAAACCTAACCCACTCAGGTACTCCTCTCTTTTTTGCAGACATGGTTTGTGAAATGGGCAAGGTGATATCACTTGGGAACAGTGTCAGAGGCCTCAGATTATTGAATGCTCCTCCATATAAAACAATGCTGCTTGCATTTTTTTTAAAAAGGTTGTTTAGTCAGTTTGTTTGTTGGGTAGGGAGGCTCTAGTTTGGCCTTCTCCCTGTCGCCCGCGCCCACTTTTCTGTAGAAAGGAATTATTTTGTACAAAGGAGCGTTGATGTTCAACATATAGAATTGGTGGTTTAAATTTCTTTTTTAAAAAAAAATTATTTGGGAAATCTCAAGATTGCCCCTCTGTTGCCATGACTGGACTTGCTTGTCATGCTGCTCTTCACCTCTGCCGTCTGGGTCAGATCCTGGCCTCGTTTTCCAGGGCCATCTGCATGCAGCAAAGCGGCACCCGTGGCAGAAGCGGGTTGTCCTTTCTTCCAGAGCGCCATTTAAAAGTAACTGGAAATTGTAACTCACTAGATCAGCAAAGGAACATGCCTGTTGCTAGTTGCCTTGCTTTATCCCACCACCCTACGTGTACCTGTTTACAGGGGACCTTGGCCACGGTCTCACCAGTGTTTTCTGCACATTTTTGCTGCGGCAAACTGCGCAGTAAAAGATCGCGTCCTAACCACGAAGGGAATTAATTTGGTGCCCCGACCGACCACGCCCCTGGAAGCGCACTTTCACCAAAGTTTTTAAAACCACCGCTAGGGGTTGGTTTAAAAAAAACTTCCCTTAAAGATGCACAGTTCTTTGCTACTCTAGCGAGTTGCGACCCCAGAAAATACGCAGTAATTAGCTTCGTACCCCTTTTCCTGCCACTTCCGGTGGGTCCGGCTTAGAAAATCGACCCAGGAAAAAGGGAAAAGATGTGCAGAACGCAAGTAGAGACAGGCACAGAGCAGTAAAATACTACCCTGTCGACAGGACACTAACTGCGCATCAAACGCCATGTGACTGCCCGGAAAAAAAACCTACGCCTCAAATTAAGATACGCAGAAAACGTTAGTGAGACCGCGGCCCTTATGGCTTCTAACTCATTCCTTTCCTCGACCTTAACATGCGTCTCTCTCTCTCCCTTGCTTCTCCAGGTTAGAGAGCTGGAGGGCCAGCTGGGCCATAGCAGAAGCAAGCCGTCTGAAAGCAGTGCTGATGAAGAAAGGTTCGGCGCGACAGATCCAAGGAAGTTGTCTGCCCAAGAGAGGAATATGCTGCGGATTCGGACTCTGGAAAGAGAGAAGAAGGAAACGGTGGAGGTAAAGAAGGAAAGGACAAAAATGTCCGTTTCACCTGGGTAGGTTTTGGGTGGGTCCAAGGCTGGCTTCTTCATTCCAGGAAGGCAGGATTCATTTTAAAGGGATTGGGTACCACTGTTTGTGCTCCATCACCTGCGTAAATAAGGACCCAAGGCAGCTTACAACAAAAGACAGTGTTCGAGTTAGTGACAATGAGTATAGAAGACTAACAAGGATCAGTGAATACTGTACATACCCCAAAACAACAACAACAACAGCAGCAGCAGCAGCAGCAACAACCCTTAGGCAAAATCAAAACACATTCAATGCAAAAAGGCACAACAATCCATTTTTAAAACCCCATCCAGGCCATTCACTCAGAGAAAGCTTGCCGGAAGAGACAGGTCTTTGCCTGCGTGCGGAAGGACGGTGACCCAACCTGATCTCTTCTAGGAGGGAGTTGTAGAGAGTTGTAGAGTCTGGGAGCAGCAACAGAGAAGGCCCTCTCCTGTGTCTCCACCAAACACACCTGTGAAGGTGTTGCTATGACACCAGAAATAGATCTAGACTCTTCAATGCTATTACCATTCAATCACAAGCGATGTTCTAAGGATAAGAGCACAAATGGCAAGATTCTGTGTCCAACATAATTGCATATGGTTGAATGGCTTAATAGAATATCCCAATTCAGGAGAATTCACCTTCGCTTCTATTAGAGGAGCTAGTGTTATAGACTACATTATGGTATCCCTACCTCTTAAACCCTTTGTGGCTCAATTCACGGTAGGGGATAACATTTGTAGCGATCACTTTCCATTGTTACTTATGTTGAACTTGAAAACTGAGGGTAAATCAATGCTGATAAGACTAAACTAAAATTCGGAGGTACTCAATAAGATAAGATGGAATGCAACAACAAAACTTAAATTGGCCCAGCTACTAAAATCTAAAACACTTCTAGACCTTAAATCTTCCATCATGACTTCTAATGATCCTTGGGATGTAATTGGAGCTTACGAAGGACTGATAGCACTCTTATCTAAGACACTAAGCTATAATCCAACTTTAGAGCAATGCGGGACAAACCACATCAAACAAGACTGGTTTGATCGCGAGTGTATAGAACAGAAAATTATCGTAAGGAAGATCTTCAAACATTATAAGGTCCAGGAGCTAGCATATATACCAAAGGAATTCTACAAAACAAAGAATCAGTTAAGATTATTGTACAAGGCAAAAAGATAAACCTTCATCCATAACCAATGGAATCAATTATTCACAGCAATATCCCTTAAAAATCTAAACAATTTTGGGACATAGTGAACAATACAAACAGAAATAATTTTTTGGATTCAGCCAACATTGAACCAAATATTTGGTACAGACATTTTTCATCTCTGTTCTACAATGGAGGTAACTCCACCAGTGCCAGAGAGGAAACCATGCCTAAGGGTCTTTCAGAATGGCCCCCAGTCACTCTTGCAGAGATAAAAGAATTAATCTCCCAGTTAAAACTGGGTAAATCACCAGGGGCTGATATAATACCTCCAGAGATACTGAGGTTTGATGCTGACTGGTGGATGGCACCGTTGGCTGCCCTTTTCACCATGGTAGACAAATCTGGCTTGATACCAGAAGCTTGGACCAATGCAATAGTTGTTCCAATCTTTAAAGCAGGTGACCCCTTAAACCCAGGTAATTACAGACCAATTTGTCTGCTATCCATTATTGGAAAACTTTATACCAAACATCTTTTAAACAAACTGATTGCCTGGGAGGAGCAGACATCAGTAATTGGACCAGAACAAACAGGTTTTAGGAAGGTGAAATCTACCCTTGACTATTGTTTTACCTTAGCACATTTGGTAAATAAATATGTAAATCAGGCTAAATCTAAACTATATGTGGCCTTCTTAGACCTAAAAGGGGCTTTTGACTCAGGGGATCGTGAGAAATTGTGGGACAAATTAGCTAATCTCTCAATGGACAGAAGATTAATATTTCTTATTAGGAAATTGCATTTGGCAACCTCCTGCCAAATTAAATGCTCTAATTCAGGGATCCTAATTGAGCGAATAACTACCAACAGAGGTGTCAAACAGGGTTGTTTACTAGCCCCTTCCCTGTTTAACTTGTTTCTCAATTCAAAGATTATACCTCAGTTGTTGTATGGCATACCATTATGGATCAAGGCATGGGACCATTCTCTAGAACAAGTGCAATCCATGTTCCTACGGAAAATCTTGGAAGTACCAACATGTGTACCATATGCGGCCCTTTGTATAGAAACAAGCCAAAATATGGTAGCAACTCAGGCATGGTTGAGAGCAATCAAATACTGGTTGAGGATCCACTATAACTTTAGAGAGGGTAGTTTCATACACCATTTTCTCCAAGAGCAGGTCAGGGCACAAGAACTTCACTACATTGAAAAGAAAATTTCAATAATAGGTCTATCATTGGAACAACTTGGCTCTCTGCCCCAAAAGGAAGCATTTCACGTAATTAAACGCAGATTACTAGATATTGAATTTCAGGACCTCCTGAGTGCAGCAAATAAGACTTGCTCACCCCTAAACCACTTAATTCCAATTAGACAAGGCCAGAGTGCTAGATATCTTCATTTATTACAATCACCACAAAAACGCAGAGCTTATTCTCTGGCCAGGTTTAACGTAATGCCTTCAGCACTATTAGCAGGTAGGTTCCAAGGTATTCCGTACACCAAGAGGAATTGCTCGTGCGATTTGGGAGGAATCGAGTCTCTTTCACATATGTGTTTGTATTGCCCTTGCTACTCTGTACCCCGCATGCAATACGTGGGCCCAATATTATCTAAGGTGAAAAGATGGCCAGATGTAGAAATAATGCAATTCATATTAAATGACCTAGGCGAAGACAGGGTGAAGAAAGTAGCGGGTTTTATGGCATACATAGTGAATCATGCTGAAACACCACAGTCTGTATCAATATTCCCACTCTGAGCTATGTTTTACTGTCAGTTGCAATTATTGCCTTGGTTATTGCTAGAAAACCTAAATCAGGTGCTGCTGAATGTATTTTTATATGTGTTTTATTTATGCCATTAAAGGTTTTGATGGATGGATTGATTGACCTGTGAAGGTGATGGGACCTAAAGGAAGGCCTCTCCAGATGATCTTAACATCTGGGCAGGCTCCTAAAGGGAGACACAGTGTTTGAGAGAGCTTGGACCCATAGCATTTAGAGCAGTGGTGGCCAAACGTCAGCCCTCCAGATGTTTTGGACCACAACTCCCACAGTCCTTTGTCCTTGGCAATACAGGCTTGGAATTCTGGGAGTTGGGGTCCAAATCATCTGGAGGGCTGAAGTTTGGACACCCCCGATTTAGAGCATTGTCAGTTGGAACCATAGCTTTGAATTCCACTTGGAAACGGACGGTGAGGGGGAAAAAGATTTAATAAAAGCAGCCTTGCAGAAGATTCATTGAACGACAGTGCCTCGTTCTACCATCCATCCTCTGTGGGTTTTTAAAGCCAATGTCTCTGAGGACAGGTGATGTCTCCACTGAAGGGGTCAGAATTTGGGCTCAATCCATTCTTTTTCAGCCAAGCACAGCTGTCTCCGTGCTATTTCTTTCCACTGCAAAAAGCAGAGTGTCCTCTTGAGATGAAAAGGCCTAAGGATGGAGTGAAAGACTGTTTCACTTGGGTGACAAATCAGCTCCGGGTTAAGAGGAAAAGCAAGGGGAAAAAAGGGGGGAAAAAAGAGCTTTGGAAATGCAGTCCATAGGTTCTACCCCGTATAAATGCAAAACCCACCTGTTTCTGCCCTCGGTAAAGCGAATGTATGCACCGCTCATTCACTGCTAGGAGATTGCTTTTATTGTTCAGTTACCCAGAGTCTCGCTTTTTGTATTTCCTTAACTGCAGAAACTTACAGGGGAATATACAGCCCTCCAGAAGGAGCATGAAGATGTGAAAAAGAAGCTGGACGGTGCCAAAGCCAGAAACATGGTCTTGACCAGCGAGGCGAAGACCTTGAAGGAACAAATTTCCACCCTGCTCGATAAAGGGAAGCACGATGATGAACTCATTGATGCTTTGTTGGTATGATCTGGCTCATGAAACGTGTATATTACCACCGGAGAGAGTCAGTGTGAGCAAATGCTCCAATAGCTCAGGTGTTTAGGTGTCGGGCTAAAATCTGGAGGTGTCTGGAGCCTAGAGGTTGGGAGTTCAATTCTCCCGCTGGGCCCTCCTTGACAAGGGCTGGGCTCCATGATCCGTAGGGTCCCTTCCAGATCTGCAGTGCTAAGATGATGATGATGATGATGATGATGATGATGATGATGATGATGATGATGATGATGATGATGATGATGGACTGTTCAGTGATTTAGGTCTCTGGCTTGGGAGCCTGAGGTTGAGAGTTCAGACCTCCCATTGGGCCCTCCTTGACAAGGGCTGGACTCCATGATGATGATGATGATGATGATGATGATGATGATGATGATGATGATGATGATGATGATCTGTTAAATGATTTAGGCATCTGACCCCGGAGGGAGAGGTTGGGATTTTGATTTGAATCCAGAACTTTCTTGTTTATGACCATAGGCCTTGACAAATATACAATGCTTAGTGCCAAAGAGATTGCAGCATTGAAAAACACCAGTTTTTAAAAAACACTACATGTTTTAAAAGGCTTAGCAACAGCTCCCCCTGAACTAAGGACCTTTATGTTGGTTGGCATTTTAAGTCCTTGATTTCCCCCACTGGGTCTCCTTGAGAAGGACTGGATGATCTATAGCAGTGTTGGCGAACCCATGGCACGGGTTCCCGAGGTGGCCCTCGGAGCCCTTCCTGTGGGACACCCGGCATCGCCCCTTCACAGCCACCTGTATTCAGGTTAAATGGCTGTATTGGCACTTTGCGAGAAAGTAGTGGGTTCTGAATCGCAGTTTGGGCACTTGGTCTCTGAAAGGTTCGCCATCACTGGATAGAGGGGATCCCTTCTGGATCTGCAGTTCTACGATTCTTGTTGTTAGAAATAGCATTTATTGGAAAGGGATGGATTAGTCCTATAAACTCCCCTCATCTTTTACCGCCGCCTCCTTCTCCTTGCCTGGTAGGTCTCCCTGTGTACCCATTAATGTGCTTTACTCCCTTCCTCTGCCCAGGCACAGGCCCCAGGGCAAGCCATGCCCCTGGATAACCTACCTGCCCTGGAGGAAAAGAGAGGCAGAAGTGGTGACGGTGGCAACCTTTTTGTGCCAGGAGGGCTCTGGGACAGGGTCAAATAGCTGTGTCTCAAAAAAAAATGTTTGGGACGTTCTGTTTTAGTTGAAAGGAAACTCATTGGATGGAGTTAGTGGAGGCCAGAATACATGGCCACAGTTGTAACTTTGTCTATTGCGATATAAGTTAAGATAAGATAAGATAAATCTTTATTGATCCCACATCAGGGGAAATTTACTTACTACATAGCTCTCAATATAAAGAACAAGTAAGGATGAGTAGGTGCACAAAAAGTGTAAGGTGAGAGAGAGAGAAAAAAAAGCGAATAGAGATTAAATAAAATAAGAAACCCAATATACAAATATTACACTATAAAATTTTGCATATGTTTGTTTTAGTCCCTTGCTTTCAGTTAGCTTGTCCCAAAGCTACCTTCCGGATACAGGCACTCCTCACTTAGTGACAGAGTTCAGTTTCTACAACTAGGTCATTAGGCAAGTGGTTTGTTAAGTGAGGAGCTTAAAGGCGGTGTGCCTTGCAGTGTGTTCAGACTGCCCTCCTTGCAGGCAGGCCAGGGCGAGGAGGCTCCCTGAGGGGCCACGGGAGAAGCAGAGGGCAAAATGGAGACTTAGGTGGTCAACCCTCTTGCCCTGCTCAGGTTCTCTTCCCTGTCCGAGGCTGACGCTCCCAGCAACGCCCGTCCCTTGGAAGCAGCGGAGGAGGAGAAAGGAAGGCAGGGAGGGCGCCACGGCCCTGCTTCCTCGCCTCGGAGCTGCCAACAAGGTCGGTGCGGGTGAGCAGAAGCAGGCTGGACGCTTTGGCCCAGAGACCCTGTGGGCTGGGGCAGGCAGCAATGAGGCAGCAAGAGCGGCTTTGGCTGCTTTTACATGACCCCTAAAATCCGAGGCAAAGGCCTCCCAGATGCGGAGCTTAAAATTGTTTTCCCACCAGCTGCAGACTTTTAAAAAAATTAAGTATGACCACACCCACCTAAGCGCGCCCCAGTGCATTTTCCAAGTACCTGGTCTCTGGAGGTAAAAAATTTCGGATGTGGATTATAAACTGTGGATGCCGGGCTCTCCTCGCCTTCTGTTTTTTTGTCTCCGCTGCCCCTTTAACAGCCTGGAATCCCTACGGGGCTGCTCAGACAGCAGGCGGAGGTGAGCCTGCATTCTTTTCTCCCTTTTTTTCCTCCCTCCCCTCAGTGCAGACAGGAGCAATGAAGTGTGGAAGGGTGGGAACACAGGAAACAGGACAAATGTCCACAATCTCTGGTCCGAATTTAAGTTGCCAGCAGATTTTAGAGGTCGTGTAAAAGCGCCCTTTGCTGCTGGCGGTTCTAAGCCCGAGTGGTCATTAAACAGGTCGGTGGTTAAGTGAGGAATGGATGTAGTGTATCTCGTGTGCCCTCAGAGGTTCGCCATGCAGTTCTCTGGTATTCCAGAGCGGCCCCGGGTCCCTCTCTGTAGACTGAGGAGGCCGAAAGTGCACCCTTCTGAGCTGGGCTTATAAAACTGTGCCTCAGGTTCCTCCCCTTCTGCCTTTCTGCCAGAGCCAGCAGAAGGAGATGCAGGTCATCCTGCGGAACCTGAGCCAGCAGGACGAGAGAAGCAAGGAGCGCCACCAGAGCCTGGGGAATCAGCGGAACCTGGAGGCGCAGAAGCAAAACTGCCTCATAGAGCAGCTGAAGGTGACGGTAGCCGAGCGGGAAGCCCGGGTGCGAGAGCTGGAGGAGGACCTCAGGCAGCTCACGAGGCAGGTACGTGGAGCCAGGATGAGGCCCCTGAAGGATTCCTTCAAGGAGACCATTGCAGACTCACCCCAGCATTAGAAAGGGCCTCGGAGGGAAATATATAGAAGACGTCATAAAGCAGGGCGTTTGGGTTGCAGGCAGCTGGTGTTGTACCTATGATGCCTTAGTCTTCTTATGCCTCTTGTTTTGACATCAGCCTCCTCTTCATCAAACCGAGGAGAGCAGTTCTGGCTCCATTTCTGCAGAGTCTTTGGAAGAGGAGCCTTGCCTTTTGGCACCCAACAAGCATGGCCTCGCTGGAAGGAACAACTCTGCCCGGTGAGAAAACTGTATCTTTACAATATGTCTGGTTAGATTCTCAGTCATCCAGGTGAATTTATCTGGAAGTTGAGTCATGGCTACTGGACTTCTTTTGCTTGAGAGAGAGAAACGTTTCGCTGCTCATCCAAACAGCTTCGACAGTCTGAAGAAAGCTAGTTGCGAGTCCTCCATCTTATAGTCCGCTTTGACCTCTTGTCACCCTGGTCTGAACTAGGCTCATAAGATGAACAATGGCCTGAATAAGCTGGTTAGGGAGACAACAGTATCCATAGCCTTAAGGTGAACAATGGCCTAAGGTGCTGAAACCTATAACGAATGGGTCGTTAGCTATGGCCTTGGTGGTGAAGTATTTTTGATTTGTCTGGGTATTGTTGAAAGCACTCCCTGATAAGTAGATAGACTGTGCCTGAGGCCTCCACCTCTGTTGAGGAAGGGGGGTTTCAATGCTCACAAGAATGGCTTCCCTGACCCCTCTCTCAAACCACCTCTCTTCTCTGTCTAATACGTATGTGTACATCCTCATCTTTGAAAGAGTGCCCTTTGTGCTTCAAATGAAGGTGTGCTGCTGATTCTGGTCCTGAGCTGTTGCCCCTCCTCTGTTGGGCCATCCCAACAATGCTTATTTCTGCTCGAGTTGGGTTTTAAGAGGTCCCTGAAACTCATTCGTCCTGCGTAGGCCTCGCTAAATAGTTCAAGAGGTAGGCATTTGTCTGAAGAAACCAATTTTTGGGCGGTGGTGATGGTGAATTTACTGGCTTTATTTTATTTATTTTTAAGTTGAGCATCAGGTCAACTGACGCCTTACTCAGAGCCGTGGGATTGTTCTGCTTATTCAGATGTGATCAATCTTATCGCTTCTCGGCCTTTTGGCTAAGATCAAGAGGATTCTGTTTCATCTAAGTGATTGTCTAGGAGAACAATGACAAAAGTGTTTTGACACCTTTAAGGCCGGCTAACCTATTTTTTTATGAGTTTCATAGAGTTGCCAGTCACTTTCCTTCCGCTGAGGAAGCATGTTGGATTTCTCAAAGCACATAATCACCCATAAAGGCACAGCTTGCGTGCAGCACGCTTGTAAACCCTGTTGCAAGGAAGGAACCATTTTAACAGCACGGAGATGCATTTCCCTTAATGTCTCGTTTGACCTTGGAAAGATTGTCCTGTCTCAGGACAGCAGCTGACAGGAACAGCTGTCCCATTTCCACTGCAAGAGAACAGATGATAGATATGCAGGGATGGGATTATAAAGTTGTTTATCATGGCATGCGCATTAGAAGGGAGCCTGGTTCCGATGCACTGAGAAAAGAACACTCACTTTCCAAGTAAATATATAAGGAACTTACGGAATGGGAGAATAAGCTTTTGAGAAAGTTTACTACACAAAATGAGCCAGGGGACTGTGTTACAAGCTCAGGGCTGCTTGAGTCATCCTTTACAGATAACCCCCACCCTGCATTTTGATTGCTGATCTCTTACTACACAGAGTCATTAACCTGGACTAGCTATCCTAGGGACATTTTGGACGTTCCTCATATTTATTTATTTATTTATTTATTTACTGCTGGATTTTCCCAAACGGGAACTCAGGGCGGTTAACAAATATAACATACAACAACAACAACAATAATAATAATAATAAAGCATGCAAAATTACTTTGGGACTTCCGAATACAGACAGACAGGGTTGTGGAGCATAATACCCCGGATATTGTGATTGTGGAGAAGAAAAAAGTGTGGATCATTGATGTTACTATACTAGGTGATAATAGAGTCACCGAGAAACAACTTGAAAAAATTGCCCGATATCAGGATCTGAAAATTGACCTTCAGAGACTCTGGCATAAACCGGTACAGGTGGTCCCAGTGGTAATCGGCACTCTGGGTGCGGTGCCTAAAGAGCTAAGCAAATATTTAGAAGAAATTGGAGTTGACAAAGTCATCCTCAGTCAGCTGCAGAAAGCCGCCTTACTGGGATCTGCTCGCATAATTTGCCGATACATCACATAGTCCGAAACGCTTGGGAAGTGTTCGACTAGTGATTAGTATTACAAAATCCAGCGTAGTTAGTTGTGTGGTTAATAATAATAATAATAATAATAATAATAATAATAATAATAATAATAATAATAATAATAATAATAATAATAATAATAAGCAACTATTTAGAAGAAATTGGAGTTGACAAAGTCACCATCAGTCAGCTGCAGAAAGCCGCCCTACTGGGATCTGCTCGCATAATTCGCCAATACATCACTGAGTCCTAAACGCTTGGGAAGTGTTTGACTAGTGATTTGTATTACAAAATCCAGCGTAGTTAGCTGTGTGGTTAATAATAATAATAATAATAATAATAATAATAATAATAATAATAATAATAATAATAATAATAATAATAATAAAAGTTCCACGGAGTAACCAAAAAAAAGGCAAACAGCAGACAGTGGAACCAAAAGTTAAAAAGTTAAAAATATTGCAAACAGAGGTCGACTGGGCTATATTCCCCTTTCCAATGGGAAAGTCGGGTTGTTTATAAGTGCAAATAATAAATAATAATAATATATGTATCTGCTACTTTTGTAAGACTGTATGGTGTTATATATGTCTTTATGTGTATATGTGTGCCTTAGGCTCAGCCAATGTTACCTAAGAAGTAGCAGACTGTATGTTTAGGTAATGAAGTCATTACACTGTATTTTATAATCCCACCAAGTTTTTCTAATTGTCCACTTCTACTGAACAGAAGCAGGCACTCACTAGAGGGCACTGCTGTAGAAATGTTGACAGTGATTTCCTCTTTTTTGCAGAACAGTGTCTAAGATGGGGCATACCCTCGTGGATTCTGGCGCCCCATCCATTCAGCCCACCGCCTCTCTTGAGAGGTATGCTCTCTCTCTCTCTCTCTCTCTCTCTCTCTCTCTCTCTCTCTCTCTCTCTCTCTCTCTCTCTCTCTCTCTCTCTCTCTCTCTCTCTTGAGTCTGGGATTCCCTCTTCTGCTTTCCAAGTTCCCAGATCCCATGAGCAACAGATCTAGGGAAGGCAATGTTGCTGATCCTGCTGGTAGCTGGCTTGGTATGTGTAGGACTGGGTGGGTTAGAAACGATCCGTCACCGATCCATCTCAGAGGGAACAAAGGTGGTCCCATAGAGGTCCCGCAACAGGAGAGCTCACGGAAGTGCTTTGGACGAAGGCCGAGGTAGAAGACTAAAGTTGCAAGCCCACTTAGATGGCTCATAGTTTTAGGGGTTAGGGTTAGGGTTATGTTCTTATGTTCTTATGGGTTTGCTCCGTTTCAGGTGCTCAGGCAATTCTTCCTTTGCACACGCTACTTGCCAAAACTGGTGTTGCTATAATTCCCACCCTTTCACCTGAGCTCCTTGCAGTAGGCGCAGCGTTAACTTGGAGCTTGGCACAGAATCCTGCCCTCCCTACCTCCTGTATTGACTTGGGACCTGTCAGGGAACCCTTTTCCAGGTTCTGCAAGTCTGACCCTCCATTCGGTTTCAGGCTCCCCTTTGCCTGGAGCCATTAAAAAAAAAGTGGGGGGGGGGGAAGCACCACAGATGAACAGCGCACCTTGGCTGGATATTGACCAAGCTTCTGAAGTCACCTTAGAAGCAATGTTTAGCTTTCACTCTGTCCCGCAGCAGACTTAATTTAGTGAGCTTAGCTGTTGCAGTAAGCGGTTATGGTTTTAAATGGCTTTAAAGAGAGGACTGCAAAGGTTTCTCAATGGGGATGTTGGAAGTAATATGTCTCTCTCTGTGGAGCTGTGGGGGATAAGCAGTCAGGGGATAAGAGGGCAGGTCCTCTTATGGACTGAGAACTGGTTGAGATCCAGGAAACAAAGATTAGGTGTCAATGAGCAATTTTCACAACAGAGAGAGGTGAAAAGCAGTGTGCGCCAGGGATATGTCCTGGGACCGGTGCTTTTCAACCTGTTCAATTTTTTAACCCAGTGTGTTGTTAGTCTGTGGAACTCCCTGCCACAGGAGGTGGTGAGGGCGTCTGGCCTGGATGCCTTCAAAAGAGGATGGGACAGATTCCTGGAGAAGTCCATCCCAGGTTACAAACCATGATGGAGATGTGTCATCTCCAGGCTTAAAACAGGGGTACTTCAAGGACCAGGTGCAGGGGAGTGGTATCAGGAGACAGATATCTAGTGTCGTGCGCTCCCTGACACATTTGGTGGGGCCACTGTGAGAGATACAGGAAGCTGGACTAGATGGGCCTTCGGCCTGATCCAGCATGGCTGTTTTTATGTTCTTATGAGTGACAACAGGGACGGAGGGCTCTTGCTTGATGCAGACGCTGCAGAAGCATGCTGGATTCTTCATCTGGACCTGGTTGACTTCCGGTCTGATTGGCAGATCTTCTCTTATCATAGACAAGCCTCTAAGGCCATCGAGTCCAATGCCCCACCACTCAAGAGAGGGATATGAATCAAAGGATGTCTGTGGAATTGTATTCAGCATTGGAACCCTTGAGGTTATGGGTTCCGTTGTCGTACTTCTCTAACAGCTAGACTTGGAGATTCTTCTCAGCCATCGATCCGTCAACCTGGTCTTTTCTGCGCCTTGTCCTTTTCAGGCTCGCCGAGCCCGGCAGCCCCAATATGGAGACCCTCAGGATCCAGATGACTGAGTCCAAAGCTCTTTGCCAGGCTGCCGAGGTGGAACGTGACCGACTCATTGAACTGGTCAACATCCTACAGAAGAGGTGAGACGGTTCCTGGCGTGCAGGCCGTGGCTGTATTTGCTCCTGCCCTTCTATTTTCCAAGTATTTGCCGACTTTTGAAAGCTCATATGCTGTTGGCCTCCTTCCCTATCTGTCTTATTCGCAGCTAACTCTGGAAACAGGGAGGGCAAATGCCATAGCTCAGGTAGCACCCCACCTGGCTTCCATGCACGAAGCCCTCGCAGGTTTGCTCCCTTGGCAATGCCTCTAGGTATTCCGGGAGAAAAAAACGGATCTCGAATTCTGGAAAGCTCTTGGCCATTGGTGTAGAACAATGTTGTCCAAACTTTGGCCCTCCAGATGTTTTGGACCACAACTCCCAGAATTCCAAGCCTAGATTGCCAGTGACAAAGGACTGTGGGAGTTGTGGTCCAAAACATCTGGAGGGCCAAAGTTTGGACATGCCTGTCTTAAGGCGTGCGTTGGGTAAAACTATCCAAAATCCTTCTGCTTTCAACGCCAGGGTGGACGAAGGCACTTCCAAGGCCTGGGAAGCTGAGAAGATGCTGCAGGAACAGCAACGCCGGTGCCTCGCTCTAGAGCAGCAGGTGGAAAAACTGAAGATGGAGTCAGGGAAGAATGCCAACCCACCGAAAGCCCACTCAAAGGGAAAAACAGGTAATCTGCGTTGCACCTTCCGTTGCCCACGCTCCCAGCATGAGACAGTGCCACTGAAAGATTATGGGAATTGATGTCCACATCAACATAAGGAACAAACTCTTGCCTATCCCAATAACTTGACTTGGCTTCTTATAACTAGGCAAAAAATCTAGGACAGGCATGTCCAAACTTCTGGGGGGCCCCAGATGTTTTGGACTACAACTCCCACAGTCCTTTGGCATTGGAAATACCAGCTTGGAATTCTGGGAGTTGTGGTCAAAAACATCTGGAGAGCCAAAGTTTGGACACCCCTGAAGGTCTGCTGTCAGCAGTCAATGGGAGTATCCAGGAGGTGGGAAGTAAGAACTTTATTTTATTTATTTATTTATTTATTTATTTATTTATTTATTTATTTATTTATTTAACTTATATGCCGCCCGCTACCCAAAGGTCTCTTTGAAGCTGTAAAAGGTCTGGCATTAACTGGAACCCAGTGAGGATGTTCTTTCTCGGTTTAATTTGTTCCATTTGGCGTGTGAACTCCTGGAGGGCCAAAGTTTAGACATGCCTGATCTAGGAAAACCTAACCCGGAGCCACCCCAAGGAGCCTTGGTGGTCTCTTAGAGAAGAGTCTCTGGTCTGGGGCTCCAAGAACTTGGCTCACCTGCCAAGCCAGATTGAGCAGCTGCCAGATATCTTCATCTTCATCATTATCACCCCCCTAGGACAGTAGTGGCGAACCTTTGTCACTCCAGATGCTTTGGACCACAACTTCCACAGCCCTTTGTCATTGGCAATACAGGCTTGGAATTCTGGGAGTTGTGGTCCAAAACATCTGGAGTGCCAAAGGTTTGCCACCACTGTGCCTAGAAGAGAGCCTCTAGGAAGGGGACTCTCCTAAGGCCATCAAGTCCAACCCATTGTTCAAAGCAGGAATCCAAGTCAAAGCACGCCTGATGGATGGATTCTCTCTTTAAAGCCTCCAGTGTTGGAGCGCTCACCCCCTCCTGAGGCCATTGGCCCCGTTGTCTTACTGCTCTAACAGTTAGGAAGTTTTTTCCTGATATTGCATGCATTGTGTAGCCTGCATACTGTAATTCAAACTGTAAACTGCCCAGAGACTACTTGAAGTGGTAAGGGGCAATATATAAGCAGAACACTTTGCTTTATTGTTACTCCTAAAGGCACTGCAGGATTTGTTGTTGCATTTGCTGCAACAGACTAATAGAGCTATTCCCTTGTAAATATATAGGTGCTAACCCTGGTCTGGGCATAGTGAACCATAATGATTGACTATTCTTGAAGGTGTCAATGGAGAATTTGTAGTTCCCCCAGGAATCATCCAGTATTTTGATTTAAGATTGCAGAAACTGTTTTTGTTCTGTGTTCCCAAAATGAGGACCAGTATAGTTGCACCCCACCCCATTCAATCTTGCCCTTTAACCCCAGGACACATCTTTCAGTTGCCTATACAGTGGACTCTCGTTTAGCAAACAGTTTGTTTGACATAATATCTGTACAACATAAAAAATTCTGGAGAAAGGGGAAATTTGCTTAACAGAATCGCCTATGGGGCGAATCCGTACAACATAAAAATGGTCGCGATTAGGGATTACTCTGTTTTCAATGCATTCCTATGGGAAATTTGTATAAAGGAAAATGTGCTTATCAGAATTTCATTTGGAACAAATTAATTCCTTTATACAAGGTACCACTGTAATCAGTTAAGACTGGAGTATACATCTTCAAGGAAACTCAAATATCAATTTCTCATTGCAAAATAATAATAACTTTTTGTTTTGAGTGGTTGTGGGTGCAGAAAATAGAATAGAATAGAATAGAATAGAGTTTTATTGTCATTATGCATACGCAAGATATGCACAACGAAATTAGAGTGCTGTTCCACTACACACTCTAAACATACAAAACACATAAAACACATAAATCACCATACAAAATATTAAAAACTCTTAAAATTGCTTACAAAATTTAAAACACTACTTAAAAACTGATTAAGATGGTGCTAAAACTGTCGCATTTAACTTGGATACTGCTCTGTGATAAAAACTGTTCTTTAGTCTATTTGTCCTTGACCTAAGAGTCCTGTATCTCCTGCCAGACGGCAACAGTTCAAAATATTGGTGGCCGGGATGCGAAGGGTCTCTCAAAATTCTAGATGTCTTCCTTGAGCATCTGGAGTTGTATAATTCTTTGAAAGGAGGAAGAGGGCAGCCCACTATCCTCTCAGCAGTGTTTATAACCCTCTGAAGCGCCCTTCTATCTGCCACTGTGCAACTGGCGAACCAGACACAGAGGCAGTAAGTGATAGTGCTTTCTATAAAGCCCCGGTAGAAGGTTACCAACAGTTTCTTAGACAGTTGTTCCCTCCTGAGAAGTCTCAGAAGATATAATCTCTGTTGGGCCTTCTTAACCAGTGCTTCAGTGTTGGCACTCCAGGTCAAATCCTCCTTTAGAATAAATCAGGAGGGCGTGAGAGGTGGGCAGGAGGAGGCTGGGTGAGGGTTTAACAAGAGCTCCTGTATCTCTAGCAGAGCTGCCCGCTAGCGCCCGGCTGAGCAGGAACGCGGGCGACCGGAAGGACCTGCCACCCTCACAGCTCTCGGAGGTCCCGCTGGAATCCCAGATAGAAGAACTGTCCACAAGGTAGGACCAGGTCCACTCCTCCTTTCTTCTTGCGTTCACAATGCCCACGTTTCTATGAGTTTATCATCATTGTTGCATGCTGTCAAGTCCGTTCTGATTCACGGCAACCCTTTCCCGGGCTTTTTAAGTGGAGAATACCCAGAAGTGGTTCCCCCTTCCCTTTTTCTGAGACTGCCCTGGGATTGTACAGCTTGCCCAAGGCCGAGCAGGCTGGCTTTTCTCCCAGGAGGAAGAGTGATGAATCAAACTCCCAACCTCTGGCTCCACAGCCAGAGGCCTAAGCCACGGGGCTACCCAGCCAGCACAGAGTTTAAGAACGAAATCTTGAAAGCAGTGGTGGAGACCCCCCCAAATGTCATTGTATTGCAATTCCCAGGATCACGCCCCCGGCCACTGACCCTGGGCCAAGACCCAACCATGTCTGGTCAGTGTAGGGCAGAGGGGACAGCTTTGGTATCATGACAGAGAGTCAGAGAAAGCATGAAGAATCCAAAAATAGTCAGGGCAGGTGTTTGTGACACCGTAGAGGGGGGAGGGGGTTTCCTAGCGTTTCTAAGGCTTTGCACCAAAAGTATCATTGCAGGCTTCTTTAGTGGGGACATTGGAGAGGGCCTTCTCTGTGGCTGCTCCCAGACTTTGGAACTCCCTCCCACTGGAGGCCCGACTGGCCCCATCTTTGCTGTCCTTCCACAGGCAGGCAGAGACCTTCCTCTTCAGACCAGCTTTCCCTCCGCGACTGGCTGCCTGTGTGGGGTTTTTAAATGGCTGTGCCTTTCAGCTTTGAATGTGATTTTGGGGTTGCTCTTGTTTACCTTTTCTCAGAGTGGTATTTGTTTGTTCCTTTTTTAAAATCATAGAATCATAGAGTTGGAAGAGACCTCGAGGGCCATCCAGTCCAACCCCCTGCCAGACAGGAACCTCCATCACAGTATTTCCAACATCTAGTATTTCCATCTAGCCTCTGCTTAAAAACTTCCAAAGAAGGAGACTCCACCACCCTCCTTTGAGGCAGCATAATGGTTGTATCCTTCTTATTTCTATATTTATTTATTTTATTATGAATATTTTTACCCCACCTTTCTCCTTGGAAAAAGGACCCAAGGTGGCTTACAATAAGGAGAAACAATATCTAGCCCAGGACATTTTAGACATATTCAAATTAAGAACAGGGAATTAGAAAAGGCATCTTAGAACATTTAAAGGTAACATTAGCTACCAAGAGCATGCAAGAAGAAAAGAAATACCCATGATGAGTGGCGAAAAGCAACATGGAAAACACTAGTGTTCTTATGTCCTGGACTTTAAATATCACCTTTTAACAATGTAAGCCTCCTTGGGGCCTTTTCAAGGAGAAAGGTGGGGTAAAAATATTTTAGATAAAATAAATGTTCAGATGATCAGACAAGCATCGGCAGGGGAAGCTGTTGTGGTTGAGCGCCTGCCCTTGGTGGGAAATAGATAGAGACTCGCTAGTAGGGCCAGAGGCTCACATCTGTCCTTCGTTTTGGACGCTTCCTTAGATGCTTTCTGCCCTTGTTTCCCGTCTTGCCCAAAAGAGAGACCTAGAAGCTTCTTTTCAGCATATATGAATGAAAACGGGCATATCCAGAACAGTCCCAGTGCAACTGGAAGTTGAGTCATGGCTACTGGACTTCTTTTTGAGAGATAGAAACGTTTTCGCTGTTCATCCAAACAGCTTCATCGGTCTGATGTTTGGATGAACAGCAAAACGTTTCTATCTCTCAAAAAAAGAAGTCCGGTAGCCATGACTCAACTTCCAGATAAACTCACCTGGATGACTGAGAATCTTCACAGACAGTCCCAGTGCAAGCAGCTTGGCAAATGAGACACGGGAGAACCTGCGAGGTCCTTCTGCCCCGATGCCTTGCAGAGGGCGTGCAGCGTGCTTGCGTTTCTGCAAAGGGGCTCAGGTGACGGCTTGTGTCTGCGCAGGCTCGCCATTCAGACCGAGGAGAACGAAGGCCTGAAACGCACCTTGCAAGAGACCGCCAAGGCCAAAGAGGAGGACTTCCGGGTCTACCAGGAGACCGTCGGCCAGGTGAAGGAGATCTTCCTGCACGCTCTGAGGCAGCAGAAGGAAGAGGGGACCTGAGCCAGGGCGACGCTAAGAAGGCGCCTGAGGGAGGCGGACACCCAGAGACAACATACCCCCCCCCCAAAAGCGTCCTGGGGATCTGGTTGGTTATACATGGCAACGTTGCTACCTCCTTCAAAAGGACATTTATTTAAAGTTGGGCCGGAGGGAGGGAGGGAGGGAGGGAGAACAGGGCTGGCCTTCTCAATCCTTTGTCCGGCCAAGAGGAAAGGGTCGCAGTCGCTTGCCAGAGAGAGAAACAAAGCGGTCTGCTCTTCTCCTCCATGGTGATGTCCGGGTAAATGTTTTTGGTGGAACGCTACGGCTGCTCCCTCCGCGCGTGCCCAGAATCCCCATCAGCAGCTCTTAAGGACTGACCTGTTTCAGAAACCACGCTGCTGTTTCTCCTCTATAAAGGCAAGGCGTGTCTGGAAAGCCACCAAAAGATAACAAGTGCCTTCCTTCCTCAAACGCTGCGTCGCTCTTCTGTTTCTGATCAGCTGCCAAGGAGCGGCGGGGTGTGCGCTGCAGCGCCGCGAGGGTGCCGCCCCGACGTTGGCGCTTTGCTGCAAACGCTTTGCCGCTCACCGGCGTGCCCTGCCCTCTTGAGCATCCTCCTTGTCAGCTTGGCGAGATCTTCATTGCCTTGTGGGGTTCAGGGGGGGTTCTCAGGAAGCTTCCATGCTCTCGCTGCTCCGGGGCTTGTGTTGATCTTGTCGCCTTCTGTTACACGATTCCTGTAAAGTTGTAGAGGGCTCATGCAAAACCTTACTCGACAAGCACGTTTCGGGTGCGGCGTCGTGGTTGGAGAAACACAACGGCTTCCTGGCTCTTTGGCCCGACTTCTTGACTGGCGATGATGGTCCAAGAGGTCCTTTATGGCAGGCAGGTAGAAAAGCAATCTCCTTGTGGCTTTGGGTAGTGTCACTTCCACGATCTTCAACAACAATACAGTGGTCCCTTGCCCATTCGCGGTTCATATACTGCGATCCCACTATATTGTGGGACCGCAGTATAAAAAAAAGCCCCCCCCAGGGTAAGGGGGAAGGCCTGTTTCGGGCCTCCTGTACTTACCCCAGTACTGTCGCTGCCCCAACGGGCCTGCGAGGGCCTTCCTGGGCCTTCTGGAGGCCCGAAAATGGCTTCCCTGTGAACCAGAAGTGACTTCTGGTTTACGAGAAGTCATGTCTGGTTCGCAGAAAATCATTTTGAGGCCTCCGAGGGCCTTTCTAGGCCTGTCGGAGGCCTCAGAAATTATTTTCGGCGATCCGGAAGTCACTTCCGGTTTACCGGAAGTCACTTGTGGTTTGCAGGGAAGCCCTTCCAGGAGGCCCTCTAAAAGGCCCCAGTAAGCCATTCGGGGCAGTGCAAGGCTGGGGGTAAGTACAAGGGCCCCATCTAGGCCCCCCAGGCCCGACCTGACCTGCATCAGCATATTGTGGATTTTCAATTATCGCAGGTCGGGTCAGGTACCTAACCCCCACGATAGGCGGGGCGGGGGGTCACTGTAACCACCTTTGAATTGAAGAGCTAGAAGGGGGATTATCATGGACAGTCCAGCCCCTCTCAAGAAGGCCCAGCAGGGAATCCGAACTCCCAACCTCTAAGCCACGGACACACCTTTTACTTGGTGCTTCAAAGCTCCCAAAATATCTTTAAAAGATACATTCACAGGGCGCCATATACATCCAACCCCTGATGATACGTGTGTGTTTTGGGCCATCAGGATGGAACCTTCTTATAGTAACCCTACGAGGTCTTTCAAAGGGAGAGATTTGCGGTGTGGTTTTTACCAGTTCCATTCCCCCAGTGAGTTTCCATGGCCAAACGGGGTCTCGAACCTGGTTCTCCAAAGTCCTAGTCCACCACTCTACCCACTGCAGCACACTGGGGATCACATGATGAAGCCGGGTAGGGAGCTTCCGGTCTATAGCGCTGGATGAGTGTTCTTTATCCTTAACTTGGAAATATCCATTGGTGGCTGGGGAACATTGCTCATCATCACATCTGGAAGGCACCAGACTGAGGACAGTTGTTTCAGGTGTGTGGGGGGAAACAGCCCCTTGGGCCCATGAGAAATATCCTAAACCCCCACCCACGCGTCACATACACTGGCTGGGAGTCAGCACGCAACCTCTCCATATTGATGGTACCTCTCTGTACATAAAACAAATTCTGTTGCTTGTTTACCACCCCATAGTGCTTAAAATAGTCTCTGGACAGTTTGCAGCATAATTATTTAGGCTACACATTGCCAGGCACTCAGTTGATCCACCCTGGAAGTGTGGCAGGCAGAGTCAACCTTGACCCAGCGATCTGAGCCCATCAGGCTGAAACAGAGGTTGGGAGCAGAGTCGTGTGACTGCAGCACGGCGGTTGAACCACTGGACCGTGAGGCACCTTCAGATCCTGATGACGTCCTGGCAGCAGCAGGGTCCAAACTACCCCTTGACATTGCATCCACCGAGCTGAGGGAAATAGTAACATCTCACATAGACATGGGCACGACCAGAAAAAATGACGTTTCGAGTTTTCGCTTGTCGGAACGGGTCCGTTTCGTGTCGTTTCTGTTTGTCGCGAAATTTTTCAAAAAATTGTCGTTTCCGTTTGTCGTTTGTCATTTCCACCGCGATTTAGCGCGATTTGACTTCCCAGAGCATAGGGGCGTCCTGCAATCAGGGCTGGCGCTAGGTGTTTTTGCGCCCTAGACGGTGGGCGGGGCGGGCGGGCGGGCGGTGCCCGCGGGCGGGCGGGTGGGTGGCACCCGCGGGCGGGCGAGTGGGTGGGCGGCGGCGCGGGCCGCAGGCGGGTGGCGGCGCAGGCAGACGGGCGAGTGGGCAGTTAGGATATCACAGAGGTTCTTTTCTTGGCTTGCACCCCAAATGTGTGTGTGTGCAAGCAAATTGAAGTTGGGAAAATAGAAAATAAATAGTAGTATATAATATATTTTTAAAATAAATCTGCACCTCCCACTCCCAGTCGAACCTCCCCCTTTATCCAATATCAGAAAAAAATCCTCACAAACTGCCAGAGAAGAAAGAAAGAATAAACTGCTATTCCCTTCAGCAGGCAAAGCTGCAGGGAATCAAAGAAATTATTTTCTAAATTCAAATCCCTCCCTGCCTGCCTAACCTAAATCCTAAAGCCTCCAGCCTCCCTCCTCAATCTCGATCGGATCACACCAGCACCAGCAGCCAGCCCTCCTCCCTCAACCACATCCATACACCCGACTGCGATTTCTGGAAGGTGCCTCGACTTTTTATGCCCTCCGAGACATCCAGAAGTGTCAGTCAAAAACCTGGCGATGCCATTGGTGGAATGGTTCAAACAATTTGCATGATCCCATCCCATGCCCAGCCCAAATGGGCAGGTCTAAAAAAAATTAAAAATAAAATAAAATCAATACAATGTTTTATTGCTATAAAAAAACCCACTGCTGCTACTATTAAAATTCAGGCATTTAAATAAATTTCACATGTTTCTGTGGTGATTTGGAGTGTTTTTTTACCATGATTTCAAAAGAAAAATTGCGGTCGCCATTTTGGATCCCCCACCACCACCACATGGCATGGCGAGACGACGAGGATGACCCCCCCAGCCTGGTGCAAGCAGCCCAGGACAGGAGAAGAGGGGGGGAAAGGCCGGGGACCCCCTAGAAACCACCCCTCTGGTAGGTGGCAAAGCTTCAGGCAGGCATATTTTCGCCTGCTTTTTTGGCTGGGAGTCGGGTTTTTAAAAAAAACTTTTAAAAACTTTTTCTGTGCTTCGCATTGCGCGATCGCCGCGATGCCACAAACGGAAACGGAAAACCCGACCAAATTTTTCTTTTTTCGGTTCGAGTTCGAGTTCTGACGGCTTAATTATCGTTACCGTTTCCGTTACGTAACAGAAACGATAACCGAAAATGGAAACGACAATTTCACCGAGTCGTGCCCATGTCTAATCTGACGTACTCCTGCCAATTATTGCCATCTGCACAGTCTCACATCGTGCCCACCTACTTGCAGAAACCCTTGGGCACATTTACCCAGGTCATCGGAATTGGGACTGGTGAGACAGGAACACGTGTGCCCCTCAATTTTTTTTACAGCTCCCGCAGCCATCGAGCTGGAAAACTTCTTTCTGGGCACTAAATTAAGTGATGGCCAGGCCAAAGGGCAGATCATGTTCCCTGACCACCGCCTTTCCCCTCGGATGGGACAGCTCTCTCACTCCCAAAGGACACCGTCGTGTTTGCTTGATCCTAAGACTGCCTCTTTCTCAACGACCCCCTGGAAAATATCCCTCTCGCTCCCGCCTGATGGAAACAGAGAAATCTGAATCCTGAGATGATTTGGAATCACGGTTCTGAAGCATGCACTGCTGTTGGCGTCTCTCCCTGTGTTTTGTAGGCCGCCTTTTCTCCCGATAAGGGGACCCAAGGCAGCTCACAATATTAAAAAGAATTACAACATAATAAGTTAACGGTTAAAAATAATAATTAAACTATTTGTTAATTAGAATACAGCTGAATAATTAAAGGCAAGTACACTTTAAAAATTCGTGGCAAAAATCGAAGAAACAAAACAGATTAAAAACATGCAGCACCTTAAAGCCTTTTATGTTTTACTGTAAGCTTTTGTGGATCAGGTCTACTTCTTTGGACACACAGCAGCAGAATGAGATGTTCAGCGTCATCAAGTGTCATTTTTGCCTCTTTATAAATCTATGGTGAGATCCTATCTGGAGTACTGTGTACAGTTCTGGTCACCATCCCTCCAGAAGGATATTATTATGGAAATGGAAAAAGTGCAGAGGAGGGCAGCCAGAATGATTAGGGGACTGGAACACCTTCCTTACCATCTGAGGCTGCAACGGCTGGGCCTCTACACTCTTGAACGATGGAGCCTAAGAGGTGACCTGATTGAAGTTCATAAAATCATACACAGTGTGGACAAAGTAGATAAGGAAAAACTGTTTTCCCTGTCACACAACACTAGAACTAGTGGGCACTCAATGAAACTTTGGGGTGCTAGATCTCAAATAAGAGAAAGTCCTTTTTCGGCCAGAGGATCACTGGTCTGTGGAACTCCCTGCCAGACGAAGTGGTGACAGCTGTCAGCCTTGACAGCTTTAAGAAAGCATTGGACAAGTTCATGGAGAACAAGGGTCTCAATGGCTACCATGATGGATGGCTAAGGACAACCTCCAGGTTGGAGAGATAGGAAGGATACCTCTCAATGCCATTTATAGGGAATCTTAAGCAAGGGAAGACATCTGCTTGGGAATACCTGGAGCAAATGGTGAGTCACTCCAGCAATGCTGTTGTGTGTACGGTAGTATACAATGGAATATGTTTGTTTCCTTGATTTTTGCCTGGAATTCATGCACAAACTAACCTGGCTACCTCTTCTTAAACCTAAACTTTAAAAACTACCAGTATCTTAAGTTTAAAGAGGCATTCAGGGATTTCAGGCCCACTGCACGCATTACAGCAGGGATGGGCATCATATATTAAAATCTCGGCCCTAGCACCTTGTGCCCTTGACGGACGCAGGGGATATTTTTTTGCAAGGTGTTGAGGGCCTTCCAATATTCCTGGGGACCTCCTCCATTCCCAGTAACCTGAAATGTTATGTTGTTGTTCAGTCGTTCAGTCATGTCCGACTCTTTGTGACCCCATGGACCAGAGCTTGCCAGGCCTTCCTATCTTCCACTGCCTCCCGGAGTTTGGTCAAATCCATATTGGTTGCATCGATGACGCCGTCCAACCATCTCATTCTCTGCTGTCCTCTTTTCCTTTTGCCTTCAATCTTTCCCAACATCAGGGAATTTTCCAAGGAGTCATCTCTTCTCATGAGGAGGCTTCACAGCCTTTTGGCTAAGATCAAGTGAAATGTTATATACTCATATAAATATTTAATATCTATCTATGTAATATATATATATATTATAAATCCCAGTTATTTGAGGAAATGTGGAGGTCACTAGGAGTTCTAGAGTAAATTAGGGCACTACAGGTTGCGACTTCATTTTTGCCATGGTCATAGCACAGAAACGTGCATTTTCCTTATTTCCATTCATGCACTGGAGCATTGTGGTGCAGTCAGGTCTTGTTCCCCTGCCTGCGCTTCAGAGGTGAAGATACTCAGTTTTGCAAAACGTACAAAATTTCCATCAGCACACAGGCGAAAGGGTGTAGAGATACCATCTAACTCTGCTGTTGTGACAACAGTATAAGCAAGTAGAAGAATGCCCACTCTCGCACAGATATACCATGAAAGCATAATCACTTTATAATATATACCAGTGTGGGCGAACCGATGGCACAGGTGCCAAAGGCAGCACTCGGAGCCCTTTCTGTGAGCACCCGATATCGCCCCTTTACAGCCACCTGTATTTAGGTTAAATGGCTGTATTGGCACTTCACTAAAAATTAGTGGGTTTTAAGAACATAAGAAGAGCCATGCTGGATCAGGCCAAAGGCCCATCTAGTCCAGCTTCCTGTATCTCACTGTAGCCCTACCAGATGCGCCTGGGAGCGCACGAGACTAGATATCTGTCTCCTGCTACCACTCCCCTGCATCTGGTCCTTGAAGTTAGTTAGTTAGTTCCTCTTCCTTTTTCCCTGCTCCTAATCTTTTGCCGCCATCTTGCCCTCCGCTGCCCTTGCTTGGCGTCCTTGCTATTTTTAGCTTTTTAGCCTTTTATGCTTTTTACGTTGTTAGCCGCCCAGAGTTCCCGTCTGGAAGATGGAGCGGGATATAAGTACTTAAATAAATAAATAAATAAATAAATAAATAAATAAAATACCCCGGTTTTAAGCCTGGAGATGACACATCTCCATCATGGTTTGTAACCTGGGATGGACTTTTCCTCCAGGAATCTGTCCAATCCCCTTTTGAAGGCATCCAGGCCAGATGCCATCACCACATTCTGTGGCAGGGAGTTCCACAGACCAACACCACGCTGGGTAAAAAAAATTTTTTTTGAATCGCCGTTTGGGCACCCAGTCTCTGAAAGGTTCGCCATCAAGGATTTATACCAATGAATGCTGTCAGGTGCCGGGCAAAAAGATGGCCAGCACACCAGCACCTCGATATTCATGAGTGTGCAATGAAATGCATCTGTAAAAGCCACAACTCAAGCGCACACCAAACATCTGAATACGATTTCCAGGAAAACAAAGAAGTTTCAGAGAGGGTAGCCGTGTTAGCCTTTTCCAGAATTCCAGGTAAAAATCAAAGAAAAATAAAACAAACGATACAGAAGATACAAAACATGTGGCATCTTAAAGACTAACTTTCATATTTTCATATAATGTTTCATGGACATGTCATACAGCAGCAGAATGAGGTGTGCAATATACAGTAATATGTAATGGAACATATGTTTCATACCCAACATTCATTGGTTCTGTATGTAGGCATATTTGCACGCAAGCTCGGTTGTAAATTCCTATAGACACAGGAAAACAAAGTTGAGGCATTGAGGCGCAAGGCAGATGAGAAGTTTTGGAACAGATCATGGCATGACAGGTCAGCAACTGAAGACCCAAGTTCGATCCTGGCAGGTATAAAGTTTCATTCTTGAAGGGTGGCCCACGTTGGCCTTCTCTTACAGAATAGAAGAAACAGAGTCAACTGGAACTGACAGCAACCCTAAAGGAGCTTTCAAGGTAAGTGGAATACAGTGGACCCTCGTATAACAAACGGTTTGTATAACATAAAATCTGCACAACATAAAAATTTCCAGAGATAGGGGAAATTTGCTTAACAGAATCGCCTATGGGGTGAATCCGTACAACATAAAAAATGGTTGTGATTAGGGATTACTTTGTTTTCAATGCATTCCGATGGGAACTTTGTATAAAGGAAAATTTGCTTCACAGAATTTCATTTGGAACGAATTAATTCCTTTATACAAGGTACCACTGTATTTAAGGAGTAGCTTTATTATCAGTTTCACTCCAGTGAGTGTCCATGGCCGGGGTGGGGGTGGGGGGTTGAACCGTGTTTTGCAAAGGTCTCCCGGGAGAGGGTTAAAAAGAACGAGAAAGGAAATAAATAGAATTTGCTAATCAACCAGTTTAATTAAAACTTGCAAAATGCCAAGGGGGATATATTTTTTAAAAAAACCACACACACAAATATCTGAAGACAGAAGGACAAAAGAGTGGGAGAAATTTGTCCAAACATCTTAAATGGGCCTGAAAGATATTAATTCCTATAAGATCAATTCCTGTTTGCCGTGTTTGAAGGTTAAAGAAAGAACCAAACACATGTACATGGTCACACAACAAGGTATCTGGCAAAGGACATACAAAGTAGGACTGAAACACGGCTGAAAAGGTAGCATATGATGCTTTGGATGCAGCAATCCTCAAAATTTTTTTATTCCAGCAGGCTTTCTAGAATATTCCTTCAAACCATCTTGCCGTCCATATGTTTTGGACCACAACTCCCAGAATTCCAAGCCTAGATTGCCCATGACAAAGGCCTGTGGGATTTGTAATCCAAAACATCTGGAGTGCCAAAGGTTTGCCACCACTCTGGCCTGTCACCTGTTTTTAAGTGCAACCCAAATGTTGATCGTAATTGAATCCTGCTGTATGCGGCCCGGAGTGACGATCGGTCAGCTGGGTGGTGTAGAAATTAAACAAGCAAGTACACCAGCAAGCCAACTCCTCTCCGGCTGCTTGCCACCTCCTTTCACCTTGAAGATGCAAGAAGGAACCACAGCCTGGCTGAGATGGCAGGTTGGACGGATTCCTTTTCAGAGAAACCTCCCCCCACCCCACCCCACCCCGGCCGCCCCTTTCAGCCTTTGAAATGAGACTCCAGGACTGTGCTCTTCACTGGAAAGAATGCCGCCCTTGGGAACAAGGGCTGGCGATCAGCTGCGATGGATGTCCTCCTGGAACCAGCGGGTGAACAGCCCTATTTATATCGCCTCCTTTTAACAAGAATGGCCCAAGCAAAAGCCAAATATGCAGGTGGAGGATCACCTTTCCCTGCAAGAATCTGGTTCTTCCTTGCAATAATAATAATAATAATAATAATAATAATAATAATAATAATAATAATAATAATAATAATAATAATAATAATAAGAAGAAGAAGAAGAAGAAGAAGAAGAAGAAGAAGAAGAAGAAGAATTTAGAAGAAATTGGAGTTGACAAATTCACCATCAGTCAGATGCAAAAAGCCGCCTTACTGGGATCTGTTCGCATAATTCGCCGCTACATCACTGAGTCCGAAACACTTGAGAAGCGTTCGACTAGTGATTGGTAATAAAAATCCAGAGTAGATAGCTGTGTGGTTAATAATAATAATAATAATAATAATAATAATAATAATAATAATAATAATAATAATAATAATAATAATAATAATAATAATAATAATAATAATAATAATGTCAGAACTATCATCTGCCTGTAGCAAAGATCATAAGCCTGGAAAAGTGATTGAACATGAGTTCTGGTATTCTGTGAGAGGGAGAAGAGCATACCTCTATCTACTTGACTCATGCCTTGCATTATTTTGTACGTCTCAATCATATCCCACCTCAACAGCCCCAAATGTTTTAGCCTTTCCTCATAAGGGAGGTGCCCCAGCCCAGTAATCATTTTAGTCACTCTCTTTTGCACCTTTCCCAGTTCCACTATGTCTTTTTTGAGATGCGGTGAACAGAATTGTACACAATACTCCAGGTGTGGCCTTACTATCATTTTGTAGTATCATTTTATTTTCAATCCCCTTTTTGATAATCCCTAGCATCTAATTGCTGCATTTGGAAGCTTCTCTTTTTTGCCAGAAGCTGTGCTGTCTAGGGAATTCTGGGAACAAAGGAACACCGCCCATCCAATATTAAAAAAAAAAAACAGGATTCTCAAGCAGAGACTCTGCCAAATGATAGGCCCGGCATCATTGTAAGAATTTGGGAATGGTAGCGTATTTGAGCCATGGCTTCTAAGGTTTGAAAGCTGGGCCGTTTAGAAGATCAGGAGCCATGGCATCACCAGCAACCCGTTCAGGTTTCACTTTTCATCTGACCATTGCTACAGTCCTCAAAGTATCTGGGGAAGAAACTGATTTCTCCAGACACAGTATGCTTTTTCAAGCTATCTGTGCAATAAGACCAAGCATCTGTGGGGTAGCTGGTCTTGCACGGGCAGCTAAAAGCTATTTGGTTTACAAAAGGCCTCCTTTGTTGATGTGGATCGTTCCCGATTCTCCTTACAGGAAGGGAATCAGCTTGGGAGACCATCGCGCCAACAACCCTGCCACCTTTCTGACCGCCCTTCTACTTGGCACAGTGCTTTCGGAATGCCCTGCAAGGACCTCCGCGGCTGACAGAGCCCCCTGGGTGAAGGATTCGTGGAATCTTCCACCCCTCCGGTCCATGTTTGCAAGCTCTGATCGTTAACAAAGTTCTAGCGTTGAACTCAGGGACCAGAAGTAGCTCCCAGAGCCCAGTAGACTTCACTCCTAAAAAAGGCGGAATACTTTGGGAATCCTGATTCGGTAGGGTATGGGCTCCAGTTTGGTCATCATGAGAAGAGTCCTTCCCACAGAGACAAAAGAAGCTATTTTCCATTGATTCCTGGGACAGATACATTTCTCCCCACCCTTTGCTGTATCAGTCACATTCTTTGCCGGTCTTTCTCTTCCACATCATCTTCCAGATGTCTCTTCACAGGGCCCTCCATTGTGCTATTATTTGGGCTGCGGAAACATCAGACTGGTTGGCTCAAAGACTGTGCCTCCCATTTCACTCCCATGGCCTGCTTCACATCCAGATTTAATTCTGCTAGCAGCCTGTTGCATAACATACCTGCCAAAGCAACCTGCTCTCAGGCGCTGGGGAGAAGGATTGTGTTAACCCCCTCAGCGCTGGAGGGCCTCGTACGAGATCCACTCGTGTTACCTTCTCCAAAGACAAAGGGTGGAAGTTCACAACATGAAACCGGAGCAGAAACGGAGCATTCCCCCTGAGCTCACTTCTCTGATCAGTCCCTCTTAAGATAGATGTGGGATTCAGGGTGTACAGAGAAGAGGAAGACAGAGAAGGCAGAACATGGAATAAAAGATACCAAGAGGGCAGATCTGTCCTGGAGATTCAAGGTAAGTTTAAGAGGGTTCAGAGATGTGCAGACGGATGCTAGACAACATCTCCCATCGTCTCTGCACTGCCTATGGATGCTAGCTGGGGCTGATCAGGTTTGCAGTCCAATGGCACCCACATAACCAGGGCCACATGACCCCTGCCCTGCTCAGACAAACACAACTGCTTCAGCCACCTGTTGACATCTGGCAGTTTCTTTTCCCAGTTCTGGACAGGCTTTCGAAACTAGATGGCCCATTTATGACCTTCCAGAAGGAACTGGACCACAACGGTCAACATCCCTCGACATTGACTCTTCTGGATCAGGTCAAGGTCAGTTGCAGACCCACAGCATCTGGAGGGTTGAAGACTGACCATCCACCATAAAAACAGGACTGTTGAGTTTATAATAATAAACTGCAGGCACAGAAGGGAGCCTCCCAATCATCACGTCCAGCCCAGTCCAATCAAGGAGGCCTAGTGAGGAATCAAACTGCCAAGCACTGGCACCGCAGCCAGAGAGCTAAACCATGGAGTTATCTAACATAAGAACATAAGAAGAGCCATGCTGGATCAGGCCAAAGGCCCATCTAGTCCAGCTTCCTGTATCTCACAGTGGCCCCACCAAATGCCCCTGGGAGTACATGAAACTAGATCTCTGTCTCCTGATATCACTCCCCTGCATCTGGCCCTTAACAGTTCCTGTTGAATTTTTTCATCTGAGGAATCATTCTTCATAGGTCTGTATTACAGGTTTACAAGGGATCTCTCTCTCTCTCTCTATCTATCTATCTCTTTTTTCTGGCTCTTCTCCCAGGAGGCACTGAGGGGGAATGGAACCCCCAACCTTTGCCTCTGCAGTCACAGACCCAACCCACTGAGCTATTCACCTTGATGGCATATCTCCATCTCTCACTGGGTGGATAAGTTCTTCACTGTTAGGACCCAGCCAGTCTCTGATATTATTCCCTCAATAAATCTTAAAATCATAGAGTTGGAAGAGACCTCAAGGGCCATCCAGTCCAGCCCCCTGCCATGCAGGAACCCCCATCACAGGACTCTCGACTGTTGTCCATCCGGACTCTGCTTAAAAACCTCCAAAGAAGGAGACTCCATCACCCTCCTTTGTGGCAGCATCTTCCACTGCCGGACAGCGCTAACTGTCATGAAATTCTTCCTAATGTTTAAATTGAATCTCTTTTCCTGTAGTTTGAGACCATTGCCCCGCGTCCTAGTCTCTGAAGCCATGGAAAACAAACCTGTTCCCTCTTCAGTATGACATCTGTTCAAATATTTAAACATGGCTATCATATCCCCCCTCAGTCTTCTTTTTGGAAGGCTAAACATCCCCAGCTCCCTAAGCCGTTCCTTGTAAGACATTTCTTCCAGACCTTCAACCATCCTGGTTGCCCTCCTCTGCACCCGTTCAAGATTGTCAACATCCTTTTAAAATTGAGGTGCACAGAACTGGACACAGTACTCCAGGTGGGGGTCCTCCTGTAGTTTTTGCCCTGCTAAAAACCTCTAGCTCAGAAACACCTCGAGTCATGGGAAGTAATAATTGTTATATTGCATAGGTCAGGACGTCTTTGGAATACTGGATCCCAGTATTGAGATCAGAGAGAAGATAAAAGGGAAAGGTATCTAGTTCTGCAGGTTGGCACCTGTTTTGGGTTCACAAGCTAGCCACTCTTGCGAGATTGCTGCACTCCGGCCCCTTTGCCTGAGCTCACCCTGAAGCGAAATCCTTAACAGTGGATCTGTTTCTTAGAAGAAACCACGCCGGGTGCAATAGGATTAAACGCCTGCTAAGTGTCTCTGTGAACACACCCTTAATCCCTGGATCTTTAAATCTTGCCGGCTCCGAAGCCTGCTGATGATTTTACCTGCCATGCTGTCATTTGCAGGATTCCGCGCCCGGCAAACAACAGGTGATACCTTGAAAAACCAGTCCATGAAAGATGACCCAAACAAGGCAAGTACATGAAATACTCAATCCTACCTTGTAAATGGGATTATTTTAATTACCTTTAAGTGTACCGTATTGTCAATTGGGCCCAGGTCTGATTCAACACCTTTGTACAGCAAACCCATTATGAAGCACAGAGACAGGTTTTATTTCCAGGTTTATGAAGCCCTGGAAAGACTTTGCTAGTTTTTTTTTTTTTTAAGGTTTGGCAAAGTTTGTTTCTTCAGAATTTTGCCCTGATTTGTCCCTTTTTGCTTTTTGTCTTCCCAGAATCTGGATTTTTCTTGGCAGGGGCTAGGCTAAGAAGAAAGAATAAACAGAAGAGGGACATTGTGATGCGGAGTAAATGACAGCATTGTTGTTTATTTACCATGCTATGAAGGGTCACATCATGTTTTGGTAGGTCACCTGATCTGTCTGCATTTGCATCCCATTCACCCCTCAGAAGGGTGTGAAAAAAAATCACTATGAAACTTGTGAAATATTTGTCATTGAGCATTCTTAAATAAAGAAGCTGCAAAGGAGGTTCCAGTGAAATTCCCTGAAGTGAACTGTGTCCAAAAGTAGAGATGGGCACGGAACAAACAATTTTTCGTTTTTGTTGTTCATTTTTCATTTCGTTACACAACGAAATGACAAATGAAATTTGTCCCTAAAATGAAACGAAACGAACAGAAACGCGGGAATTTTGGTCGTGCATTTCGTTTCCGTTACTGCAATGAAGTGAGAGGCTTTAAATGCTTTAAAAATCATTGAAATTGGAATAAATGGTAACGAAACAGTAACGAAACAAAAACGAATTTTTTGAAAAATTTCACGATTCACGAACAACGGAAACGAACGGAAACGGACCTCTAAACAACAAACGACAAATGAAACTCCATTTTTTCTATTCGTGCCCATCTCTATCCAAAAGTTGAGTTCCATCAATTATGGTCTCAGTTAAAACAAAGGGTTTTTAATCTCACGGCAGGAATTATTTATGTTGCCAATATTAGGGTGCTTACGTTAACATGGGAACTGTTCTGTGAATGGTCATTTACAGAAATTTAAACATTGATATAATGGTCAGAGGCTCTGCTTTTACAATTCATCTTCATCTGACCTCACTGCGTACCATACATATCAATCCCCTTAAATTCAGAAGCTCTCCAAGAATTCAGCATACTGAACAAAAGCTTGCAGTATAACATATGTATTGGCATTTTAAGATGTGTGGTTCTTCTATTTTGTCCAAGAGTGAAACTGCAAGTTGCAGACAGCTTGTTGTTAGAACCTGAAATGTACAGTATTCATATTTTGGAAGTAGAATTCCAGTAGATCTTTGTTCCTGACCAGACTTCAAGATGAACTCTGTCTTGATTTCCTGTTATGAGAATTACAAAATAGAGAAAGCTAATTGGCAAGCAAATTGTTGTAAGCAAACTACAGGAGATGTGGAAATTTAATGTCGCAAGTTTTAAGTGCCTCAGGAACTCTCTTTTCTAAAGGCCAGGGATGTTGACAAGTCTTTAGACCTGAGTCTCAGTTCTGAGTTGGACTCTTTGGTACCACGTCCCGAGTCCAAGTCCAAGTGTTTGGTCCCAAACCAAGGGCCCCAGGCCCAAGCTTGAATCCCTGTTAAAAGCCAGCAATGTGATGCAGCGGCCAAGAAAGCCAACACGATTATTGGTTGCATCAACAGAAGCATAGTGTCTCTAGATCAAGGGAAGTGATAGTACCACTCTATTCTGCTCTGGTCAGGCCGCATATGGAGGATTGAGTCCAGTTCTGTGCACAATTTAAATGTTGACAATCTTGAACGGATCCAGAGGAGGCGACCAGGATGGTTGAAGTTCTGGAAGAAATGTCTTACGAGGAGCGGTGTAGGGAGCTGGGAATGTTTAGCCTTACAAAAAGAAGGTTGAGAGGGGATATGATAGCTATGTTTAAAGATTTGAAAGGATGTCATATTGAAGAGGGAAATGGTTTGTTTTCCATGGCTTCAGAGACTAGGACGTGGGGCAATGGTCTTAAACTACAGGAAAAGAGATTCAGTTTAAACATTAGGAAGAATTTCATGACCATTAGAGCTGTTCGGCAGTGGAAGATGCTGCCACAGAGAGTAGTGGATGGCCATCTGTCGGGAGTCCTGTGATGGGGGTTCTTGCATGGCAGGGGGTTGGACTGGATGGCCCTTGAGGTCTCTTCCAACTCTATGATTTTATGATTCTTTCATTGGGAAAAAAGTGAGGGTGAGTGAATTTATTTATGTATTAGACTTGCATACCTCACCATCTGGCAACAAAGGCCACTCTGGGCAGTTTGCATGGTTAAACAAACAGATACATCCATTAAGTTGTGAGTTGTGAGTCTGTGAGTCAAAATCCATTTCACCACCCATAAACCTGTATATACTTGGGTATAAGCTGACCCGGGTGTAAGCCGAGGCCCCTAATTTTGCTTCAAAAACTGGAAAAATGGATTGATTCACATTTAAGCTGAGCCTGAGAGGGCTCCAGAAGGACCCTCTCCTGTGCTACAGGCGTCCAGGGGGGACCTTTCCTGATGTCCCACTGAAGCCGATGGGGAGTAAAAGGGAGCCTTGAGGGAACAAACATCAGGAAAGGCCCTTCTCTCCATCCCGCCACCCTCACAGGTGTGTCTCAGAAGATCCCATGAAAGGGCCTTCTTAGCTGCTGCGCCCAGACTCTGGAACTCCCTCCCACTAGAGGACAGGACTGCCTCATCTCTGTTGTCGTTCCGGAAACAGGCAAAGACCTTCCTCTTCAGGCAAGCTTTCCCTGAATGATGGACTACAATTATGAGCCTCGTGGCGCAGTGGTTAAATGCCTGTACTGCAGGTAAAACTGTGCTCACAACCTGGGTTCAATCCCCGGTAGCAGGCTCAAGGTTCACTCAGCCTTCCATCCTTCCGAGGTCGGTAAAACGAGTACCCAGCTTGCTGGGGGGGCAATGTGTAGCCTGCACACTGTAATCAAAATTGTAAACCGCCCAGAGACTACTTGTAGTGGTATGGGGCGGTATATAAGCAGAACACTTTGCTTTGCTTTGCTTTTTATATGAATCAATGGGTTCACATAGACTTTGTGTTTATGACTACTTATAACCATGCTACTTTAATGTAATTTTGTCTATTAATGCCATAAGATGTCCCTCAATTCCTTGTTCTCAAATACTTGAATTTGTCTTAATTGTACTGGACTCTTTATTATCCCTCATTACTGTAAGCCGCCTTGGGTCCTTTCTCGAGGAGAAAGGCAGGGCAAAAATACAGTGGACCCTCTTATAACGAATGGTTTGTATGACATAAAATCTGTACAACATAAAAAATTCCGGAGATAGGGGAAATTTGCTTAACAGAATCGCTTATGGGGCGAATCCGTGCAACATAAAAATGGTCACGATTAGGGATTACTCGGTTTTCAATGCATTCCTATGGGAAATTTGTATAACAGGAAATTAGCTGAACAGAATTTCATTTGGAACGAATTAATCCCTTTATACAAGGTACCACTGTGTTCTAAAATAAAATAAAAAATAAAAATAATAAACAAACAATTCCTTCATACAAAGTATACACTGTATTCTAAAATAAAATAAATATAAATAATAAACACACACCCCGCCACCGCTGCCTATACACCCCCCCCTCAAGGAGACTCTCCACCCCCACCCCTTGCCTGCCCTCCAGAGGGGCTCGCCGGCCTGCGTGGTGTCACGGAGGCCGTGGCTGGAGGCGTTGCCATGGAGATAGTCCCTCAGCTTCCGGCCGCTCAGGCCAAGGGAGCTGCTGGCCGCCACCTCTTCCAGCGCCCACTCCAAGAAGCGCACCCACAACGAAGGGCGCACCACCGCACTGCCAATTCATTAGTTGTCCTATGCCTCTTGCCAATTATTTTGTCTTTTTCTAAAATTGTTGTTGGGTATTTTCCCCCTTTATTTTATTATTATTTTCTTCTCTACTACTATTAGTATCTTGTGGATTTCTTGTGTTTTTATGTTAACCGAGAGTTCCCTCTGGGAAATTGGTGCGGTATATAAATATAAAAATAAATATAAATAAATAGAACAACACCGACGACGCCTCCCACGGGCCTGGCCGCTAAGCTGCTCCCACCGCCCCCGCCTCTGGACATCAGTGCCGCAGAGCTCCCAGTGGAGGTCTCGATTGCTGGCACGGGCTTCAGGAAGCCTCCGGTAAGTGATGGGCCAGCGAGGGGGGGGGACAGTAGCGTGAAACAGTGCTGGGTTTCCCACACGGGTTGGCAGTGGGAAGCCACGCCAAGACCACGCCAGTCCCGCTAGGACCCACAAGGCATGGATTGGGTGGGGCACGCTGCCGCCACAGTTCACACTGGCTGAACGGAGGTGGGAAATGGTGCTGCCTCCCCCCATTCGCCTCCAGCCCCCAACTAGTGTTGACCCGCGTATAAGCCGAGGGCCTTTTTTTCCTCCAGCCAAAAATAAAGACTGAAAAACTCGGCTTATACGCAAGTATATACAGTGGTACCTCTTAAGACGAATTTACAGTGGTACCTTGTATAAAGGAATTAATTTGTTCCCAACGAAATTATGTTAAGCAAATTTTCCTTTATACAAATTCCCCATAGGGATGCATTGAAAACAGAGTAATCCCTAATCGCGACCATTTTTATGTTGTACGAATTCCCCCCATTGGCAATTCTGTTAAGCAAATTTCCCCCATCTCCGGATTTTTTATGTTGTGCAGATTTTATGTTATACAAACTGTTTGTCATACAAGGGTCCACTGTAATTTGTTCTATGGGTCAATTCGTCATACGAAAATTCATCCTACGAAGCACGGTTTAATGCAGATTCCCTTAGGAATGGATTGCATTCGTCTTGCGAAGCATCCTATAGGAAAATTCATCTTACGAGGTTTTCCTATTCCCGGACATTTCATTCGTCTTATGGTTTTTTTTGTCTTAAGGGGCATTTATCTTATGAGGTATTACGATATGGGTATCTGATTTTGAATTCCTGACAAACGCAACAAATTGGCTCAACTTGAATGGATTCGTTTGTTTTTAACCTTTGAGGCAAACATAAGGAAACAATATATTAAACTAGGTAAATTTTAAGAATACAGACAGATTAAATTTATGCAGCTATCGCCGGCGCCACTGCAGTATTGTCAGATTGGCCCCAACCCGGAGCAGCGTAGAGTTACGGAGGCGTGTCCGTGGAGTCGTCGGCAACTGGGATGGCATTTCTAATGGCTTTTGTGATTCTTGATCATTCATGTGGTGCTCAAGTGAAACTAGCAAGACCAGAATCTGAATGTCTGGGAATGGTGAAAGTTTGAACAAATGGAGCTTGCACTCTGATGCACAGGAAGAAATAAAGAAACCAAGAGGAGCAGCAGCACTAAATAAGAGATTTAAACTTTGGAGGTTTCCATTTGCCCTACAAATGCCCTACGTGTGGGGCCTTACAATGAAATTGTAAACTCTCCCATGCTTTCACTTGAAGCTGGCACCGTTCCGTTTGTGAGCTTCACCACGGGCACCCTCTCCGCTTATTTATTCTGCCTCTAGTTGGCAAGAGAAGGGAGTCCCTGTGCCAGGAAACCTTCACTCCCAAGGAACACTCTCCTGTGCAAGTTTCATTGGGTCCCCAAAACGTTTCTCGCCACGTACCACTGCAAGGCTGATGCCTTCGAAGAAGCAACAAATACGGTTACTTCACATTAATTCACACCCCGGGAGGAAGTTACTTCCATGTTGATTTTGGTTGCAGTCACGTGGTCTTCTTGCGGGTCTGTCCCAGCTTCTGTGTACTCATGGGCATGATGAATGCAACCGGCAGGACTGTAACCGCACGTCCTCGTTCCGCAACGTGCTGTCATTTTGTGCACAGCATTACTCCTTAATTTTCTTCCCCCGGTGTCCGGTGTTTCGATGTTTCGATTCTCCGGTATCTGCCCGTCTCTAAGTAACTTTGTGCGGAATGAGAAGCGAGTTGAGGAGATTCCCGAGCCCAAGGAGGGGAATCTCTCCCCCCGCTTGTGGTGCTGTTCAGGGGGCGTGGTCGGGACGAACTCCCGTCTTCTCGAAAGGGACATGAGTTTACTTTTCGTCGTAGCGGTCCGCAGCGGGACCGCGAGCAGCGACGAAATGTACGTCAAGTAACAGCCAAAGAGGCTGAATGTGAGAATACGGGGGTTTCCAGAAGGGTCCCTCCTGCGAGAATATTAAAGCACATCAGGAAAGTGTGAGGATGAAGACGCAGCGAGAGGGTTATTCATCCCAATGCTTGTCACATGTTTCTCACTGCGGCTTTCCGTATTTATCCTGTCATCTGTAGCTAGCTGGATAGCTCAGGAGCGTAGCTGTCCAGCTGGGAAGCCAGAGGTTGGGAGTTCAATTCCCCACTGTGCCTCCTAGGGGAAGAGACAGCCTGGGTGGCCTTGGGCAAAATGTACAGTCTCCAGGGCACTCCCAGTGGCATCAGGAGACAGATATCTAGTCTCGTGCGCTCCCGGATGCATCTCTTGGGGCCACCGTGAGGTACTGTGGGGCCACTCCTTTGTTGAGTTGCTTTATTTTTACCACATTTTAGTCCTTATTTTTGTTTTCTAATTTTTCTTCTTCAATTGCTCTATTGTTGCTTTTGGGTCTGTTTTGCCCTCTCTGTTCACTGCCCGGAGTTCCTTCGGGAAGACGGGCGGTATAAAAATGAACAAATAAATACATACATACAGGAAGCTGGACTAGATGGGCCTTTGGCCTGATCCAGCGGCTCTTCTTGTGTTCTTATGCCCAGCTATTCTGTATTTCGGTGGGTCACCCTCCCTTCAAAACCTCCAGAACAGCAAAAGACAATGCATCTATATTCCTCGCCTTCCACCAATCCCCTCTTTCACTTGCCCTGGACAAGACCCATGTCTATGGTGACAGCCAGGTAGAAGAGAGACAAAAGAGTGGTGCCTCATGGGAAGATGGGCAGCCCTTTCCTCCCACTGGGCTACCTCGGATCAAGCATCAGGGCTGCGTAAAAGGAGCTTGTGCGTCGCTTTGGCTGCAGTCAAGCCCTGGTGTCAGTTAGTTCTGATTTACTCACTCAGAGGCATCCTCCAACTCTGGGCAGCCGCAGTCCCGGGAAATGACACCCCAGCGAGCCATTTAATACTGCTGACCCAGAAACCAAAGGCGCCCGAGGGCTAGCTAAATAGAGGCAGGGAACTGATCTCTAGACCATGTTCTGTCAGTCGGACGGCCGATTTCCCGGGACCCTCTGTCCTCCTCTCTCCCTTGTTGGCCTGAATTAACTCAGGAGGCTCCCGCTGGCTCCTTGCTGCTTGCTGCCGCCGCTCTGACCCATCCTAGCTTGACTGGCAGCTCCTGGACTGTCACCCCCCCACACACACACACACCTCTCTGCAGCACTGCTCCAAAATTAAAATCTCTGCAGCTGTCCGGCAGCCACTTTCTGGGATCAACTCACTCCTGGGACTTACAGAGGCAGGGAGAAGCCACTGCGTGAGCCATCTATTTGGACACCATAGGACCGGAAATATTTTTTTGAGAGGAAAAGTTCTTTTCTTCTTCTTCTGTATGTCCTTATCAACTTCGGACTCTCTGAGAGAGGGAGAGAGGGAGGTCATCTGAGGGGTGCTTTCATCAACATCCCCAGCATCCTTCTATTTGTTGGGGTGAACCCCCCCCCAAAAAAACTCTGCCAACTGCTTCTCAAGGTAAGTTGGGGGGGATTGCATGCTGCCAGGAGGGGCATTTGGGCAAGGAGTGAGTAGAGAAATCACCTTACCCTGCAGCATGTTTTATTCTGCCAGCCGTTGCTTGATGCACTCATCGCGTCGGAGCAGAACAAGGAGCCGGGGGGATCTGGCATGAAGGGGAATTAAAAGGACCGGCTTGGAGTTGGCACCAGAAAGCAAATTTCTGGCCAGGGAGAGTGTCGTGGCGCAGGAACGGAGCTGAGCACCCTCTCGGCCATGGCATCCTGTCTCGATGGAGAAGTCGGGTCCACTAGCATGACTCCGGTGCCTCACCGGCAAGGCTATAGCAACCAATCAGTAATAAAAGAAAGAAGCAAACAGAGGCAGGTGAAAAGCACTACCATGAAAGGGTTGACATAACTTTCTCTGATAGGTCTCTGGCTTTTGGTGCATCCACTGCAGCAAAGAAGACTGTCCCAGTTCAAGGTCTGCCTCCCTCCCTCCCTGCCTGCCTGTGCTATCACATTGCAGCACAGACTGCAGACAGAGCAGTTGCTGAGCTAAAATTGGAACGGCCGGTTCGCAGCCGGTCGGACTTCTCCTCTCCCTTCTCTCCTGCCTTGCACCAGCTCCGGTGGCATCGCCCTGCCTCACGCTATTTGTGTGTCTTTCGCTCTGCTCAGGGTCTCCCCCAGTTTCCTTGTCCTCAATAACAGAGCTGCTTTTCAGAGCAGTCGGTCCCATAAAGGCCGGGCGGCGTGCCTTTCCGCCCGAACACTTTCAACACAGAACCTCCTGGTGTCTTCCGGGACCTAAAGATTTCTGTTTCATTGTCGGAGGTCAATCGCAAACAAACAAACAAACAAACCTAGGAAATGGAACAGTTTGTGGGTGTAATCGCCATCCTCAGCTTTTACTGAGAGAAGAAGGTTGAGGGGAATGAGGATTGTACTCTTCAAAAATGAAAGAGAGTCCTACAGAGGAGAGAGAGGATCTGTTCTTGGTCATCCTAAACTATAGGACGGTGATGGTGAACCTTTCAGAAACCAAGTGCCCAAACTACGTTTCAAAACCCACTAATGTTTCACAAAGTGCCAATACAGCCATTTAACCTGAATACAGGTGGCAGTGAAGGGGCGATATCGGGTGCCCACAGAAAGGGCTCCGAGTGCCATCTTTGGCACCCATGCCATAGGTTTGCCAACACTGCTATAGGACATGTGATAATGAGCTGAAGCTATAGGGAGGTAGTTTTAGGCTGAATATCAGGGGAAACGTCCTGTTAGAGTAGTATGACAATGGAATCCGGGACCTTGACGTGGTGAGCGCTCCAATGCTAGAGTCATTTGAGATGAAACTGGATAACCATCTGTCTCATCCACTTCAATTTGGATTCTGCCTTAAGGAAGAGTTTGGACTCAATGGCCTTGTAGACCCCTCCCAACCCAATGCTTCTATTATTCTATGATACAGCAATAGTATTCGTGCAGAAACGCACCGTCTCTTCCAGGACCAAAATATTTTGTTTCATTGCTGGAGGTCCTGAAATTAATCACAGAAACCAGGAAATGGAACAGTTTGCGTGCCTAATCAGGGCCGACGGCTTTTATTAAACCCCACTGGTCATGCTGCACCATAAGGTTGTAAAAACTCAACTGTCAAAAAAGAGTTAGGAAGACCATGGTCATGTTGGCTGGAGGATTGTGGGAAATGTAGTCCTCCAATATATGTAGTCATCTGTCTTATCTACTTTTATATATTGGAGGACTACATTTCCCAGAATCCTCCAGCCAACATGATCATGATATTCCTAACTCTCTTTTTCACAGTTCAATTTTCACAACCTTATGGTAGATCATGACCAATGGGTCATAATGACCCATTTATAATGACCCATTGTTCATGATCTACCGTAAGGTTGCGAACATTCAATGCTTCAATTCCACTGTGCCTCTCTATACAGCGATACCCCAACTTAAGAGCAGCTCAACTTAAGAGCTCTTCAACTTAAGAGCAGAAAACTGTTGGCATTTTAACTGCCGCCTTACAAATTTTAGATATGTTCTGCTTGACTTTCATTTTTTTCCATATTTTTGATTTTAACTTATTTTTTCAATTTTATTTAGATAGGTACCCCAACTTAAGAGTAGTTTGACTTAAGAGCATGCATTTGGAACGGGTTGAATCCGTAAGTCGAGGCACCACTGTATAATGCTTCAATTCCCCACTGTGCCTCTCTGACAGGGGTTAGACTTGATGATCCATAAAGTCCCTCCCAGCTCTGAAGTTCCAATATTGTTAACTACTGGACAGTTTTAAGCACTCAAGACTTGCTGAGGAGTCTCTTTAAAAGGTGATGAGGACTTCTTAAAAGAGAAGAGAATGGGGTTGATGTGGGCAAAATGAACCCATGCCGTGTCAGGGCAAGTGGCATCTTCAGCAGTTTGAGGCTTCAAACGTGGCGAGTAAACTCTGTGGAAACGTGTCCAGTGGGGAGATAAACAGCCACTCCTACTTGTGGGCAGGTAATAGCCAAGAGTCTGTTTCTGATAAGACAGGCTCCTCCTGGCAATAGACGGTTGTGTGCAAGAGAGATATTGGCCGAGAAGGAACCACCGTGGGAGCACAGAGCTGGGTGTTCGGACACTGCCTCGTAGGGAGACCTCTCTTGATAGTCAGGATTAGGATTGAGAACCGTCTTCTCATCCAGGCAGAATGAGGTGTGAAATATAATATGGGATGGGATATACATTTCATACCAGGATATTCATTGACTGTAGAATATAGAGTTGGGGGGGTGGATAGGGGAGAGGGGAGAGGAGGAGGGGGAAGAAGAGGAGGGAGAGTTGATTAGTAGAAATGGTGGGAACATTATTATTATTATTATTATTTATTAGATTTATATTATTAGATTTATAAATTAGGCCATGGGCTAATTTCTACTAATCATCTTTCCCTCCTCTTCTGTATATAAATCCCATATTATATTGCACACCTCATTCTGCTGTTATGTCTGAAGAAGTGGACGTGTAGTCCATGAAACGTTACATTAAAATATGAAAGTCTTTAAGGTGCCACATGTTTCGTGTCTTTTGTTTTGTTTTTCTTTGATTTTTGCCTGAAATTCTTGAAAAGAGTAACACAGCTACCCTTTCTGAAACTTCAAGATGTCAAATCGCTCACTTCACGCACCCCAGAAAAAGAAGAGAGAGTTGCATAGGTAAAGGTAATCGTTAGGCACAATGTGAAACAGGGCAAATAAGTCCATCCCAAATCAATTGTTTACTTTAACAGGTAGAAATTCAGCAGAGAAAGTTTTCACTTGCTTGAGAATGATGCGATGTGGAAAGGGTCCCCTTTTGAATGCCTGTCTGCCATGCATATATTAATAACCATGTGTCATCAAGTCAGTCTTGACTTGTGGCAATCCTTTTCAGGGGTTTCCAGGCAGACATTATTCAGAAATGGTTTGCCATTCCCATCTTCCATGGGAAGCTAGCCCAAGGGCACCCAGGCTGGCTATTGTCCCAGGAGGCCTACTGGGGAATTGAACTCGCAACCTCTAGTTCGGCAGATAGCTACCTTAAACCACTGAGCTGTTGAGTCAACCTAATGAGTATATTAAGGGTACCGGAATCTTGCTATGGAATTGTGGGATCTGCTGTCCAGTGCACCTCTATATGCTTATGTGGACACCATTGGAATGGCTCGTGGCTGCATTCACTTTACACCCTAATAAAATACTAACATATTTACTTGTTCCTCTTTCTCCAACGCACAGCTCAACACCTCCGGATCCCCTTCGAGTCGACTCCTGTGGTGGTGACCCTGCAACATGGGTGTCAAAGCGGCGTTGCCTTCTTATGAGCTGGGGCTCTATGCTCTGGTTGTGTCATGTGCCATTGCATACAGTGGGCTGGAAATCTTTGAAACGTCTCGTGGTAAGCGCTTCAACTCCATCCAAGAAGATAATAAGCGAGTCAGGCTGCAGAGAAAGGGAAGACGTCCATTTACCATATACACTTCCTAAATTTATTCTTATAGAGATGGGCGCAAATTATCGATTATTCAGAAGTTCGTGCTGGTTCATTTAGTGGCCAAACAAGTGTTTGGTGCTTCGAAGCACAGAAGACCTGTTTGGCCAATAAACGAACCAGCACGAACCACTCAAGGGGCAGTTCGTGCCCATCTCTACTTACAGGAGAGGTTAAGTGGAAAAGATGCTTGATTCCAGAGTTCATGTTGCATCTGAAGGCCAGACCCTTTGTGATGACTTGTTAGCGCCTTTGTACTAAACTATCTGGAAGCACTCACCTGAAGTGAAATCTAAAAGGATGGCTTTTTGTGGTCACCAGTGCTGTTATCTACCCCAATCCCTTTTTAGGTCTCTGCCCTTCCAAAACAGTGTACAGAAGTAGGGTCACCACTTGCTGATGTTAACTCCAAGATGCCCTTGAGTTACAGCAATCCTCATATTTCATGGTGTGTGAGTTTTTTGGTGTTGACCATTGCTGCTTCCCAGTGAGTTTTCATGTAGGGAGCAGAACCCCAGTCTCCTGAATGCGGATGTTCTGCAAATTACAGCTGCAGCTCAGCGGTTCGAATCCTGGGTGCCTCGCAGCGGAGCGAGGTCCTGCTGTTAAGCCCAGCTCCTACCAACCTAGCAGTTCGAAAGCATGGAAAATGCAACTAGATAAATAGGTACCGCCGTAAAAAGTGGGATGGTAAACCGTGTTCCGTGCACAGAAATGCATTTAGCCATGCCGGTCACATGGCCACAGACTTGCACAACACTGGCTCTTTGGTTTGGAAGCGGAGATGAGCGCCACCCCTATAGCCGGACATGACTAGTACGCATGTACGGGGGAACCTTTACTTTTTAAAGGGGGTGACATTACCTGCAGATTCTAGGTCATTTTAGGCTCACACACAACAAGACTGATTACATGCACACTGGGTGAGCTGCAGGACAGAAGAAGGTAGTCTTTAATTGGGGGAAATCATCCCTTGCCTGTGATGTTATTTACACAGGATACTGACGTCTGTTCGGTAGAGTGAACTGATTCTCCACATCAGTGAAAAGGAAGGCAACGCTTTAAGACTGCACATGATCATGTTTACATAAAGAACCAGATCGGAAGTGATGTTTTAAAACCAACTTAAATGGATTTACGGTATTATCACACTCATGTGGTGAAGATTGTGATTGGATCGTATGTTGAGTCTGCTGCCCAGATACTGACAGCAAGCAGGAGCTTTAAGCTTCTTCCTCTGTCTCCTTTTGGTTCTTTATCTTTAAACCTGATATGGACTTCAAAGCCTGGTCAATTGTCTGTGAAAGAGAACATGGGGAACAGTTCAAAGAAGAAACCTGGCGGGAAATAAAAGAAGAACTGGGCCCGGCAGATAAACAAGGGTTAATCAGCTCAAATAGGCATACAACAGCATGGGGATCTAAGTCGGTTACTTCACGTTCTTCCTCGTTCCGAGTTGACGTTCATTTCGTGATCATGTCGCTCGCGGTCACATGGTCTTGTCCCGGTACTGTCCCTGTTCCCATGTACACACGGGCGTGATTGATGGTACCATGACGACTGTTACTGCACATCCTTGTTTAGTGACAACATCTGAAATTCTCAGCCTTCGTTCTCGTTTTTGGTTTTTTGGTTATTTTTGTCCGACCTTCTCTTTTTCGATCTTTCGAATCTCCTCAACTTTGCCTTCTATGCGTTACGGAGCTAAGTTTGAGGCATTTGTCTTTTAATCTCTCTGAACTGTGCTGCTCGCTCCATAGGGAATGTACTGGCGAATGGCACTTCGCACTTCTGCCACTAGATGGAGAATGGCACGTTGAGTGATGAGCCTTACCTCACGGGCATTCATCTCAGAATGAGAACTGAGACAAGCAGATTCCTGAGCCCAGGGAGGGGTATGGCTCATCACGCTTTAATCTCAGTTCAGGGGGCGTGCTCGGGACGAACTCCTGTCATCACGCAATGGACGTGCGGTAAAACTTTCTCATACCAAGTGGGGCCGCAAACAGCGTTGAGAGGGACGTGAAGTAGCAGTCTAAGGGCTCGGTCCCACGTCCCTTTAAAAACAATTTAAATTAGTAAATAAATCGTGCCCAAAAATGCCATCCTCACGGCCACCGGGCTTTTTGGAAAAAAAAGAAAAAAGAAAACCCGGTAATGCTCCGTTAAGCGAGGTTTCTGTGACTCACCTAGGAGGTTGGGGAATTTTTGCCTCGCTTTCAAAATCCAGCTTTTAAAGAGGCAGACGTCGTGGGACCACGCTGATGATCCGGGTTTCTTTTTCTTTCTTTTTTCATAGCACCCACCGGCTGTTCCTGGGGCCCATCGGTGCTGGTTTTTTTAATTTGCCTGCATATCGGAGTAACAGGAAACTCTATCCGGTCCGACAAGCATTAATTCCCCCCAGCAAAGTCGTCCTTTTTTTCAAATGCTAGCGCCACCTGCTGGCCAAGGGGGCTGAACTGCACTTTAAAATTGAAAAAACAGATTTTGACGTGAGAACTCTTTTCCCACTTTTAAATCACGTGATGGGGCGAAGAGGAAAAGCCGGACCTTCAGAAGATCAGGATCAAATCCCAGGTGTGACCACAGTCTAAGAAAAACAGGCTGTCACAATGTCTTCTTCTGTTCGTACCTTCTGAGGGTATGAACAGGTTTAGGAAAGGGTATGAACAGACTTTCCCTGGCTGAGGAAGCAGGTGGCTCCCAGCCTTCTCACCAGGGATGTTGGCCAGGTCTTTGGGTCCAAGTCCCAAGTCCAAGTCTGACCCTTGGGAGCTGAGTCCTGAGTCCCAAGACCCACGTCTGAGTCCCTATGAAAAGCAAGCTTTTTCTGTTGAAGGGAGGGAGGGGGTGGGTGGATTCCAAGTCACAAGTCGCGTCCGAGCTGTTGGGGCGGAAAACCCGAGTCACGTCACCCATGAGAGGGAAATGTAGGGTACTACATTTAGGGTACTACATTTTGGTAAAAATGAATTGCACAAATATAAGATGGGGGATACTTGGCTGGAGGATAGTACCTGTGAAAGGGATCTGGGAGTCTTGGTGGACCACCAATTGAACATGAGTCAGCAGTGTGATGCGGCAGCCAGGAAAGCCAATTCGATTCTTGGTTGTATCAACAGAACCATAGTGTCTAGATCAAGGGAAGTGATAGTACCACTCTATTCTGCTCTTGTCAGACCCCACCTGGAGTACTGTGTCCAGTTCTGTGCGCCTCAATTTAAAAAGGATGTTGACAACCTCGAGCGGGTGCAGAGGAGGACTACCAGGATGGTTGAGGGTCTGGAGGAAATGTCTTATGAGGAACGGCTTAGGGAACTGGGAATGTTTAGCCTCTCTAAAAGAAGACTGAGAGGGGATATGATAGCTATGTCTAAATATTTGAAAGGATGTCATATTGAAGAGGGAACAGGTTTGTTTTCCATGGCTTCAGAGACTAGGACGCGGGGCAATGGTTTCAAACTACAGGAAAAGAGATTCCATTTGAACATTAGGAAGAACTTCATGACAGTTAGAGCTATTCGGCAGTGGAATATGCTGCCGCGGAGGGTGGTTGAGTCTCCTTCTTTGGAGGTTTTTAAGCAGAGGCTGGATGGCCATCTATCGGAAATATTGTGATGGGGTTTCTGCATGGCAGGGGGTTGGACTAGATGACCCTTGAGGTCTCTTCCAACTCTATGATTCTATGCGACATAAGTCTGACTTGTCAGCAAGTCCCCTCCCTCTTGACGTCAGGTGGAAAGAAAAGGGACTTACCTTGCACAATACCCCCTTTTTAACTCTTCCCATTACATCGGAATTCCCCAGAGCCTCGGTCTCCCTTCCCATCCCGAAAGACCTTGAGGTGCACAGGAGGACTGGCAAGGCAGCTGGGCCTCGGGAGTTTATTAAAATATCTTAAAAGCTAATTAGATTTAAGAGAAGAGTTACATCGTACTGCAGAAAATGTGTTCTGTGCATAATAGGTAACATAGGAGCCTTCCTGAGGACTAGCTTCTTTACGACGTGCGCACACATTCCATATAAACACCAGGCAGCACCTCCAGAGTTTTTGGCCAAAGGGCAGCAGAAAATAAAGATAATTTCTTCGTGCAATGGAATACACCAGGTCACTATGAGGGGTCTTCTGGCCAGAGGTTGTGCTATGACCTTGCTCTTTCTTCTCCAGAAGCAAATGAACGAGAACACATGTACATCCACAGTCACGTGCATGTGCACGTGCACACGCACGCACACACGCACGCACACACACACACACACACACACACACACACACACACACACACACACACACACACACACACACACACACACAGCTGCTGCTGCCTGTTTAAAAGCTCTGCTTACCTGACACTTTGGCCGCAGTCACACCAGCGTTCTCTGCGTATATAAATTTCATGCGGTTTTTTTTTTCAGGTGGTCACATGGTTTTTAATGTGCAGTTAGTGTTCTCTCTTCTGCGTCGTATATTCCTATTCTGGTTCCATCTCTACCGGTCTACTTCACATTTTTCCCTTCTTTCCGGCTCTACTTTCCAAGCCTCCGTGGTGTTTAAGCTGTCAAAAAGGGGGAACAACCGATTTTATTGCGTATTTTCTGGGTCCTGTCGTGGTTACAGAAGCAAATAAGTAAGCATTTTCGAGCAAAGTTTCTAAATCCAGCCCCTGGTGGTGGTTTAGGAAACTTCGCTGAAACTACTGTTCAAGGGGCGTGGTCGGCCGGGACCGGAATTTACTTCTCTTCGCTGTTAGGACGCGATCTTTTTATCCGCAGTTAGCCGAAGGGAAACTACGGAGAAAACACAGGTATGACCGCGGCCACTGTTAATCCTTTCTGCACTCAGCCAGCGGGTTCGGTTTGTCATGCAGAGTGATGGTGAGTCTCTAGTAGAGATGGGCACAAGCCCAATCACGAACCAGCAAAACCGACAAACCAAGTTGGTTTGTGGTTCAGTTTGTGTCCAGGTTGGGTGAGGGAGGGGGCATTTTGACAAAACAAAATGAAGCCCCTAATTTTTCCCCATTTGGCACTTTGTATGGTCTGTGGCCACGTGGCTGGCATGGCTGAATGCATTTATGCGCACGGAACACTGTTTACCTTCCCACTTACATGCTTTTGAACTGCTAGGTTTATTGTTGTTGTTGTTCAGTCGTTCAGTCGTGTCCGACTCTTCGTGACCCCATGGACCAGAGCTCACCAGGCCTTCCTATCCTCCACTGTCTCCCGGAGTTTTGTCAAATTCATATTGGTTGCATCGATGACACCGTCCAACCATCTCATTCTCTGCCGTCCTCTTTTCCTTTTGCCTTCCATCTTTCCCAACATCAGGGACTTTTCCAAGGACTCCTCTCTCCTCATGAGGTGGCCAAAGTACTGGAGCCTCAGCTTCAAAATCTGTCCTTCCAGTGAACATTCGGGGTTGATTTCTTTCAGGATGGATAGGTTTGATCTCTTTGCAGTCCAGGGGACTCTCAAGACTCTCCTCCAGCACCACAGCTCAAAAGCATCAATTCTGCGGCGATCAGCCTTCTTTATAGTCCAGCTCTCACTTCCATACATCACTACTGGAAAAACCAGAGCTTTGACTATCCTGACCTTAGTTGGCAAAGTGATGTCTCTGCTCTTTAGGATGCTATCTAGCTTTGCCATTGCTTTCCTCCCAAGAAGCAGGCGTCTTTTTATTTCGTTGCTGCAGTCGCCATCTGCAGTGATCAAGGAGCCCAAGAAAATAAACTCTGTCATTGCCTCCATTTCTTCCCCTTCTATTTGCCAGGAGGTGATGGGACCAGTGGCCATGATCTTAGTTTCCCCTCCCCCACAAAACATGACAAATCACCAGTTTCCCAGCTTGTGCCCATCACTAGTTCTTCTGAGCAGCACTATTACAGCCGGAATGACAGAAGGAAAGGCAACCAGCCTGCAGGAAGAGTGCAGGAAAGCTTCTTTGCAAAAATGAATGCATTGTTGCAGCAAAAACATTGGCACGCGGATAGGAAAATCTTGGATGACTCACAAACCACTGCCCGCTCTTGGTTCTTTACAAGAAAAACCTACTCTGGAGTTTGGCCAGATTTTAAATGCAGCGAACATATGGAGCGACTAAACATTTGGCTGAAATTCACACCACGGATTCTTCAGGATTTTTTAGGGCTAGGCTGAATTCAGAAGGGCATTTTCCTCTTTAGATTTTTGTTGCTAATGCCAGATATTCTGGATCACAAATAAGCAACTTGGTGGATGGTTGGATGGATTCTTCTTCCCAAGTCCAGGACCACCTCCTCCCATCTACCTTGAATTCTGTCACTTGAATAACACTGCTGAATGATTATACATTCATGTATGACTGAGCAGGGGAGGTATCGGAGAAATGCTCTGAAAGGTGAATTCACAATAACAGCTCTATTGCTGAAAAAGTTTTGAATATCGGGTAATATTTCCTTTTGTCTACACAGTAAAATAGCTAAAGAGTAGAGCAGCTACAAGTTCCTCTAAGTCCACCCATTTCTCATCAACTGACCCTTAAAATCTCAATAACTATTTTTGAGACATTTGTAGTCCTCTTCTAGCCATTCATTCATGTCCAACTCTCAGTCTCTTTGTGGATCCATGGTCTCCATGCCTTTCTACCACTTACAGATTATTTTAGCTCCATCAAGGTCATTCCAGTGTCTCTTCGAGAGAGTCAAACCAGTGAGTCCTTCGATGTCCCTTTCTTCTTTTATCACTGATCAATCCCAGCATAATTGTCTTTTGAAGTACATTTGTAGTAGAAAAAAAGTTTAAACATACACACACATACACACAAACAACTTTACTTACAGTTGCTTGAAATTAGAAAATTGTGTATGTGCCTGTCTTTATTGCAAACAAATTAACAACCAACTGAAAAGATCAACACTATGCAAACAACTGCCTCCCGCAGACTAAAGAGAGGCAAACAGCAACAGCAGAGAGGTGGAACTCTCTTTTTATATCAAAGGCTGGAAGGAATGATTGCTTAGTGCTGGATGAATTGACAATCGGCCAAACAAACTAGAGGCAGCAACAAAATTGCAACATACTGTATATTTGCTGGGGATCGCAACAGATGTACTGAAGGCAGTGGTGAATTCTGAAATGCAGAAACCACTGGCATAACTAGGGAGGGGCGGAAGAGTGCATTTGCCCTGGGGCGCACAGCAGTCTGGGGGTGCCAGGACGGGGAGCAGGAGGGGGAAGCCATGTGCCATCACGCCAGAAATCCTCCTTTCGCCCCACTAAGGCTTGACGATCCTTAGTCAGGGGAAAGGAGGAGAGGGAAGCAGATTCTCCCCCCCAAGAATCACCTCCATTGATTGCTCGCCCTCCTCTTTCCCCCGCCTCTGCTAAGGCTTGGCGATCATTAGCCCGGGGAAAGGAGGAGAGGGAGGCGTGCAATGGAGGTGCTGCATGGGGGGGGAATCCCATTGCCTGCTTCCCTCTCCTCCTTTCCCTGGGCTAAGGATCACCAAGCCTTAGTCGGGGCAAAAAGAGGAGGGGGAAGCATGCTACAGGGGTGATGCTTGGGGGGGGGAATAACCTGCTTGGCGCTATCCGTGCACTATGCAGTTTGCACAGGAGAGCCTTGTCTGGGAGACCCCCGAAGAGGGTGTGAGAAAGAGGGCCCCTTCTCCCCCTCCCCCACCGTTCTACCAGGATTGGACACCCCTCGCTCAGTGGGTGGGACGCAGTTGGGGGGGGCAGGAGAGGGCGCAAATCCTGACTTTGTCCCCAGGTGCTCCGAACCCTAGCTACGCCTCTGGCAGGAACGTCATACTTTCTCAAGAAGTCAGCAAATGCAGGCAGCGGGGCTGATCCGTACCAATAACCCAATTCTACTTGGTTCCACCTCTACCAGAAGTAGATCTTTTGTGCTGCTATTGGGGCTTAATTGCACATTCAAGACCAAGCTGCCGCAATATACTGTGCACTGTAATAGTGAATAGCTTACATTCTAGCTAGGGAAAATCTTTTCCTTTTCTGGCTCCTCTGTGGATACCGCTTAACCTCTAACTTGGCCGAGAGCAGCAGAGAGACCCTCATGGGGTAAAGGGGGAGATGGATAAATGTCACGGGTAATCACAAAGTCCATCAGCCCTCTGAGCCCTTGTCCCATTACAGCACCAACACAAGAACAAGAACGGAGTTGGGCAAGAAGCAAATTTTAGATCTGCACTGCCAAGGGGGATGGAGGTGGGGAATCATGTCAAAACGGATTATCCAGAAATGATGCTTTTCACACTGGGATATTTGGGGTAATCCCAGAAAATACCAAAGACAACGGAACCAAAAATAGAAAGTGGGAGAGTCATATCATGGCACTTCCTATTTTGTTTTGGTAGCATTTTAAAATCATCTTTTAGATGCGTGAGGTCGCAAAAACTCCAAGGTAACATTTGCCTGCTGAAAAAGATAGGTGTTTGCTTTGATGTTTTCACGAAGTAATGTATTTTTTTTTTCAGAGAGCATGAACCGAAAGACCTTCCGTGAAAACATAAAACCCGGATGGCATTACTTTGGGAGGAAAATGGTAAACAATGCAATTTGTCAGACAGACGTTCTTCCACCTAGTATCGCATAAAGAGTGCAGAACTGAACCAAGAGGCAAAATGTGCATTTCACAACAGGGCTGATGGGGAACATATTTTTGCCAAGGAGACCTAGTAACTTGAGAAGAAATTCCTTTGTGAAACAGCTGGCTCCTTAAGCCCACTTTGCCATATCATAGCTCTGTGTGACTGCGTCCTCCAACCCACTGAGCTGCAGTAACCCTCTGGGCTATCATTAAATAGCAACCTAATACTTGGCCACTCCGTCACTTTCCCATATAGAGATAGGCATGAAATGGAAATATTGTATAGTGTTTTGTTTCATTTCGTTTCAGTGTTCATTTCATTTTGCTTGGTTAATAACAGATTTTTAAAAAGAAGTTTCATCAGGAAACAAAATAAAACAAAATGCTTCATAAGGCTATAAATAATGAGGAGCTTTCCTTTTTTTATTTAACAGGGAGCCCACTGCCCTAAATCAACGACCCTCAAACCTTCCAATCAATTTGCTTTCAAGCAAAGAACCCTCTATAAACAAGCTAGAAACCTAATGGCTAGCTGCTGCACAGAGAAATTAGAGAGATAAACTCAACAGCTGATTGGTGGCGCTGAGAAGGAACGAAGGATATATATAACCTCCACAGTCCTATTTAATCAGGAAAGGAAAACAAAACAATCAGTTAAACCTGCAAGTTGATTTAACAATTTGTTAAATTAACTTGCAGACACAGCCAGTGAAGGGAAGAGCTCAGCTCCTGGCTAGCCGTGCCAAACAAATCAAGATCGGAGATAAGCTATCTCAACAGCTGAGGCATGGGAAGAAAGGAAAACAAATCAGTCAGTTTAAAAATAAACCTCCTGTTCTCAAGTTGGCTAGATCAAGAGGCTAGGGTGAATCGTTTCATTTCTGAAACAAAAACTGGTGTTTCGTTTCATTTCTTGAAGGCACGCTTTTTGCTGTTTTGTTTCACTTCATAAGGTTTCATAAGGTCACAAAACGACAAAACAGTGTGTCTTTTCTTGTAAGATGTACACTCCCGGAGTGTAACAACTTACATCTACAGTGTTTTTCTCTTGCAAAAATGCTATGTGTTCGGTCGGGTGGGACTTGGAGCCAGCTGTTACCTTTAAAGAGATGGTTAAAAACACCATCAAAAGCAACTAAAAATGGTGTCGCTATCCAAATAATGACCCGTGGCTGCATTTTTGAAAAGTAACTGCTCATGCTAGAGAATTACTTTTGAAAGAAAAACTGCCTGGCCTTTCAATTATTCACAAGCACAACCCTCTTTATGGAAGTAAAGGGTAGCCGTGTGGTCCGAGCAAAATAAAATACAAACGCAAAAAATGACGGTACCTTTATAGACCACAAAGTAATCATACAATAAACGAGCTTCCGTGGGTCCAAAAACCACTTCATCCGGTTTGTATCAGTGTAAAAAAACTTCATGCTAAGATGGATACTGCCAGGCAAGTTGCTCTTAGGTGTTAAATCCGGAGGTTCTTGGCATGATGGGTTTTGCCAGCCCCTGAGATGAAAATCTGGAGTACGGTTGCTGTTTTATGGGGGCAGGTTAGACAGTGGTGGAAGGCGCCTGAGGGGAGATAAAAAGGCGCCTGAGGGGGGATATGCAGGGCATGAGTCAAGTGGATAGAGGGACACGCTTCTCACTCTCACAAAATACCAAAACTAGGGGACATCCACTCAAACTGTGGGTTGGGAGAGTGAGAACAAGACAAAAGAAAATACTTTTTTACCCAGCGTGTTGTTAGTCTGTGGAACTCCCTGCCACAGGAGGTGGTGATGACATCTGGCCTGGATGCCTTCAAAAGGGGATTGGACAGATTCCTGGAGGAGAAGTCCATCACAGGTTACAAATAGAGATGGGCACGACTTAGCGGTATTCCCGTTTCCGTTTCCGTTACTCGTTTCCGTTACTCTACGGAAACGGTAACGGGAATCACTGCCCCAGACTTCGAGCTCGAACCGACGAACGAACAATTTGGTCTGATTTGTCGTGCTCGTTACTTGCATCGCGCAATGCCAAGCGGCACAGAAAAAAAGTTTTTAAAAGTTAAAAAAAAACCCGATTCCCGGCCCTAAAAGTAGGCGAAAACTGTCTGAGGGCACCTACCAGGCCAGAAGGGTGTTTTATTTGGGGGGGGTTCCCCGCCCCCCTCTCCTTGGCTATTGCTACTGCTGCGCTGCTGGTACCAGGCTGGGAGGGCGCATCCATTTGCCATGCAGTGCGGGGGATCCAAAATGGCGACCGCAATATTTTTTTTTGAAATTGTTGCCCAAAACCCCACCAAAGCACCACAGAAACATGCGAAAATTAGCTATTTTAAATGCTTGAATTTTTACAGTAGCAGCAGTGGGTTTTTCTTGCAAAAAAAAGTCTCCGTTGATTTTATTTTATTTTATTTTATTTTATTTTTTTACACCTGCGCATTCGCAATGATGGGCTCGCCCATGGGAGTGGACCATGCAAAGTTTTGGAGCCATTCCACCAATCGCATGGCCAGGTTTTGCTGACTGTACCAGGCTGGGAGGGCGCATCCATTTGCCATGCGGTGGGGGGGGATCCAAAATGGCGACCGCAATATTTTTTTTTGAAATTGTTGCCCAAAACCCCACCAAAGCACCACAGAAACATGCGAAAATTAGCTATTTTAAATGCTTGAATTTTTACAGTAGCAGCAGTGGGTTTTTCTTGCAAAAAAAAGTCTCCGTTGATTTTATTTTATTTTATTTTATTTTATTTTTTTACACCTGCGCATTCGCAATGATGGGCTCGCCCATGGGAGTGGACCATGCAAAGTTTTGGAGCCATTCCACCAATCGCATGGCCAGGTTTTGCTGACTGTACCAGGCTGGGAGGGCGCATCCATTTGCCATGCGGTGGGGGGGGATCCAAAATGGCGACCGCAATATTTTTTTTGAAATTGTTGCCCAAAACCCCACCAAAGCACCACAGAAACATGCGAAAATTAGCTATTTTAAATGCTTGAATTTTTACAGTAGCAGCAGTGGGTTTTTCTTGCAAAAAAAAGTATCCGTTGATTTTATTTTATTTTATTTTATTTTATTTTTTTACACCTGCACATTTGCAATGATGGGCTCTCCCATGGGAGTAGACCATGCAAATTTTCCACCAATTGCATGGCCACTTGGCCAGGTTGACCACAGAGACTTCTGGGATGTGCCAATCGGGCATAAACAGCCCACTAATTGTAGCCCAAACCCGAACCCTAAGCCTAACCCATACGCCAGTACACTGTCCTTCTAAGTGGGTCAGAGAGGCACCCAGATGCACCCCAATACTCACCGTAACCTCACCCGTAACTAGCCTAACCCTAGCCGTTGCGCTAAGCCGTCTTAACCCTAAGCCAGATCTACTTGCATTGCACTACATGCAAGTACGTGAGACACAGCGGGTGCAAAGAGTCTGCCAGTCCGTCACTTGTGGCTCTGGCTGACTCCTGCAGCTCCCTCCAGGAGCCCGCTACACCCTCCCCAAACCAGTACTAACGACAACGAAAAAACGAAAAAACGAACCGACTAATTTTTGCAAATTTTCGCAAAAAACGGAAACGAGCCGAAACGGAACCGGCCCGACTAACGACAACTCGAAAAAAAATTTTTTCAAGTCGTGCCCATCTCTAGTTACAAACCATGATGGAGATGTGTCATCTCCAGTCTTAAAACTGGGGTACTTCAAGGGCTAGATGCAGGGGAGTGGTATCAGGAGACAGAGATCTAGTCTCGTACACTCCCAGAGGCATCTGGTGGGGCCACTGTGAGATACAGGAAGCTGGACTAGATGGGCCTTTGGCCTGATCCAGCAGGGCTCGTCTTATGTTCTTATGTTCTTATGAGTGTTACAAGGCAGCTCTCCGAACAAAGAAAGTGGAGGCCATGTGCCTATCCAGGCCTATCCATTTGGCCTTTGGGCAAAACAGAGACTTTCTTGGTTGCTGTGGTGGTGGTGGGGGTTGCTCATGTGGCTAGATGCCCCCCAGGCAACTCATCAAGTGAGCAGGAAATCGGTCTGCACTGGATACCCTGGGGGAAAAGGGCTTTGAACCGTGCGTCTGGAATTAACTGTTGTTACGAGTATGGTTCTCGCCTTGCAGGATGCGGCTGACTTTGAGTGGGCCATGTGGTTCACGTCCTTCCGGAACATCATCATCTTTGTTCTTTCGGGGCACGTCCTCTTTGCCAAGATCTGTTCCATGGTGGCACCCCAGGTAACGCAGCCTTGCCTGTTGGCCTTCGGTCAATCCAGCACTGCCATCTGCTGACAGCGGACAAAGTTGCACCGAAAAGTGTTGTTAAAGACAGCATATATTGTGCACTGCAGACAAAATGCTAGCTCAGCCCAAGTGGATGTGAGTAAATCGTTGGGGAGATGAATACATGCTCCTGCTTGGCTCACCCGTGGCCAAAACATGTATATTCTGCAAACGAGGAACGACTCCACCACCCTCCTTTGTGGCAGCATCTTCCACTGCCGAACAGCTCCAACCGTCATGAAATTCTTCCTAATGTTTAAATGGAATCTCTTTTCCTGTCGTTTGAAACCATGGCTCCTTGTCTCTGAAGCCTTGGAAAACAAACCGATCCCCTCTTTAATATGACATCCTTTCAAATACTTAAACATGGCTGCCATATCCCATCTAAGTTATGTTGCGCACCATGTCTGCTTCTCATTCTGTAGCAAATCCCTACCGGGTTTGTTTCATTGTTCTCTCTTTATTTTTTAAATGGGAAGAATTCTTCTGGCCATTTACATAGCCAGGGTTGTGAGATGGCAGGAGCAAGGGCTCAGGTGACAGATCCGTCCCCGTGGAGTTCAGCAGAATGGATCGCTGAGTTCACCCAGTGTTGAAACGTTTTTTCTTGTGTTTCGCTCACACAGCACCGGTCTGTGATGTACATGGTGTACGGGATGGGGACCGTCCTTGTCACCATGGGCAGCACCTACTTGATGATCGTCCTGTCCCACTGCCTGGTGATATACACTGTCGCGCTGACTAAGCAGAAATGGGTCTGCTTCGTGGCCGGCCTGTGCAGCTTGGCTTCGTTCAAAGTGGAGCCCTTCAGCAGCTGGCAGGTAGGTCTGGGTGCTCTCCGGGCAGGGGCAGGGGCAGGGGCAGGGGCAGGGGTCGCCAGCCCAAACAGGCAAGATGCCCAGACCCAAGGGAAGAAGCTAGGTCAAGAGTCCCAGAATGGAACAGGGTGGCAGGCAGTTCACAAGGGAGCATAGCTCAGGAGCAGTTCCAGAGCTGATGGCTAAGGAGACCACCTTACATGTCAACTCACATAAGTCAAGGAGCCACGGGAATGGGCTAAAGCACAACAATGAGGGAGGGACTAACCAGATCAAGGCAGAGGGGCAACTGGAGCATACTGAGAAAGAGCCGGAAAAAAAACCTGGAGCAAGCAGGGACATACAGAAATGAAGCCAGCACCACTGGGGAACACCATTATTTGTCAACAAATTTGCATCCCGGTTTTGAGAAATCCCTGTGCTATGGGAGTTTGCTGGGAAAATGCCAAGCAAACTGATTTTAGGAGAGCAAAGAAAGCACACACACACAGAGAGAGATGCTGTTTCTCAGAGCCAGCTGAGAGACAGACACAGAACAAAGAAAGTCTGATGTGTTTACCTCAGCAGCCCCCTTTTATTGAGCTATCTAATATTGATGAATACACATTGGATTACTAATGTAAACATCGCCTCTAATAGGGACAAAAATGCCCTTTAGCCTTTGTCCTGCCTAAAAGCAAGGGTGAAGAGGAAACAGAAGGTCACTTCCCCCTAGGAATGCAACGTGGCAGCGTCAGGATGGTGTGCCTTCAACTCTAACCCCCCAGGAAGCATACCCTGCAGAGAAAGGTTCCCCACACTGTGCCCTTCTCTTCTTCCCACTTATAGCTGAATCATGCTTGAATGCTTACTTCCTCCTGCTATGTTTTCCCTCCAGATACAGGATTCCTTCAAAGCATGCTCGGTCATGCAAAGGAGGTCCATGTTCATGTGTCATCCACTCCTCCCAAAGCAAAAGAGAGGTGTCTCACCAAATACAGAATGTTTCAAGCTTATCTTAAAGCAATCAGAAACCATTTATACCTTCAGGGAGTTCTTCTCTTCATGGTGTGCTAATTGTGAAACAAACTATGGCCCAAGCTAGATGGCGCAACTGCTTTGCTCACAGGTGGAGATGAGGACAGTGCTTTTTTTAGACGGTGCGTCCAAGAATGTTCCAGCCAGCAAGGTCGCTAAGATTCCCGGAGTAACAGTCTTTAAAAAGGAACTTTGTCATGCTCTGAAAAGCAGCTGGGAGGAAACCATTTTGTGAAATTATCTGTGAAAGGACTAGATTTCCCACAATAACAGGAATTATAGGAGTTAGCAGAAACTCTCTCAGCAAAGAGACAAGAGCTAATGATTGGTTCTTTGGATTCACATGACCAAGGAAAAGAAAGCAAGGGGAGATATGATGGCATTTTTTCAAATACTTGAAAGTTAGAGCTACAAAGGAGGGGCAGGATCTATTCCATTATCCCAGAGTTCAGGGCATGTAATAATAGGCTGAAGCTATAAGAAGCTAGATTTTAGAAGAAACTCGGAAAAAACTTCTTAACTGTTAGACTAGTATGACAACAGAACCAGTGACCTCAAGGGGATGAGGTGATGGGTGCTCCAATGCTAGAGGCATGCAAAAGAATATCAGATCTGGCTTGATTTGCATTCCTGCCTTGGGGGAGGTTGGGCTGGATGGTCTTAGGAGCCCCTTCCAACTCCATGATGTTATGATTCTAAAAACATAACCAATTTCTGAATGTCTGTGAAGATTCTCAGTCATCCAGGTGAGTTTATCTGAAAGTTGAGTCATGGCAACTGGACTTCTTTTCTTGAGAGATTGAAGCGTTTCGTTGCTCATCCAAACAGCTTCGTCAACTGCTGAATGCACATGCGTGAGCTTAGGAGCTGATGGAGCAGTGTTTCAGTGCAGGCATAGCCCTGTGACTTGGTCACTTCCCACTGGTTGTGTAAGAGCCAAGTGTTGGCCGTGGGAAAGGTGTTTATGGTGAAAGCTGAGCTCAGCTGGCTGCACTAGTTGTGGATTTGGGGAAGTGACATCCAAATAAGTAATCTTTCCAAGCTTGGGTCTAGTGTCGAAGACCAGTGGAAGGGCTGACAACACTCTCAACCAGCCTCTTCTCCCCGGCATACGTGTAACTATTCTCTTTTGTCCAGAATGGGTTTGTAACAGGGAATTTTGATGTTCAAGATGTTCTCTTTTACGGAGGAGCTGGCTTCAGCATCATGCGCGCCATGAGTTTCGCCCTGGAGAACTGCGAGCGGAAGGACGGGAACTATTCCATCTTCGCCCTGATGAAGTACAACTTCTACCTCCCCTTCTTCTTCTTCGGGCCTGTCATGACCTTTGACCGGTTCCATGACCAGGTGGGATGCGTTTGGCGCACGTCCCCGATTCTGTGTGGCTTGGGTCCAGCTGTGCATGGGTCCCGCCCTCCACTCTGCAGAGGGGCCCTTAAGACCTGTGCCTGTGTGCAAACCTGCACAACCGAAAGCAATTACCTGCTCCTTGATGGTCCCAATAGTGTTGCACCCAAAGAGTGGAAGATCCTGATACCTCACCTGCACATTTAGGGGATTGGGCTCCATACCAATTTGATTTGTGCTCCTCCTCTTAGATCAGCGGTGTCCAAACTTCAACCCTCCAGATGTTTTGGACCACAACTGCCACAGTCCTTTGTCATTGGCACTCTAGGTTTGGAATGCTGGGAGTTGTGGTCCAAATCAACTGGATTGCTGAACTTTGGACTCTACTGTATTGGATGGTCCCTTGCCATCTAAGCATCCCACCCCACCTAGCTGGATCCAAGCTATCTCAAAGGCTGTATCTTCCATTGAGCTGGCTTGTGGGTTAAAAATAATCAAGAGAGACCTTTCTCTTCGTCCCACCACCTTCTCCACGGTGCTTGGTGGGAACACAGGAGGAATGACCTCTGTCACTGCTCCCAGACTCTGGACCTCCCTGCCACTGGAGGCCAGGCTGGCCCCGTCTTTGTTCTCCTTCCGCAGGCAGGCAAAAACCTTTCTTTTGAGGCAGGCTTTCTTTCAATGACTGGCTGCCTGAATGGAGTGAATACCTGAAGGTAGTCATGTCTGCAAAGATCTGATGGGTTGGGCAGCAGACACTGAAGAAAGAGGATGTAACCATGGAGTTATGTGGGATTATCACACTCCTCCCTTTCAACCCACATTGGCGTCGGGGGCTTTAGAGCAGGGCGAAACTGGGTTGCTGATGTTGTTTTCCCCACAACCTTCTTTTCAACACTCATTGTGGCGTGTTCCGTCTGTGTCTTCTTATCATTCTCCTCGCCGCCGCCGCCTCCTCCCCCCTTGTACGCCCTTGGCCACAGGTACATGTCAGTGAGTTGCGGCGGAAAGATCGCGAGCTGTGGCACATCCATGCCCATGCTCTCCTCCACCTCGTGGCCATCGTGGTCGTGGACATCTTTTTCCACTTCTTCTACATCCTGACCCTTCCTTCGGACATGAAGTTTGTTAGTCACCTCTCTGACTGGGCCTTGGGTAAGTGAGCTCCTCTCCCCCCCCCCCCCGCCAATCTTTGGTGTGGTGAAGGAGAGCTGGACGGACCTCGCGCTTACAGACTCTACTTTTCTTGCTAGAAGCCTAAGGCCGACTGGGCTGATGCCTCAGAGACATAAGACCAATCTCCACCCATGTGTTTGTGTTATTCTTCTACTCTTTTATCCCTGCCCCACACCTATCAGGTCAGGCAGACTGAGAGGAGTGATGGCCCAATTGTCACCTTGTTCATTGTTGCCTTCTTCCATATGAGCCTGCCCATACTTTAAGATCAGGCCAGGAGGCCCTGCTGAAGGTGCTATCCCTCAAAGAGATAAGGGGGGTGGCGTGTCGAAGGAGGGCCTTCTCGGCAGTTGCCCCCCAGCTCTGGAATGCCCTCCCTACGAAGAGCTGCCTGGCGCCAACACTTTTGGCTTTCTGGCACCAGGCAAAGACCTTCCTGTTTGGCCAGCATTTTAATTAGATTATTGGGTTGGACCCATGAGCAGCAGGGTTTTATATTTTATAATTTGTACTGTATGTAGTTTTAACTGTATTGTATTTTATAATTTTAATAATTTTATTGTTTTGGAGTTTTTAATCCTTGTATGCTGCCCAGAGAACTCTTGCTAGTGGGGTGGCTTAAAAAATCGTAAATAAATAAATAAATAAATAAATAAGACTAATCTCCACCCATGTGTTTGTATTGAGTTATTCTTCTACTTTTTTATCCCTGCCCCACACCTGTGAGGTCAGGCAGATTGAGAGGAGAATCACCTAGTGAATTCCATGGGTTGATGAGGACCTGAACCTGGTTTGCTCAATATTTAAGATGGTCGCCTAACCACCACTCTACATGGACACATTAATCTCTGTTCCTGTACCCACAGAATTCAACATGCTAATCCTCCTCCTCTTCCTCCTCTTCCTCTTCTTCAGCTGGCCTGGCTTACTCCAACCTCGTGTATGACTGGGTGAAAGCTGCCGTGATGTTTGGGGTCATCAACACCATCGCCAGGCTGGATCACTTGGACCCACCTCAGCCCCCCAAGTGTATCACCATGCTCTACGTTTTTGCAGAAACGTGAGTCTCCATCAGCGTGTTTACAGGCAAAGTTGGCACGCTCGGAAACCTTCTCCCATCACGAGCCAACGCCTTGAGGGGAGAAGGAACCCCCGGATAGGAAACCCTGACACAGCAGAAGAGAAGGTTCCGGAACAGTGGGAAATCAGAAGACACCCACGTGGCATGGGGCAATCCATCCTGTCTGAGTTGTAGTCAGAAACTTTGAAGGAACTAACCAAGCTACTGGATCTATTTGGAGAAGTTTGTTCAGCAGCACCATGGATAACTCTCATAAATGTAGAACTAAAACCAATCATAGGGGGCATTTCAGGTTTTCTTCCCTCCCAGAAAGCAAGCTCATAGCTGGCAATGGAGCTTCTTTTATGAACAGGGTGGAGCTAGGGCCATGCTAGGCCACACAGCCTACACAGCTTGGCCTTTTCTCCAGGCGAGCCACGTTTTAGGTGTCTGTGTAGATGTGGATATGCCAAGTTAAACTCTCAGAATGGAGAATGGTGGGATATGCCACCAAGCCAGTCCAAATAACCCAAGCCGGTTAGGAATGGCCTTCATTCTCTGTGTGTAATTTAAAAATACATGTACCAGTAATCCCCCACCTATTGCGGGGTTTAGGGACCCGACCCGACCCGCGATAATTGAAAATCCGTGATATGGGGATGCCGAGTCAGGTCAGGACTGAGGAGCATGGCACTGCCCTAAACAAGCTTCCCAGGCCCCAGAAGTGGTTTCTTGCAATCCGGAAGTCACTTCCGGTTTGTCGGAAGTCACTTCCGTTTTGTCGGAAACCACTTCTGGGGCCTTTGACAGGCCCGGGAAGCCCGTCGGAGGCCCATTTGGGGCAGCCTGTCAGGCCTGGGTTAAGTGCAGTAGGACAAACAGACCGAAGCAGCTTACCCCAGGGGGCCTTGCCTTTCATATACTGCGGTCCCACAATATACCAGGACCGCAGTACATGAACCGCGAAATGGCGGGGGACCACTGTATTTTCAGACTACGTGTGTAACTTAGAGTCACTTTTACTAGCCATTTCCATAGGTGGACAGAGGTGGGGATCTAGAAGTGACTAATAAGCAACCTCATGGGTTGGCAACCAACTGTTTGCCACCCCACCCCCATCTCTATCATGGGCTGTACCTAGGGCCGGCACGTCCATTAAGGCGAACTAGGCAGTTGTCTAGGGCGCCAAAATGGAGAGGGGGCGCTGGCCAGCCTGCTGCCTCCCCGACCGCCCCACCGCCGCTGGCCCCCGCCATCTGTCTGCCCCCCCGCCCGTCGCGTCCGCCCGCCGCCCCAACGCCCATCACCGCCCACCCCCCATGCCCATCGCCGTCCCCCGCCATCCGCCACGTCCCTGCCGCCCCACCCCGCCCCCCGCTGTTGCCCCACCCCACCCCTCGCCTAGGGCACAAAAAAACCTAGCACCAGCCCTGGCTGTACCAGATCTTAAAATGGCTACCTTGGGGCATTTGGAAAACCAAACTGGCAGTGCTCAGAAATGAGTTGTTGTTCTTTTCTAAATAGGGAGGGGCTTAGAGGGCCATGCCAGACACCAGAGGCAAACAAGAAAAAGCATTTTAAAGCATCCCCGATGCAAACTTTTAAAACGAGGAGATATCTAGGATGGCCTTGTAGGGTGCCCAGCCCAATTGCCATAGAGGTACGCAATGGCTGACCCTGAATTAATTGATTACATGCCTCTAATTTCACTCATTTTTGTTTTTGTCCTGCAGGCACTTTGACAGAGGGATTAATGACTGGCTTTGCAAGTAAGTTCCGCTTTCCTGTCTGAGAGAACTCGCTGGACCCAACCTCGCCCCCTTCCACAAACAACGAGCAGTCTGTGGTGGAAGGAAAAAGCTCACGTCCGTTGAGCTTTCCACACTTCCATGGAGCAAGGAAACGCTGAGCATTTCTGGTGACGCTGCTTCTTTTATCTGGGATTTCTAGGTACGTCTACGACTACCTTGGAGGAAACCACGACAACATCTTGAAAGAGCTGGTGGCCACCATCTCCACGTTCATCGTCACCACCCTCTGGCTGGGTCCTTGCGAGATCGTTTACATCTGGTCCGTTTGCAACTGCTTTGGCCTCAATTTTGAGCTGTGGGTGCAGCTCTTCTTTCAGCTGAAGCCCTTCGCCAACATTGAGGTAAAGCCCTCATCTTTTTATGCCTTCTTGGACTCTCTAGGTAGAGGCCAGTGGCTGGTTTGAGCCAATTTGAACACATCACTCCAGTTTTGACTGGTTTCCACTGGTTACCCATTGTGCCTCAGATCAGGCTCAAGGTTTTGATGCGGCAGATGACGGGGGACGGCGACGGGCATGGGGGCGGATGGCGATGGGCACGGGGGTGGGGGGCGATGGGTGCGGGGGGCGGCAGGCGGACGGCGACAGGTGGCGGGGGGACGGACGGCAGTGGCCAGCAGCGGGTGGGGGGGCGGGGGGCAGCAGGCTGGCCAGTGCCCCCTCTCCATTTTCTTGAATGCTTCCAGCATTGGAGCACTCACCACCTCTTGAGATCATTGTCGTACTACTTAATGGATGTGACGTGCCTGCATAGGACCAAACCCCTTCAAAGTGACACAGACTTCATTTGGCCAAGAATAGCACCCCCTCTGTGCGTGGTAGCAGCTGATGACTCTGAATTGGACAGAGTGTCGGTGATGAATCTGCTCTGGAATTTATTTCTCAGTTTCCACTAGTTTTCAAAGGTGCTAAAACCTGTTTGGGGGACACAGCTGAGCACGTTGGATACTGACCATAAAAGTCTGGAGTGATTTCCCTGTTCCTTGTAAAAGCTGCGGTTAATGTGAATGTATCTGTGCAGTTAAGTTCCTTCTGTGGAAACCAAGTGAGAGACATGCCCCATTCTTCTTGACCATATTCCACTCTTGCTCATCTTCCCTTTGCAGGGCAAGATGTCTGAGGCCATGTCCCGGCGCATCCGAGGCTTCTTTGGGGCAGCCAATTTCTGGGCCATTGTCCTCTATAACATTCTGGCCCTCAACAGCCTGGACTTTGCTCTTCTTGTTGCCGAGAGAATTCTCCTAACAGGTACGGCTTCTCCAGCTGAGTGGCCCAACCCCACTCATCATCCTAATCATGGAATCACTATGTTGGAAGGGTCCTTAGAAGGCCATTGAGTCCAATCCCCTGCTGAACGCAGGAATACAAGGCAAAGGACATCTGCCAGGTGGATGTCGACATTTCTCTTGAATGCTTCCAGCTCTGGAGCACTCACCGCCTCTTGAGGTCATCATCGTACTGCTTTAACAGTTAAGAAGTTTTTTCCTGATATTCAGCCGAAACCTAGCTTTCCTGTAGCTTGTGCCCAGGAATGTTTAGCCTTACAAAAAGAAGGCTGAGAGGGGATATGATAGCTATATTTAAATATTTGAAAGGATGTCACACTGAAGAGGGGACTGGCTTGTTTTCCATGGGTTCAGAGACTAAGACGTGGGGCAATGGTTTCAAACTACAGGAAAAGAGATTCCATTTGAACATTAGGGAGAACTTCATGACGGTTAGAGTTGCTCGGCAATGGAATATGCCGCCACATAGGGTGGTGGAGTCTCCTTCTTTGGAGGTTTTTAAGCAGAGGCTAGATGGCCATCTGTTGGAAATACTGTGATGGGGGTTCCTGCATGGCAGGGGTTGGACTGGATGACCCTTGAGGTCTCTTCCAACTCTATGATTCTATGATTCTATGAAAAAGAAAAACTTATTACTCCTGAAGGTGCTGCAGGATTGTTGTTATGCTTTCTGCAACCTGCTGAGGTGACTGATCCCATTGTCATATTACTCTAATGGTTAAGACATTTTCCCTGACATTCAACAAAAAAATCTGGCTTCCTGTAACTGGAATCCACGGTTGCATGTCTTGCGCTCTGGGATGATCGATAATTGCATGCCGTCCACTCAGTGTCGGTGAACCTCCGTAGGGTTTCCTACATATAGACTCTTCAAAAGTTGTTTATCGGTCCCTTCTAGCCGGGGTACTCTGGCGCCTTGCAGCTTACGTGAGGCTACACAGGGTGGCTTTATGCCCCAAAGAGACACAGGACAGAATCAGACTCCTGACTAAGGATGGGCACGAAATGCAAAAAAATACAGTTTCATTTCTACTAGCGGTTCATTTTGTTTCATTTTTAAAATCATAATGAAACAAAACAATAATGAGACAATGTTACTCTATAAAATGGCTCCCCTGGTCACTAAATTTGGTCAGTAGTAGGGATCGGCACAAAATGGAAAAATAGAGATTTGTTTCATTGTGTTTCTACTAACTGTTCATTTCATTTTGTTTTTAAATGAGTTTTTGTAAAAAAAAAATCTTAATGAAATGAAACAATTCATTACTCTATAAAATGGCTCCCCTGGGCCCTAGAGGCACCAAATTTAGTGGGTAGTAGGGATAGGCATGAAATGGAAAAGTAGAGTTTCATTTTGTTTCATTTCTACTAGCAGTTCATTTTGTTTTGATTTTAAATGAGTTTTTTTTAAAAAAAAAAGCATAACGAAATGAAACAATAATGAAACGATTCACTGAAATGGCTCCCCTAGATCCTAGAGGCACCAAATTTGGTGGGTAATTTTTTTTGCAAGGGAGCCATTTTACAGAGCAATGTAACATTTCATTTTCAAAGAGAAAAAAGAAGTGTTTTGTTTTGTTTTGCCACAAAACAGTTTCCCATTTCATTTTGTTTTGTAACTTTTTGAAAGCTTATAAAACGATGAAACAGTGTGTCTATTTTTGTAAGGTGCCCATCTCTAGTCTTGACCTCTGGCTCCACAGCCAGGGACCCAACTCACCGAGCTATCCTGACACTTAGGATGACTAGAAATGGCTTTTGTTATCGTCATGCCTGTTATCATCCTTCAGTGTCAACCCCCCTGGAGACCTATAGCTGACATCTCGAGCAGATATGTGGGATCAATAAGTGAAATTCAATCCCTGCTGCTTCCCAGACTTCTCAGCTCCTCTCTGCCTCATTCCCCCTCAAAAACACGTGCCACATCCTTTGTGCTTCATAAGATTTTTACCCAACTCAACTACATACTTCATTCATTCATTCATTTCCCTGCCCATCTGGCCTAAAAAGCTGGTGTATTTTGTTTTATATAAACATTTTGATCACACTGTATGTCCAGAGATCTTAGGGAAGGATATAAACATGGGGTACAGCTTAACACAATTTAAAACACCCCTAATATTCACCGGAGACTTCTCCCTTCCCACAATGCTGTGGTTAGGGGCAGAGATGGGCGCACATTGTTGGTTCAGCACGGTTTGCTTCCTGGCTGAACAGCTGATCCACAGTTCCGCACCTGGCCCTTTCAGTGGGTACCCACCCAACAGCAGTGCCCAAAGGAGGTAGGGTGGGTCCCTGCCACTAAGTGGGCACCTACTGAAGCGGGTTGAGTGCTGAACTGCAGATCAGCTGTTTGGTTGGGAAACTAAATGATGCTGTACCGCCGAACTAGCAGTTTGCATCAATCTCTAGCTAGGGGCACCAGACCCCTGTGCTGTTCAAAATTTGCCTACATCAGGCATGTCCAAACTTTGGCCCTCCTGATGTTTTGGACCACAACTCCCAGAATTCTAAGCGTAGTTTGCCAATGACAAAGGACTGTGGGAGTTGTGGTCCAAAAGATCTGGAGGGCCAAATTTTGGACATGCCTGGCCTACAGTGATCCCCCACCTATTGCGGGGGTTAGGGACCCAACCCAACCTGCAATAATTGAAAATCCGTGATATGCAGATGTAGATTGGGTCAGGCCAGGGGCGCTTAGCTGGGAGCTCTTGTACTTTACTCCCAGCCTGGCGCTGCCCCAAACGGGCCTGCGAGGGCTTTCCCAAGCATTTTGGAGGCCCCAAAAGTGCCTCCCTGCGAACCGGAAATAACTTCTGGTAAACCGGAAGTCACTTCCAGTTTGCCGAAAATCATTTCTTAGGCCTCCAAGGGCCTTTCTAGGGGCAGTGCCAGTCCTGGTGTAAGTAAGGGAGCCACGAAACAAGCCTTTCCCCCTTACCCTGGGGACCCTTTTTTCATATACAGTGGAACCTTGACTTACATACTGCTTGACTTACAGCATATTTGACTTGCAGCAAGAAGGGGCCTGTTTGACTTGAGTCGCAGGCTTTGACTTACATCTCGGAGCCCCGGCGCAAGGCACTGGAATCAGGCGGCATCCATGACCCAGCATCGCGGCTGCCGCCTCCCAACTGCTCCTGCCTTCTTCCTCTCCTCCGGCAGCGGCGGCTTCGGCGAGGCCAGCTCAGAGCACCTGGAGCTCGTCCTCGGCCTCACCGAATCCGCCGCTGCTGCCGGAGGAGAAGAAGGGCCAGGAGCTCGGGGCTGGCCTCACTGGTTAGAAAGTCGGCTCAGTCTTGTAAAAAATATGGCTGCAGAATTCTGGTCCACAATGGAAGCATTTTAGTTGGGGAGCTGTACAGTTGTGGGACTCTAGTGGTAAGCATAGGGTTGTTCAGGACTTGGAACGTCAGGTTAAAAATCAGTAAAACTTAAATGTTAGACATTGTTGCTATGAACATTAAAAATTGAGGTGTATAACTTGTGGACTATAATTCCACTGCCTCCCCCTCTCTTTGAAGAGACATTTCATTTACATCCCCGGAAGGAATCTCCTGTCCCAGTCAAATTTGTGTTAAATAGCTATTTTCGAGGGTCTTTTTCATCATCTGGAACGGATTAATCCACTTTCCCATTACTTGCTATGGGAAAAGTTCATTTGACTTAAGTCATGTTTGACTTAAGTCTAGACCACGGGAACGGATTAATGACGTAAGTCAAGGTTCCACTGTACTGTGGTCCCACAATATAGCGGGACCGCAGTATATGAACCGTGAATGGGCGGGGGACCACTGTATAACTTTTGCACACACACACACCCAAATGTAACTCCAAAGCATGAGCAGTTCACACACACACACACACACACACACACACACACACACACACACACACACACACACATGACCGGTGCCAGCCTTCTAGAATGCCCCCTCACCCTCCCCAGGTGCCACATGGAACCAAGTGGGGTGCTGCCATCGGAGTGTGACTGCCACGTTGCCAACAACAGGGCCCGAAGCCAGCCTGACACCCAACTTTCTCAGGCCACTTCCTGAAGACAAACCGCAGCTCTGTATTGTTTGCTTGCTTGTTTGTTACTGGGGGAAATTGGTATAACCTAAACTGTGCTCCTCCGATCTGTGCAATTCAAGGGAGAAGCGTACAACAACCCTGTAGGGCTGGCCTGTGTTATATTACAAGCTGAAGGTTGAAAGCAGCATCTCAAAGGCTGCCCAGAAGCAAAATTTGAACTGGGGATCATATTTGCGGTGGCAATACGTCTTCGTTAGGATTGATTGCAAACATGAAAAACGGCCGTGGTCGCAGTCTTGGGATTAGAGATGGGCACGACTCAAAAAAAATGGTGTTTCATTTGTCGTTTGGTCGTTTAGGGGTCCGTTTTGGGTCGTTTTCGTTTTCGTGACGTTTTTTGCAAAAAAAAATCATTTTCGTTTCGTTAGGTAACGAAATGAAAAAACAAAAACAAAAGTAAAAAATTGCTGTTTTGTTAGCATTCTTTTTAGTTCAATGCATCTGCTGCAACGAAAATGAAAAACACGGCAAATTTGGTCGTTTCGTTTTTGTTTTGTTTTTTTAAAAATTCGTTTCATTTTCGTTGCGTAACGAAATGAAAAAACGAAAACGAAAACGAAAAATCGCTCGTTTCGTGCCCATCTCTACTTGGGATGTCTGTGCCTGCTCTTGGTCCCGTGTCTCAAAGGGCAGAGTTTGTCTGAAGAGGACTGGCCTGTTCAGGACCCGGGCTGATTGCGTCTCCCGGATTTGTCGTTCTCAGGTTTCCCCCTCAGCACAGTCTCCATCTGGCTCATCACTTACTGTGGGGTGCAGTTGATCAAGGAGAGGGAACGCTTGCTGGCCATACGAGAAGAGGAAGAGCAGAGAGCCAAGGAAAAGGCAGAATAAAAGACCGAGGAAGGGCGGCTTTCAAAAGGGTGCCCTCCCCATCAGCACCTTCCCCTTCACACGAGGCCTAAGCGCCCCGGCCTCTCAGCCATGAGCACCGTACGCTGCCAGCCAAGAAGCCACACAGTGGCCATGTCCAAATTCACTTGTGCGAGACAAATCCTTTTCCAGTTTCAATAAAAGAATATTTTCTATAAGCCTTGAATATTTCTGCTGGCAGACTTCCGATGGCAATCAGGGTGTTTTGGTCCCAGAAATGAAATACTGTTGTACGTCGCCCAAAGACCATCTGGTAGTGGGGCGGCTAAAATATCTTGTAAATATATCTTGTAAATAAATAAATAGGAGACCCTCCCTCCTCTCTCGAGCCAATTGGTGCAAAAAAATTCCAAGAAACTGGCATTTTTTTAAAAAAAAACAGCTACTGGGGATCACCACAAAAGTTTATACAAATCACTCCCCTGGGCTACTATCCTTCAAATATTTAAATCCCCAGTGTTGCTGATCTCTGGGCCTCTCCATGGAAATTATTCCAGTTCAGACATTACTTTCGGAACAGCTAGATACACTAGGACCGCCTATCCACAGAATCAATACTCACAGATTCCCTTATCCACAGTCTGGAAATATTAAAAATACTAAAGGGGGGGGGGGAACCCCAGAAATACTATTTCCATGATGTTGTTACCAGAACTGGCCACTAGAGGGAGATATAGGCCATGCTATGTTTAAGGTTTGTTTAGGCATTATGGGGGAGGACCACTACCCCATGGATATAGGGGCCCATTTTATTCATCCTTAGAAGGTGAAGGCTAAGTCTGTATCTGAATTGGATTCCTAGGTCTGTGGTAGATTCCAGCACATACTTACTGGGAACAGTTAGCAATAACCTTGAAGAACTGGGGTTGGGCCTGATGTCCTTATACCCCCCCCCCCCTTCTGGCTCCATCGTTCTGCGATCCTATGACCTACCTTGCCCTTTCCTAAGACCAAAAAAGCAAATGGCACACACTGGTTTCCTTACATTGAAGGGGACAATACTGGAGATGTTTGGCTAGGGCTTGCTGTTTTCCAAATATTTTCTGTGACTCAAGCTCTGGGTTGTCCTCATTGGAGAAACCGGGGCCACCTTCATCCTTGCCTTTGAAGTGTCAAGATCAAAGCCATGATGTATCCATGTTCCATGATGTATCATATCCATAACGCCCAAACAATGACGGGTAGATTTCTGCCCTCTGTTCCTGGAGACCAAATAGTTCACTGAAGCTAAATTTAAACAGGCAGATGAACTTACAAGAACGGCACAGAGGGATCAGCGAGATGCCATTGGCATGATGAGCAGTCTGCTGAGACCAAGATTTTAAATGAAGAGACTGATGGTGGGCAAAATACCCAACCGAGAAGCTCAATATCTTAATTGAAGCTGGCACTGCTCGAAACTGAAGCAGTTATTAGCACTGAGTGAAGCCCAATGAGGGTTAAACTGGTTCAGGATCAGAGGGAGGAACGGAACATTTAGAATTCAGACTCAGTTCTACCTGAGTGTGTAAATTTTGGTGGCATCTAAACCAAGGGCATTATCTCTCTCTCAAAAGCAGGGTCAAGCCCCACGTCCAAGTCCCAATCCAAGTCCCTATTTTAAAAAAGCTTACCCCCAGAAAAGAAAGGAGTCGTGGATATCTTCCGAGTCATGAGTCAAGTCCAAGTCATTGAAATATAAACTATGAGTTGAGTCACTGGTGCCACGTAAGTCTGACTTGATGGTTGTGAGTACCACAACTCAAGGCCCCATCCCTAGTAGAACGTATGTTCAACTTATGCTAAAAAAATCAATACCGTTGTGTTCCCTATTCTAAGGCAAGGAGGTATTAAACCGCAGCTTTGGATCCTTACAGAGCAATCCTACAAACATTTATTTAGAAGGAAGTCCCACTGGGGTTGATCCAATTCAGTCGCCAAGAAGTCTTTGTAGGAGTGTAGCCTTAGTATCACATTATATGTGTCTCCTCAGATGCAAAGTCCACTGGATTCAGTGGTTATTGTGCAGAAGTCTTGCGCGGGGAGATGCCTGATATTTGCACCTCTTACTGGACTCAGTGGGGATTACTCAAAATATATTAATAGGACTGCTAGTAATTCCAGGCATGTATTAATTACAGTCTCAGATACCTCAATACCTACAATGATTGTAGCACCATGGTTGGTCTATGCTACATACTGGAAGAAGCAAACTCTCTAAATACAGCAAAAATGTAACATTACATTTTTGTACAATGAAATAGGGATTGGTGATGGTGGGATGATGGTGATACCTTTGTCTAAAACTAATTTCTGTTCATTCATTCATTCATTCACTCATTCACTCACTCATTCATTCATTTTGAATATTTTTAGTACCCCACCTTTCTCCTTAGATAAAGATCCAAGGTGCCTTACAATAATGAGGGGCAATATACAGCCCAGAACATTTAAGACATATTATTCAAGTTAAGAACAGGGAATTTAAAAAAGCATCTTAGAACATTAAAAGGCAACAGTAGTCCACCTGGTATGTGTTATGATGCAGTCTCATAGCATGTATATTACGATACACAACGTAGTTATGGGCCATAAATTTGTTGCCAAAAGATGGCGGGAACCTATCAAAAGCTCAATCTTTCATGGTTTTATTAAAGTTTTTACTTGGAAGTTAAATCCAACTGTAATCAGAGATTGAGGCAACATGTGGTTTTCATCTATTCTTACCTGCAAAGGTATTTGGACTATCTTTAAAAATTAACTTCTCATCCACCAAGTTTTAGAAGGACAATTCCTTAAAATAAAAATAAAAATACCCGGCAAGGTTTAGGAGGATGAGGTCACTTAATTTCACTCCTGACAGATGCAACACATGCTGATTTGGCCTTCATTTCCCAACCTAACAGTTTGGAGGATGCTTGAGCCGTTTGATAGATCAAAGAGCCAGCTGAGTGTTAAGTCCTCTTGGAAAGAGGCAAATTAATACAGATGGGCAAATATAATCCAGCGAGCAGAGAGGATTAAGAGCATGTCTTAGACAAGGGCCATGCTTTTGCTAAGCCTGTGTTCTCTGCAAAAGAAAATCCAAACACCGTACAGCCTTGGATTACAAACTGCAGCCGGTTTTTCATCCCAAATTACAGGAGAGAATCAGGGCTCTGGATTTCCTGTGTTGAGAAAACACAGGGCCTTTTTACACGATCCCTAAGATCCGCTGGTCCCTTAAATTCGGACCAGAGATCTTGAGGGTTCGTTGCTGTTCCTCCGTCCACCCGTTCCGCACTTCTTTGTTCTGTCTGTGTGAGGGGAGGGAGGGGAAAAAAGCCTTAGACAGAGACAAAAGAATGCATTCTTACCTCCGGTGCCGGTGGAGGTTGCTCTGACCTCCGTTTACTTCCTGGTTCCTCTTTAAGGGGCGGAGGCAAAAGAAAAACAACAGAAAGAAGTGAGGAGAGCTCAGGCACTCTCCGCATCAAATATTTTTCACCATCAAAAAGCAGGTACAAGAAAAGTGTGCTGGGTCGCGCTAAAGTGGGCGGGGTCGCACTTAATTGTCTGCAAACTCCGGAGCTGGTGGGTAAACATTTTTAAGGTCCGGAGCTTGCAGCCATTTGCGGCGGAGCTTAGGGGTCGTTTATAAACGCCCACAGTTTCCTTCCCGGTAACTATTTACATAGTTAGACAGCAATGGGTTGGATAGAGTCAGCCTTCTGAAAATGACCACATTAATTCTTAGGCACGCCATCCAATAGTCTTGGATCCTAACTTCCACAACAGGTATGACAGTCAACTCACCAGAACAGACTCCTTATCAGCCATCATCTTCCAGATGAGTTCTTCCCCACAAAGATCAGGAGAAGCTACAAGTCCCATCATCCTCAACTAGCTACTTGATGAGAGGAGATGATTTGGAGTTCATTATGTCAGCAAGGCACCAATTTTGGGGGAAACAGGAAAATCTAGGGACAAGCTTTTTAAAAGCCTAACTTAATGGACCACAAATGTATTTCATGATACTAGCGGAAAGGGTTGGGGAGCATTTTATTTTTTGTTTAATTTTGTGGATGTTGCTTTGGTCATTTTTCACTGGTTAATTAATATTTGTATACTGTTGTTGTGTTAGGGTCAGGGGTCATTTGATGGACATCCTGTCTCTCCTTAGGAGTTCACAGCATAATTACCCTGTCTCATTGCCTCCACAACAAAACAGTAAAACAGATTAGGCAGAGCGATACAGGCTGGTCCAGGAGCAACCAGTGGACTTCAAACTGAGTAAATTTCACCCTACTGTGGACAATGGGGATTAAATAAAATATACTGTACTGACATGTGGGCACAGTTGCCTTCCATTGGCTTTAACTCAATCAATAGCAAAGTTCTAATTCAGTTCTCCATAAACTGCCACCCTTTGAATGCACCGGGCAACAGTCCCCATCATCCACAATGAGCATCACCAGTGGCTGCACTATGAATGATGGGAGCTGTAGTTGTGATATATTCAGAGGATATCAACTTGGGAGAAGACTGCCCTAATGAATAAGCATCTGAGGCTTCCTGGAATTTTATTTATTTATTTATTTATTTTTATTTATTTATTTATTTAAAGCCCTAAGGCAAAAGACCCAAGGTGGCTTACATCATTAAAAACACAATATTAGAAGCTAAAAACAGTAAATTAGTAAATTAGTTTTAAAATAATTAGCATTTATTATATACAGTGGTACCTTGTATAAAGGAATTAATTTGTTCCAAATGAAATTATGTTAAGCAAATTTTCCTTTATGCAAATTCCCATAGGAATGCATTGGAAATGGAGTAATCCCATTTTTATGTTGTACAGATTTTCCCTATAGGCGATTATGTTAAGCAAATTTCCCCTATCTCCGGAATTTTTATGTTGTACAGATTTTATGTTATACAAGCTGTTTGTTATACAAGGGTCCACTGTATTTCAAATATTTCAAATGTTTTTACTGCATCCTTAGAAGGCAGCATTTAAAGTTAACAATAGAGATGGGCACGACTTAGCAGTATTCCCGTTTCCGTTTCCGTTACTCGGTTCCGTTACTCTACGGAAACGGTAACGGGAATTACTTCGCCAGACTTCGACCTCGAACCGACGAATGAACAATTTTGGTCTGATTTGTCGTGCTCGTTCCTTGCATCGCGCGATTGCGCGATGCCACGCGGCACAGAAAAAAAGATTTTAAAAGTTAAAAAAACCCGGTTCCCGGCTGAAAAGCAGGCGGAAAAATGCCTGCCGTGCATCAGGGCACCTACCAGAGGGGTTGTTTCTGGAGGTCCCCGGCCTCCCCCCTCATCCCCCGTCCTGGGCTGCTCTGGTGGGACTCGCCGCAGGCTCGCAACCAGCAAAAAGCCCAGTCTCGCCGCCGCCCGCCCGCAATTAAAGCGCAAGCAAGCGGCACGGACGGCACAGGAAAAAACTTTTAAACTCTCCCCCCACCCATTCCCGGGCCAAAAAAGCAGGCGGAAAAATGCCTGCTTGACTAAGGGCGCAGGGCACCTACCGGAGGGGTGGTTTCTGGAGGGGGGGGTCCCGCCTCCCCCCCGTCCTGGGCAGCCGGACTCGAGTTGCCATTTCGCCATGCCATGCGGTGCGGGCGGGGGATCCAAAATGGGGCGGCAAACGCAATATTGTTTTTGAAATCGTGGTCCAAAAACACACAAGCACAACAGAAACACGCGAAAATTTATAAACTGCCAGATTTTTCACAGTAGCAGTGGGTTTTTTCTTGCAACAAAATGTCTCTCCTCTCCTCCTCTGTCCTCCATTGATTTTATTTTATTTTATTTTTTTTACACCTGCGCAATGATGGGCTGGCCGAGTGGCCAGCCATGTGGGAGTGGACAACCATGCAAATTTTTGGAGCCATCCCACCAGTCGCATGGCCACTTGGCCATGGAGACTTCTGGGATGTGCCAAAAAGCCCCCTAAAACCTGCCCTAGCCCTAACCCTAACCCTTGACTCCGTACCCATACGTCACAGACTGTCTTCTTAGTGGGTCAGAGAGGCACCCAGAGGTGCAACCCACTAGCCCACCGTAACCTTACCCGTCACTAGCCTAACTCTAGCCATTGCACTAAGCCACCTTAAAGCCAGATCTACTTGCTTGCATTGCCCTACACGCAGCAAGTACAATTCCCTTCTGTGTGAGACATGGTGGTGCGGGAGCCTTGTGCAGGGAAGGCATGACGCTATCACTCTCACACTGGTCTCACTGTCTGCACATTCTGTTATGCAATATCCATATGGCTATTGCATAGCATTTTGCAGCAGCAGCAGGTGAGGAGGGGAGACCCCCATGTAGAGGGGTCTCTTGGAGCCTGCTTCCCCTTCCTAGTGGGTGAGGATAGGAGGCACCCACGGGTGCCTCCAGGAGCCCACTTTCCCTTTATAGCGGGCCAGAGGAGGCACCCACCCCACAGAGGTGCCTCCAGGAGCCCGCTCCCCCCCCCAAAACCAGTACTAACGACAACGAAAAACGAAAAACGAAAAAACAAACCGACTAATTTTTGCGAATTTTCGCGAAAACCGGAAACGAGCCAAAACGGGACCGGCCCGACTAACGACAACTCGAAAAAATTTTTTTTCAAGTCGTGCCCATCTCTAGTTAACAACACTGAGTTCACTGGTTGCTCAGGCATGCAGCTTTGAAGGAACTGTGGATCTGGAGGTAAAAAAAATTGTTTCATTATGCTTAGCTTGGCAGCTGTTGCTCCTGGAGTATCTATGCAGAGGTGTGTGGCCCCTCCCCAAAACATGCTTGTATCTGTTCAACTTTTATAAATACAAATTTTATTATAAAATACGTCATCATAACCCCTAGTTCACATTTTCTACTACAAAGCCTGCTCCAACAGTCAGGAAAAACTTCAAATACAAAAGCGGAACAGGTGATACTTTTAGGCTACTATAAAAATAACAAAACATTACTAATATTTCAGGGGCAACGCCCCCTTCTTCGAAGCAGTAACATGGCAACAGGTGGGTTTGCCAGGAGTTATTTCTTAGGTGTAGAGTCCATGGCAAGATGGAAAAAAACCAGGCAGTTTACTTCAGGCTGGGAGCTTTGATGTTCCCTGGGCTGCCTTCGAAGTGTGGGGAGGGAAGGAGGTGTTTTTATTGCCCCAGTCCTTCCAAAACTTCCTAACTGTTAGAGCAGTACGGCAGTGAAACCAGTGACCTCAAGAGGTGGTGAGCGTTCCAGCAGTGGAGGCCTTCATGAGAAAGTTGGACAACCACCTGGCAGATATCTTTCGCTTTTTATTCCTGCATGGACCTGGGGAGTTGGACTTCCTACACTTATATGCCCCTTTCTAACTCTAATATTTTACGATTCTATGAAACCCACCTGGTTCCCTCACAGCTACCTTGGTAGGTCCGTGGAGGTATTTGGAAAAGTGAGGGACCCCGGACACTCTCCTTGTGAATAGATCAAGAAAACTATTTTTAGAGGAAGCAACAGATCAGGCGCACCCACAACACGGACAGATTTTGTTTAGTCACAAAGCAGCTCAACGGTCTCTCTCTCTCTCTCTCTCTCTCTCTCTCACTCACTCACTCACTCTCTCTCACTCTCTCTCTCTCTCATTCTCTCTGTGCTGTTGATTCAGTTCTGACTTGGGGGGTATATTTTTAGCCCTTTAAGCTTTGGTCTGGATTTAGAAGCAGAAAGCAGGGTCCTGGCATCTGTGTGTGTACGTGCCCGGCTGAGGGAGTGGGGAGGTGAAATCATCCCCCCCCATGGCTCGTGGGGCTGGTTTCAGGAGCTTTATTGTTTTGATGCAGTGCGAGGCACAAATCCGTCTCATGCGCGTCGGTCTTAAGGCAGCCAGCCAGCCACGGGTCTCTCTGGTGGGAGAGCCTGTTAGGAAAAGACCTTTCGCTGGGGCATCATCACCATTTCGGCTGTGGATCTAGAATTACACTTACAGCTGTTACTCACTTTCCTGGTGTCACCACCCCACCCCACCCGAGAGAGGGACACTCACTCTTTTTCCCTCCCTCCCGGGAGGGCTGGTTTGTCATATTAAAAGGTGATCGGCTTACACACATTCCCAAATGGATTCCCTAAGCTTCGTCAGGCTGTAGCTATATATACATGCAAAAACCCCTCTGGCTGAGGAAACTGAGACACGTCGCCAGCTGCAGCACCACCCTCATTTTAGTTCCTTGCTCCGTGTAAGAATCGGAATAAAAGGAGGACTCTGAGACTCTCGGGTGCATCGGAACCAAGCCGCAAAGGGACTTCAGACATGGCTTTGCCCTTAGATCAAGCGGAGGAGTTGCGGCTCTACCAGCAAACCCTTCTCCAGGATGGGCTCAAGGACTTGCTGGACCACCACAAGTTCCTGGATTGTGTTCTGAAGGTGAAAGGGAAGGCGTTCCCCTGCCACCGCCTGGTGCTTGCCGCCTGCAGTCCCTACTTCAGGGCCATGTTCCTTTCGGACATGGAAGAAGGCAAGAAGAAGGAGATTAGCTTAGAGGATGTCGACCCCGACGTCATGGGGAAGATCCTCCACTACATCTACACCTCCGAGCTGGAGATCACGGAGCAGAACGTCCAGGACATCTTCTCCGTGGCCAACCTGTTCCAGATCCCTTCCATTTTCACCGTCTGTGTCTCTTTCCTTCAGAAGCGGCTGTGCCTCAGCAACTGCCTGGCCATCTTCAGGCTGGGCCTGATGCTGGACTGTGCCCGGCTGGCGGTGGCCGCCAGGGACTTCATCTGCGACCGTTTCACCCTGGTCTCCCGAGACGAGGAGTTCCTCCAGCTCTCCCCCGACGAGCTGATCGCCATCATCTCCAGCGACTCCCTCAACGTGGAGAAGGAAGAGTCTGTCTTCGAGGTGGTGATGAAGTGGGCCGCGGCGAAGGAGCCCGAGAGCCGGGCCCAGGCCCTGCCGGTGGTCTTTGAGAGCATCCGCTTCCGCCTCATGGACCAAGATTATGTCAAGGACCAGGTGGAGAAGCACGCGTTGGTCAAGGCCAACCCGGAGCTCCTCAAGAAGATGCAGGTGGTGAAGGACGCCCGGGAGGGGAAACTGACGGTGGTGAAAAAGGTCAAGAAGAAAAGCGAGAAGCAGGCTGGGGACCATGTCATAAACGGAGGGGTGGAAGAGGAAGGAGGCGGCGAGAAAGAGGAGGCGGAGGAAGATGCCCTCCCAGGAATCTTAAACGACACCATGCGCTTTGGGATGTTCCTTCATGACCTCATCTTCATGGTCAGTGACTCCGGGGCGGTGGCCTACGATCCGGGCGCCAACGAATGCTATTATGCCTCCCTCTCCTCTCAGATCCCCAAGAACCACGTCAGCTTGGTCACCCGCGAGAACCAGATCTTCCTAGCAGGAGGACTTTACTACAACGAGGACAATAAAGAGGACCCCATGAACTCCTATTTCCTGCAGGTATCAGGCATCTTTTCCCTCTATCACTTCCGGGTTTAAACCACACTGTAGTCTTCCTTTGGGATGATCAGTCCTGAGATGCCACCTGACTAGTTTCCTCCTAGGACCAGCGACTTGTATAATAAAGTAGGGTGGGTGAATCATAGGCATGTTGTGTGTCCTCCACACTTGCTACTAATCTCTATTTATTTGCATGAAACACAACTGCTGCCTTTTGCGATCAGAGAGCCCCCGTATCCTGTTCTGACCACGGGAAGCCAGATGTCTCTGGAATATAACGTGCAGGCTGTGAAGGAGACATAAATTTTCTTGCTGTTTCTGCCTGGTGCTATCTGTATTCAGACGCATCTGCCTTTGCACTTCTAAAGTGATCAGCAATCCTTGAGTGCTGGCAAGTCAGTCAACAGTCGGGAATCGATCTCCCAGACTCTGGCTCTGTAGCCAGATAACACAGAGCCAGATAACCCTAACCCTAACCCTATCCCTATCCTGATCCCGATTCCTTACCCTATCCCTATCCCCAATTCAGTGGCCTATCTAGTCCATTTATAATATTTGTGCTCCGTCAGGTCAATTCTACCTTATAGCAATCCTTCCTCTGGGTTTTTAAGGGAGAGAATGCACAGGCGTAGCTTCCCATTCCCTTCTTATCCGGGGATGCCCTGGGACTGAGCAGCTTGCTCAAGGCCACCCAGGCTGGCTCTTCTGGCATGCTTGGTGAGGTCTTGAACTCGAGTGGGCAATTGGCAGGAATTGGGCCTGTGCCAGGCCTACTTCTGTGTGACCTGACCTAGCAACCTTGCTAAGCACTTTTCCTTTTGCTCCGTGTTGATGTCATATAATGCAAAAGACTAAGAATGTTCCCGAGTCCATTTGAATAACTGTTACCCCAGTCTTATAAAGTAAGCCCTTCATCGTCACAGCTCTTAAGATGGAAAGAAGATAATTTGCCTTGCAGTTTCCATTCTTTTAGGCTGGCTCATTCATACAGCCCCCCCCCTTAATTTCCTAGTTGAAATGACCTGTTTCTGTTTCTTCTCACTAATTTGGCTCCAGGATACACTCCTAGGTCTTGCTTAAGACAGTTCTCTGTCTTCTAAAACATCTCTCTCTCTCTCCATCATGTTTGGGAAGGAAACGTTTCTTGTAAGTTAGTTGCCCCATTCATGAAGGATATGCTTTCATGAACAACCGATCTCTCAAGAGCTACCAGATGCGATGGCCTTGTAGAAACCCCCTTACCCAGGAGCAGCTCAGTCCTGGATACACTTGTGAGGAACAACAATAGACACGACTCATGTGTTCGTGTCCTACAAGTGCTCAAACATCCTGGGAACATCTGGCTGGCCATTAAGCAGGGTGAATATTTGCTCTGGCCCTGTAGAGACCCTTACTTATGTTTAACCATCCCAGAGACAGGGGACATTACTTTTGGGACTAGGTTCTGGAAGTTGTAGCTCAACTTTGTGTGTGTGTGTGTGTGTGTGTGTGTGTGTGTGTGTGTGTGTGTGTGTGTGTGTGTGTGTGTGTGTGTGGTGTTGTGTTGTGTTGTGTTGTGTTGTGTTGTGTTGTGTCCTTACAGTCATGACCGACTCTTGGTGACCCCATTGGTGGTCTCCCATCCAAGTACTAACCAGGGCTGACTCTCCTTAGCTTCCGAAGTCAAGTGAGATCAGATGTGCTTAGGGCAGTGATGGTGAATCTTTTAAAGACCGAGTGCCCAAAATGAGATTCAAAACCCGTTAATTTTTTGCAAAGTGCCAATACAGCAGTTTAACCCAAGTACAGGTGGCTGTGAAGGGGTGATGTTGGGTGTCCCACAGAAAGGGCTCCGAGTGCCACTTTTGCACCCATGCCATAGGTTTGCCAACACTGGCTTAGGGTATTTAGGCAGCTAGCTCAACAAAGTAACTTTTGGTAAGTGGTGCCTAAAGACAGTGAATGAAGAGTGCAATTAATAGTGTACCTCATGGAACACTACTTGGGAGGCTACCAGGTCCTACTTGTTATTGAATGTGTGTGTGTGTGTGTTTGTGTGTGTGTGTGTGTGTGTGTATGTTCTCTCTCCAAGCTCTCTGCCATCAGCAATTAGAATCAGGCAGCTGTCTTCAGCTGTTTTTAAATCTTTAATAATAACTAGGTGCCAACCATTCAGTTCTGCCTTACGGCTACCCATTGGGGTTTTCTAGGTAGAGAATACTCAGAACTGGTTCCCATTCTGTTCTTCTGGGGGCAGATCTAACATGATGCAACTTCGCCCAAGGGTCCTCCAGCTGCATTTTCTCCCCAGAGACACAGCGGGGAATTAAACTCACAACCTCTAGCTATACAGATGCCTAAACCATTAGGCCACACAGCCAGCTGCTTTTAAACCTCGGTGTCCTCCAAATGGGGAATTTTTCTGCCACTTCCTATCAATTAGGGCAGAAGATTTATCTAAGTTTCACATTTCAATTCCCTCTAAAAATCAATCTTTCTTCTTTTTAAGTATGCAGCTTCTGTTTAAGAAATCTTTAGCAATCTATGGGTATTTGTACACAACCCCTAAACTCCGCTGCAAATGGCTCCCAGCTCTGGAGCTTAAAATTGTTTCCCCACCAGCTCTGGAGTTTACAGAAAATTAAGTGCGGCCACACCCACCTAAGCGCATCCCAGCACACTTTTCAGGTACCTGCTCTCCGGGGGTGAAAAATCCCAGATCCGAATGTAAAGGAGTGAGTGCCCAGCTCTCCTTGCTTCTGTTTGTTGTTGTTTTTATGCCTCCCGCCCCTTTAAGAGAAGGAATCAGGATCGGGGAGGCTTGGCAAACGGAGGTGAGCCTGCATTCTTTTGTCCCTTTTTTTCTCCCTCCCCTCACGCAGACTGGATCAAGGAAGTGCGGAGGGGTGGGGACGCAGGAAGAGCAACAAACCCCCAAGGTCTCTGGTCCAAATTTAAGTGGCCAGCGGATCTTAGGGGTCGTGTGAAAAGGCCCTGAAAGAAATGCTGAAGAAATCCACTGGCTTTGATTGGGCTTCTCTGTCTCTCTGTCTCTCTCTCTTTTGGAGTGCTTCCAATGGGAAAACCCTCAGCAAAGTCATGATCTTGAAGTAGCAGACCATGAAACTCTCCTTCTTAGGGCCTTTATACACGACCCCTAAGCTCCGCAGGAAATGGCTGCAAGGTCCGGACCTTACAAGTGTTTTCCCACCAGCTCCGGACTTTGCAGACAATTAAGTGCGACCCCGCCCACCTAAGCGCGACCCAGCTGCACTTTCTTGTACCTGCTTGAGGTGGGTGAAAATCCCCAGGTCCGGATTTAATCTGGTCAATGCAGGGCTCTCCTGGCTTCTGCTTGTGCTTTTTTGCCTCCTGCCCCTTTAAGAGAAGAGGTGGGAGGGGAAAAAGCAAGCAGAAGAGAAACGGAGCTCCAGGAAGCTCCTCCAGGTGAGCTGCATTTTTTCCCCTCTTTCTCTGGTGGGGAGGAAGGAAGGGCAACAACCCCTAAGATCTTTGGTCCGAATTTAAGGGACCAGCGGATCTTAGGGGTCGTGTGAAAAGGCCCTAAGTTTCTAAACTAGTTCTTAGATGTTTTCTAAAGGCTTTGTTACAGATTTTTTAAAGAGGAGCAGCAGCAGCCTTAGAAATAAGAGAAACTGATTTTATTTTTGAGAGAGAGAGAGAGAGAGAGAGAGAGAGAGAGAGAGAGAAAGAAAGAAAGAAAGACTTGGAACATGAAACCTAGATAAATCAGTGCTCTTTCCATGCTAGCACATAAAGAAGTAAAAAAATAAGCCAGGCTTTCAACAGGAATTAAAAGAAACAAAAAGTCAGTGTGGAAAACAGCTCTGGAGCCAGTTTATCAGAAAATTAGATCTGGGTTTTAAAGGACGTATGATAGAGCCCTAGTAAACATGGTAAGTCTAACATGGCATAAAAATGCGAGGAACCTCAGTGCACAACCTGGCGCTTTTATGAGACCAAATGTTTAGAAAAGCGTTCACAAAAATAGACCCAATGAAACTAATAGGACTTTGGTTACTTGTCATTCACATCTCTTTCGTTTTACTAAGACAGCTTAGTGGTTTAGGACGGTATGTGGCTGTGAAGCCGAAGACTATGATTCTCTGCTATACCTCCAGTGAAGCAAAGCCAGCCTGGGTGTCCTTGGGCAAGCTGCACAGTCCCAGGGCACCCCAGAAGAAAGGAAAAGTAGAAAAATGTAGATGATGCAGAAAAGGATCGAGTCAGAATTGACTTGAGATCACATTGTTATTATTGTCATTTGTCATTCTGCTGGTGGCAGAATGCTGGTAGCCCCAAGCCCCCCCCCCCCAAAAAAAAGGTAAGTTTTCCACACTCTGATCTGTACCAATGATCTTCCAGTAGACGTTTGCTCCAGCGGCGTAGGAACGTTTGGGGGCACCTGGGGACAAAGTGTGCCCCTCCAGTCCTCCCCAACCCCATCGCATCCACCCAGCAAGGAGGGGCAATCCTGCGGGCATGGTGTGTGTGTGTGTGTGTGTGTGTGTGTGTGTGTGTGTGTGTGTGCGCGCGCGCGCACGCACATGCACCTCACCTCTCCCGCAGTGGTGACAAATGCCGTTACTTCACGTCCCTTGTCTCGGAACAGGAACCGGGAACAAAGCGTGACAGCATAATTCCCCAGCCCAGGTGCAGGTACGGCTCATCACGCTTTGTTCCCAGTTCAGGGGGCGTGGTCGGGACGAGATTCTGCTGTCACACTATGGACTTGAAATAACCTTTTTTTGTACTGGTCCCAAGCGGGATAGCAAAGAGGGACGAGGGGGATGTGAAGTAACAGCCAAAGAGTTGGAGGAGGAGAAGGAGGAAGAGGAGGAGGAGGGCGCCACAGCCACCACGCTCGCACACCTGCCTGCCTGCTTGCTTTGCTGCTTGCCTGGCATGCTGCAGCGGGAGGGAGCAGGGCTTCCTCCTCCTCCCCCTCCCCCTCCAGGCACCCACCCCCAGATTTCTGCACCCAGGGCAGATGTACCCTTCTGCACACACACGCACAGCCCAGATATGCCCCTGGTTTGCTCGCTATCTGGATTTCATTTACTATATCTGGATCATAGTGGAGTTGATTTGCAGCTGAGCTGATATATAGGATGGCCATTGTTGGTGTGTTTCAACCTTCTTCCAGAGAGTGGGTTTTATCACCCCACCCCACCCCACCCCGCTGGAGGCCAGAACAGCCTCATCTCTGCTGCCTTTCCAGAAGCAGGCAAACGCCTTCCTCTTCAGGCAAGCTTTCCCTGAATGAGGGACTACTTACTACGTAATACAGTATATGAGTTACCATACATGACTGCATTGACTGATTTCATAAGAACACCAGTGTTTTTCATGTTAGTTTCCACTCCTCATAATGGATTCTTTTTCTGTTTGCGTGTTCTTTGTAGCTTTAGTGTTAACTTTTAATGTTCTAAGACGCCTCTTCTAATTCCCTGTTCTTAGCTTGAGCATGTCTTAAATGTTCCAGGCTGTATATGGTCCCTCATTAGTGTAAGCCACCTGGGGGCCCATTTCCCAAAGAGAAAAACTGGGTACTAAAAATATCCAAAATAAATAAATGAAATCAATTATGCTTCCTTGCAGTACGATCACTTGGAGGCAGACTGGATTGGCATGCCTCCTCTCCCGTCTCCTCGGTGCCTCTTTGGCCTTGGCGAAGCAAAGAACTCCATCTTTGTTGTGGGTGGGAAAGAACTGAAGGAAGGAGAGCAAACCTTGGATTCCGTCTTGTGCTACGACCGTCTGTAAGTGCCCTTGACAGTGAAAGGCTTTCTGGTTTGGGGGGCGGGCCATTTTTTCAACTCTTCCTAAAAGCCAATATATAAAGCAGTCCATTTAAGCCTGGTGTTGCTCCGACAGGTGGGGCTACAACACCCCTAAGTCGTCAGAGCCTTGCAAACTTTACATATTTTCAAAAAGTAGCTGGAAGTAACCCCTGTGATTTGTACACGACCCCTAAACTCCGCAGCAAATGGCTGTCAGCTCCGGAGCTTACAATTGTGTCCCCACCAGCTCCGGAGTTTGCAGGAAATTAAGTGCGACCACGCCCACCTAAGCGCGTCCCAGCGCACTTTTCTTGTACCTGCTCTAGGAGGGTGAAAATCCCCAGATCCGGATTTAATCTGGTGAGTGCGGGGCTCTCCTCGCTTCTGTTTTGTTTGTTTTTGCCTCCCGCCCCTTTAAGAGAAGGGGCGGGAAGCAAAAAACAAACAAACAGAAGAGAAGGAATCAGGACAACGAAGGGGCTCCAGGCAGCTTCGGAGGTGAGCCTGCATTTTTTCCTCTCTTTTTCCCTCCCTCCCCTCGCACAGACAGGAGCAAGGAAGTGCGGAGGGGTGGGGACGCAGAAAGAGCAAGGAACCCCCAAGGTCCGAATTTAAGTGGCCAGCGGATCTTAGGGGTCGTGTGAAAAGGCTCTTTTTTAGAAATGGCAACCAAAGACACTTTTTTCAAAAAAAAAAATTGGCACCCTCATCAGTAACTTTTAAAAAGAGAGTTAGAACCATAGTGGTAACAAATTACTTTTAAAAGTAATTCCGAACTCTGGGCTAACCACACTTTAAAGAGAGTGAGATAAATCCAGACTTTTTTTTTTATTTTGAAGGGAAACTGCGATGGTGGGGTTATTATTTTTAATATCCTCCTGGCTGTATCAATCAGAAAGTCAACAGGTATATTTTTGCTGGAGTGGAGATAAAGTGACTGAGAACTCTTATTTTCCTCTGAATGTTTGCCCTTGGCAAATAGAATTTATTTAATGTATTCTTGAAGGCTTTCATGGCCAAGATCTGATAGATGTTATGAGTTTTCCGGGCTGTTTGGCCATGTTCTAGAAGTTTTTCTTCCTGATGTTTTGCCCGTCTCTGTGGCCAGCAGACCTGGAAGGATGCACAGGGAATAAATTTTCATTTTTGTGTCTTTTCAGGTTAAATGGGGTGTTTGTGTTTTTTAATGCACTGGTCTTTCAACTAAACACCAAAGGGGCCACCTCTTTCAGGTTGTTTTGGTTTGTTCTTCCCATTTTTTTCTCTTTGGCGGTCACACCAAAGCCCATAGAACAATGAAAACAATTCCAAAAAAAGGCAGGAGCAAGGCAACAGAGAATCAAGCTACTCAAAAAGTGGGCAACAGTACATGGATTTTTTTTTTAAAAAATCAGTCATCATTGTGAGACCCATGCGGGCACTAATGTATATTATCACATTCATATCTGTTGAAATGATATTCTTCTTCTATCCGTTAGGTCCTTTAAATGGGGGGAATCAGACCCCCTTCCTTATGCAGTTTATGGCCATAGTGTGGTATCCCTGGATGACCTCGTGTACGTCATAGGAGGCAAAGGAAGTGATAAGTAAGTAAAAGGAAGTTGGGAGGAACTGGTGGCACAGATGGATTGCTGGAGTATTAATGGGCTTTTAAAGGGGGGTGATGGTGCCCAATTGTGCTGATTGACCTTAAAATCTTGGTGGGGGGGGGAATGGATTTAGTTGCTTTTAGAGAGGAAGAATTTGGTTGGGCCAAATGCAGAGACTAGCTGAAGGATTCTGGTAGATGTAGCTCAAATAAATAAATAAATAAATAAATAAATAAATAAATAAATTCTCCATCCTGGTCACAGAATTCTAGAAGTTACAAGCAAAAAAAATAACTTTTTCCAAATTCTGAGCTCTACAAATGGGTTTCCTAATTCATTTATAGGCCACCTTTATCTTCATAGAGGACCCATGTTTCCTTGTGCAGCTCCTTGCTGTGTGTGGTTGTAGATCAAGAGCGGGGGATCTTTCTCAGTTCCAAAAATAAATTCCGTTTCATAAACCCCGCCTGCAGCTGCGTTTAAAGCGACTGGGTAGGTGTGGGTGCCATAGAGTAGCATGCAGCTGAAAGCTTCTGCTGCTGCTCAGGAAACCTTAGGGATGGTATGTCACCTTTTAGAATGAAGAAAAACTTGTGCAGAAGCTGGGAGGCCACCAAAGAATGGTATAGCATTGGGCAGGGGTGTGCGGCTTTCTCGCCAACACCAGACAGCCGGATTTGGCCCTTAGGCATGACGTTTCCAGACCTGGCTTAGACACTGGCATACATCAGGGGAAAGGACAATGAAACCATTATTAACGATGGGCATTCTGCTGCCAACTCCTGGTTCTTTCATCGTATAAACTCTATAAACTAAAGATATATGAAAGTAGCTGTTCCCAACCTTGGGTTTCCTGGTGTTCTCATACTACAAGTCCCAGAAATCTTGGCCAGCACAGCTTGTGGCGAAGCCTTCTGGGAGTTTGAGTCCAAGAACATCTGGAGACCCAGGGGTCTCTAGACCATTGATTCCCAACCTTGGGTAATCCAGGTGTTGTTGGACTTCCAACTCCCAGAAATCCTAGCCAGCCCTACTGGGAGGCTTCTGGGAGTTGTAGTCCAAGAACACCGGGTGACCAAGATTGGGAACTGCTCTGTTAAGGCATGAGGTGGTCAAAACTTAATATAAATGCAAGGCAATCTCTGAAGTTAGGGTCTCAGTACATGTATGAATGAACTTAAGCATGAAAAATATTGAATAATGCATCCTCCCCACCACACCCATTCTCTCCCCTTCCAGAAAGTGCCTGAACACAATGGTTGTCTACAACCCAAAGAAGTTTGAATGGAAGATGCTGGCTCCCATGACAACAGCCCGCTCTCTCTTTGGATCAACCATCCACAAGGGCAAAATTTATGTGGCAGCTGGAGTGACGGACGGTGGTCTCACCAACTCGGTGGAAGTTTACAACATTGCAACCAATAAGTACGTTCCCTAGTCATGGTCATGCTAGGTCAGTGATGGCGAACCTTTTAGAGACCGAGTGACCAAACTGTGATTCAAAACCCACTAATTATTCACAAATGCCAATACAGCCATTTAACTTGAATACAGGTAGCTGTGATCACGGGTGCCCACAGAAAGGGCTCCGAGGGCCACCTTTGGCACCCATGCCATAGGTTTGCCAACACTCTTCTAGGTGCTCTGGTAGGAACAGGTGGATCCTATCTCTGTATGGACCAAACTAAAGGGGGAGAACACCCTGCCTCAAACATGGAGTATATATGCACCCAACACATTTGCCATTGTGTCTCTGGTAGAAGCAGAGATCACAGGATCAAAGCACCAGGACTTTTTGATGTGCAGGTTGGCATCACCTGCGACGTCTTTCTGGAAGTACGCAAGGAATGATGTTCCCAGCAATAATTGTACATTGACATAGTAATAATGCCGAGCTTAAGTGGAAAACATACACTGATCCACATAGATCTGTGCATAGCCACTCATTCACACAGGTGACAAGATAAGCTACTACTGTAGCATCAAGTGTAAACTGTCCCCGTCTCTTGGAGGTGAGCGGACACCAGGCTCTCTTCTGCCTCGGTCATGGTGGGTTATGGCCTGATAAGGTGGGGGCCTCAGGCACAGTCTGTCTGCTACTTATCAGGCTGTGCTTTCAACAATACCCAGACAAATCACAGAGCCTTCACCAAAATAATGCAGGGCATGAGTAAAGTGGATAGAGAGGGACATTCTACTCCCTCTCACAAAATACCAGAACTAGGGGACATGCACTCAAACTGAGGGCTGGGAGAGTAAGAACAGACAAAAGAAAATAAATTTTCACCCAGCGTGTTGTTAGTCTGTGGAACTCCCTGCCACAGGAGGTGGTGATGGCATCTGGCCTGGGTGCCTTCAAAAGGGGATTGGACAGATTCCTGGCGGAAAAGTCCATCACAGGTTACAAACCATGATGGAGATGTGTCATCTCCAGGCTTAAAACCAGGGTACTTCAAGGGCCAGATGGAGGGGAGTGGTATCAGAAGACAAATATCTAGTCTCATGCACTCCCAGACACATCTGGTGGGGCCACTGTGAGATACAGGAAGCTGGACTAGATGGGCCTTTGGCCTGATCCAGAAAAAGATCACAAAGCACAATATTAAATCAAGCTGGCATTTGGGAGGGCTAACGACCCATACTTTATGGGTTTCAGCACCTTAGGCCATTGTTCACTTTAAGGCTATTGCTACTGTTGTCCACCTAAAGAGCCTATTCAGGCTGTTGTTCATCTTATGAGCGTATTTCAGACCAGGGTGACAAGAGGTCAAAGTGGACTATAAGATGGAGGACTCGCACTAGCTGTATTCAGACTGATGAAGCTGTTTGGATGAACAGCCAAACGTTTCAGTCTCTCAAGAAAACGAAGTCCAGTTGCCATGACTCAACGTCCAGATTTTCCCAAGGCTACACATGCCCAGATCTTTCAATCTTTCCTCCCAGGGCCTGGCTTCCAGTCCTCTGTATTTTTCCATCCCACTCAGTCTGGAAGAACACAGAGAAGTATTTTCCTGGTGTAGAAACTGATTGTTCAGAACTGGGAGACTCCATCATGCAGAGTGGCAACCCGGGTTCTGTTACAATGGTCTTCTATTCATCTCCCCATGTTCACCGTTTTAGATGGAACTCCCTCCCAGCTGTCCTTAAACTTTCTGTGTCTCTCTGCTGCAAAATGTATATCTGTGGTCATGTTCTGTTTTCTAACACCTCTGATCCTTGGCAGATGGGAAGCCTCCATCGATTTCCCTCAAGAGCGCAGCTCCGTCAGCCTGGTAAGCCTGGCCGGAACACTCTACTTAATCGGAGGCTTTGCCACCGTTGAGACGGAGTCGGGAGAATTGGTGCCAACGGAGCTCAATGACGTCTGGAGGTAAGGAACGTCCAGCACCAACTTTTGCTTTTAACTTTGTTGATGTGCAGGCAAGGGAAACTCAACAAACAAGTTGGAGGTGTATTCTCGAAGGCTTGCACGGCCAGGATCTGATTGCTGTTGTGAGTTTTTTTGGGCTGTTTGGCCGTCTTCTGGAAGATTTTCTTCCTGACGTTTTAACAGGCTCTGTGGCCGGCGTCTTCAGAAGGCAAGGTCAGGGAACTAGGAGTTCTCTCTGCGCTCTGGGGTCTTCTTTCCTCTGCCCTTATATTTTGTCACTGCCCTTATGTGTGCCCGTATAAAGCACTGTGTTAACCTGAGAGCTGGGCAGCGTGTATAAACAATCACAAAGCACCATATTAAATTAAGCTTACATTTTTTTTGGGGGGGAGACACTTTTTCCTCTTTAGGCTTCACCACTGCTAGAACTCAACCCATCTAAATTCAGTTCAGCTCTCAGGTAGAAAGAGGGCCTACAACTTTCCACCAAGATTCCCCAGACTCTGAACCAATGGATACGGCTGCAGGAGTCTATTCATCCCTTGTCTTCTCTCCCTCTGACACTATCACAGGTACAATGAGGAAGGGAAGAAATGGGAAGGAGTCCTCCGAGAAATCCAGTATGCATCAGGAGCCACTTTTCTCCCTGTCCAGCTCAATGTCTTGCGACTGACCAAGATGTGATGTTCTCTAAGGCATCCTGCCTGACGTCCAGCTACTGAAGTCTGTTCTTCCCGCAAGCTTCCTCTGCTCTCTTTTGTATGTCTGCATTTCAACACTGGATGGTGCGGTGCCACTTTCTTCCTTTTTGTTAGATAAAAGAGGAAAAAATGGCTAAATATTACCGTTTCTCCTCTCTTGATTTAGACTCAAAACAAAGACGGCAAGAGGCACAAGGGGATTGATGATTAAATGCGGAGGAGTGCTCTAGAGAAGACAGGCAGAGATTAAGAAAATTGAGTTTCATTTAGGTGTATAATGGGAAACAGTTTTCCAACTACTTTTTAAAAAGTTCCTATCCTAGCAAAACAGAATGTCTGGGTGACTTTAAGCATGGGCTGTTTTTTTTACAATTTCCCCTAATAGGAAAAAGTAAGACTGAAAAAATAAGATATTTTTTTAAAAAAAACCCAAGTATTAGGATTGTTCACAGACACAAGAGATCCTATAAGCGGAGTTTGTGGCAATTTCCCCTTTTTAAAGGTAGGAAGAGTGAATTCATACCATGGATGTGTCTTATAAAAACATGCTGCTTTTGTTATATAAGCTTTTGTCATTGTCTGAAAAAAAGACATACTATACTTGGCATCATCACACGAGACAGAAAGAGGGGATGTAGTGACAGATGCATTGAGGAGCCAATAAGAGTTTAGGCTCCAATGGGTATTTTGGTCCATGCGTATTGGTCCGTACATTAAATTTTCTGTAACGCTGCCAGAAAGCCTGGGACTGGCACTTCCACCATCTAGTCCGTGTAATATTATTTCTTTTTAACAAGTAGAATTGCTCCAAGGAACCGCAAATGAAAATGATCCCTTGCCGGGGGGTCGGGGGAGATTTTTACCTCACTTCCATTGACAGGTGTAACTCACAGACAGAATGTCAGTTATATAATCATAGAATCAGAAGGGACTTCGCAAGGCCATCTAATCAAACCCCCGACACCAGTGGTGGCAAACCTTCAGCACTCCAGATGTTTTGGACCACAACTCCCAGAATTCCGAGCCTAGATTGCCAATGACAAAGGGCTGTGGGAGTTGCAGTCCAAAACACCTGGAGCGTTGAACATCTTTCCTGTTTATACTGGAAAGTATAACATCTTTCTTGTTTATACTGTCATTTTTATCTTGTTGTTTTTATCTTTTCTACTCTGTAAACCGCCTAGAGTTCCAGTGGTAAATGATGTGGTATATAAATGCAACAAATAAATAAATAATATAGGTTAGCCACCACTGCCCTACACAATAGGTAAAAAGGTCAAGGTTTTCCCCGCAGATGTGTGCTAGTCATGTCTGACTCTAGGGGTGGTGCTCATCTCCGTTTTCAAGCCAAAGAGCCAGTGTTGTACAAGTCCCTGGCCATGTGGCTGGCAATGGCTGCACAGAACACTGTTTACCTTACTGCTTTTTATGGCAGTACATATTTATCTACTTGCATTTATATGCTTTCGAACGGCTTGATTGGCAGGAGCTGGGTTGAACAGCGGGACCCCACTCCGCTGTGTGGCACCCAGGATTCGAACCGCCGACTTCGCAGCCGGCCGTTCAGCACTCTAATCCACTGAGCCACCACACCCCAGCTGCCCTACACAATGCAGGTATCCAAATCAGAGCAGATTGGACAAATGGTTGTTCATTTTTCCTGATATTCCACCGAAATCTGGTTTCCTACATTGTTGTATGTCCTGCACTCTGGGATGATTGAGAGCATTGATAGAATATTTCTCCTAGCGAAAAAATGAATTTCTCTTCCTGGGATTGGGAAATATATAAATCACCCCAAGAGCTTGCACGGCTTTAAGTAAGCGAGGGTGGCGGTGGCCACGGTCTTTAAAGCCCACCAAGAACGCGATCGTCGATCGAGGCAAACACAACAGAAACCGAGTCGTCTCGTGGCTTTGAAGTTATTTAATCCAACTTTTAATTTTATTTTAAAAAGCAAAGCACCACTTCTGAGAAGGATCTGTGAACGCTTGCTGAGAAGCTAGATTTGTGATGCGGAGTGAGGGAGCGAAAGAGGTTAGGGATATCTCTGATACCTTCTGGTGATGGAAGACTTTCTGGCCACTTCTTGGCTACAAGTCATCCTCTCTCACACGGTGACACAACCTTCTGGAAAGTTCTGGAACAGCAGGCTCCATCACCAACGGCAATGTAGCATATGGCTGATTTTAAGGAAGGAGTCAGTGGGGAAGAAATGACTTCTTCCCATGTACCAATCATGTCCTCACCTCCATCATAACCATCACTGCTTCTCTTGACTGCTAACTCGTGTCAACTCCCCAGCTGTATTTCCATCTCAGATTCCAGCTGGTCAGGAAAACGCGGATAGGGATGGACCGTGAGGGAGAACCCACAGGAGAGGAGGGTTAAAGGGCACCTCGTGCATCCACTTTTCATCCGTAAGAGATACTCCCTCACTCCTTCAGCTCTAGCGTTACGCAGCTAAGCAGGGAGGAAAAGGTAGCGATCCCTAGTGGAAGGAACCCAAATGGCACTCCAGGTGCCCCAACTGTGTCTCGTGTGTTTGGAGATACAACTAGGGCTGCCGAAAAAGGAGGCCGTGATAATTTTTATGGCACAGCATGACTTCTCGTGCGAGTTAAAAATTAAAAACATATGTAGGTTATATAACATGGCCGTGAAAAGGAAAGTCACAACAGAGCTTCTAGAAGATCTCCTAAGATGCTTGTCGCTGTTGTTTCAAACAAAAAATAAAAAATAAAAGGTGAATTCGAATCCTAACTCTCCCCACCTCCCCCAGATCTGTCCCAACCCCGTCATGTCTTTACAGAATAAAGTGCTTTATTGTAGGTAAATACTTTCACCCTAAAAGACAATCACCGATACACAGTCTTCTTATTTTCTCTTTCAACACCCCCCCCCAAAAAAAACCTTGGCATTCTTCTCTTTTTCTCCTTTCCATCTTGGCGTGTTAGGGCGGCAGGTAAGGTAAGGTTCTGAATGCTGCCAAGATTAATACGACGGGCAAACATCAGGCCTTCGAAAAATTAGTTTGAGGCTCCGTGCTTCTCTTTATTTCCACATAATCCGTTCTTTCCCCACCAAATGGGCTGTTGAAATTTCCAGATAGAAAAACCAACTCCCTTCTTCCACAGATGACGGCCCCTTGAGGGTCTCTTGAATAAGCCTGTAATGGCTTCTTCATCTCTTTTCCAGTAAAAATGACGGGGTAAGCCATAAAGTTAAAAGCAGGTCCCCGCTTTCCTTGCGCCATCTGTCCAGACAACTCGCCATCTGTCCAGACAACTCGCCGCTTAACAATTATTGCACCATCTCAACCTTTTTTTGTTTGTTTGTTTCCTCCAAACCACCACCTCACTGTCGCCTCTTTATGGCTTGTCCACGCATTTATGGCTCTGCTTCCAGGGACCAGCCCTGCTTCGGTTCACACAAACACACACAAAACATACACGGTAGAGAGGCAAAATGGTCTGGGTGTTAAATGTAAAGAGCCCCTCGCGTCCCTGTCCCCGTTCAACCTCTCCCCCCCCCCCCAAGTATCTGCTGGAGCTGTGGTTTCACTTATCTGCACTCTGAAAATATTGAAAATGTTAAAATAAAATTAAAAAAATCCATGGGGGAAAAATGATTTTCACGTGTATTATCAGAACTGACCACTAGTGGGAGCCAGATATCATGCTATGAATCCTTGCTGCTGAAGAATACAAAATACTGTATGTATTTTTCCTCAGTTTTTCTCCATGCTATTATTTGTGGTATTCAACATCTGCAGAGTGTGTGGGGGGCGGAACAAATTTCCACGGGTATGAGGGGGGTCACACTATATCCAATTTCAGGAGGGAGGTGGGTAGCAAAATAAGAGAACCTTCTCCCCACCCCACCAGCAAAGCAAATATCGGACAAGATGCATCCAGTGGTGAGACACACGCGCTGGCTTGCGGATACGGTTCCTGTTAAATCCACCCCAATTTCTCTGTGGCTTGAGTTCTGCCCGAGCCTTGGGTTCAAATAAGGGCACACATCTTTGATGTGAATGGAACCAGCTAAATAGTGGCACACCAGGGAACTGAGAGTGCCCAGACGTTTTGTTAGCCTCTAAAAGGAGTCTGGAATAACTTACATGCGTCCTGTTGAGGACAAGTTATTATATTGGGTTAATAAAGTGCGAAAAAGAGGTTAAAATAATAAATTTGCAACATTTTTTTTTAAAAAGGACAGTTATTTTTCTCCCCACAGCCAGCTGAAGAATAGCTGTAGACAGAGGGAAAACCTAAGCAGATATATTTCTAGAGGAATTTGCCTTGAGCGTCTCCACCCACGGAAGATAGGTGCTCTATGTGGGAATTCAAGAAAGATGTAGACCAAGTACTAGTGGCTGGGAGTGACCGGCTCTGTCATTCCTCCAGAGGTTCTTTCCTATTCATCCAGATGTTCCTTGACCCTCCCGGAAAGCTTGAATTTCCACACTAAGATCTACTGTCTCCTGCCAGCTCTACGCAGAGATGCGTTTCCCATTTCTCCATTCCTCTCAAGAGGAAAGACGTTGCAATGGTCATCTCCCAAGCTTTGGGGGGTTCCAAATGCATATGACTGCCGGCACGAAAGGTTTGGAAGAGAACAGGATTAAGATCAACAGTCTTGAGGTGTCCCTACTGGAACATCAAGGACGAACTGCTTGACCTATACCCTTCTCCCATGTGTGAGCAAAGCAGGAGGTTAAATCCGTGCCCTACATAGTTCAAGAAGCACAGATGGCTTGTGAGCGTCTGATCTCCTCAAGTCCCCCAAGCTGAAGATGAAACGATGAAGCCTGCTCCAAAATTAAAAAAAAAACAACAACCAGTAATCGACACAAAGGTCTACGCTCTTCTCCAGACCGTCAGCCCTGCTCAAGACTGACACCTTCTGGGCACTTACTGATTTACAACAGTTCTGCTTTAGAGAGCAGGCGCAACCAACTGGAGGGGGGGGAGCTAGTTGTTCATGTTCACGCGGCTGCCCGGGAAGAGGAGGGGAGGAGGTGGTGGTAAGAGGGGTGGAGGAGGGACGCTCAGCGCGTGAGCATGCGCGAGGGGCAAAGGGAGCGTGTGGGAATGTGGTGTCGTGTGGAGGGGCGCTCCGGCCGCCGTCAGGTGAGGAGAGTCGGCGCCCGGAGGAGTGGAGAGAGACGCGGGGTTGGCATCACTGTTGGTAGCGGAGTCGGAAGCCCCGGGGTGGGTGACCCGAAAACATTTCTCTTTGTGGGCCTTTAGCATGTTGGAGAACCTGAAGCGCTGGCCGCAAACGTCGCAAGGGTAAGGCTTCTCTCCCGTGTGCGTCCGGCGATGGCGCTTCATGTTCGGCCGGCTCGTGAAGCTTTTCCCACAGATCTCACAGATGTATGGCTTTTCCCCTACGGAAGAAACAAAAGGGGTTCAGAAAGGCTGGAGGCCATGCCCAAAGGTCCTCTTCAAACCTCCCTTTTTAAAAACACCGCGTATGGTACCTTTCCAGAAACAGTTATTATTTCAATGGTCGATGCGCACAAAAATGCGCCTCTTGACACCTGATTCAATTCCGCCTGCCAGAATGCAAGGGAGATTAAAGGCCCTTTTCACACGACCCCTAAGATCCGCTGGCCACTTAAATTCGGACCAGAGATCTTAGGGGTTTGTCGCTGTTCCTGCGTTCCCACCCCCTCCGTACTCCTGGCTGCTGGCTGCGTGAGGGGAGGGAGAAAAAAGGGAAGAAAAGAATGCCGCTCACCTCCGTTCTGCCGTCCCGGCGCTGCATTCAGATCTCTTAAAGGGGCGGGGGGCAAAAAAAGAACAAACAGGAGCAAGGAGAGCCCAGCAGTCACTACTGTTATATCCGCATCAGGAATTTTCACCTCTGGAGAGCAGGTACCTGAAAAGTGTGCTGGGACGCGCTTAGGTGGGCGTGGTTGCACTTAATTATCTGTAAACTCCGGAGCTGGTGGGGAAACAATTTAAAGCTCCGGAGCTGGGAGCCATTTGCGGCGGAGTTTAGGGGTCGTGTACAAAGGGCCAAAGTAAGGCCACTGTATCCATGGGGAAGTAGAATCGTGAGAGTTGGAAGAGACCTCAAGGGCCATCTAGTCCAACCCCCTGCCATGCAGGAACCGCCATCACACACACAGCGGATGCCACTGATGAGCAAGTTTAACAGAAAGATGGTCCGGGACATAAGCAGAAGGCCCCCTTACCCGTGTGTGTTTTCATGTGCTCGTCAAAGTATTGCTTCATGTTGAAGTCCTTCCCGCACCACTGGCACATGAACTGCTTGTGGCCAATGTGGATGCTCATGTGGGACCGCAGCTGGTACTTGTACTGGAACCGCTCGCTGCAGTTCTAGAAGGGGAAAAGGAGGTGGTTAGGGCGCGGCCGTTCAACTACAGTACTGCGGCCAAAACTCTGCTCACGACCTGGGGTTCAATCCCAGGTAGCCGGCTGAAGGTTCACTCAGCCTTCCATCCTTCCGAGGTCGGTAAAATGAGTACCCATCTCGATGGCGGGTGGGTGCGGGCAAGGTGTGGCCTGCATCGTTACTTGTAAACCGCCCAGAGAGTGCTTTAAGTGCCATGGGGAGGTATATAAGCAGAACACTTTTGCCTTTTGCTTTGCCTTATGGGAGGTGGGGGAGGTGGGGACAACTTGAGTCTCTGGACTTTCTGTCAAACTGGACGCAAGTTGCACAAGTAACTTGACTCCCACTTGACTTGGGGTTGTTGTTGTTGTAGTCGAAAGACTTGGGCTTGACCTGCAACTTGGAACCCACCTACCTGCTCCCTTTTTTTTCTGGCAGAAAAAGGCGGTTACTTCATGTCCTCCTTTGTTCCGCGACTAGTGTTGTACCGTGACAGCATTGGTCGCGTTCACATGGTTTTGTCCCTGTTTCAGTGTTCCCATGGTCGTGATAACTTGTCTCGTGACAAGTGTTACCTCACGGTCTTGTACCATGACAAACACTGGATTTGTCTAGCTTCCTTTTTCCTTTGGGGGGGGGCTTAAAATTATTTTTTGATATTTTGCTTCTGAAAAGTAGAAAAAATAATAATACCTGGACACAGTCTTCTGAGAGAAACAAATGTCTTGTTGCGTGACAGTTGTTATTACATGGTGTCTTGTCTCGGAACAGAAAGCGGGAACAAAGAGTGACAAGGGAAAACCCAACCCCAGCACCGGGTACAGTATTGTCGCGCTTAGCACCCGTTCCAGGGGCGTGGTAGAGACAAATTTCAGTAGTTGCGCGACGGACGTGAGGTAACTTTTTTTTGTACCGTTCCTAAGCGCAACACAAACAGAAACAAAACGGACGTGAAGTAACCGCCAACGTTTGTTTTTAATAGAGACTCGGACATGGGACTTGAGACTTGGGACTTAGGACTTGAGACTTGGACTTGGGACTTGGAAGCAAAGAAGGAGTAATGGGGCTGGAGCTTCCTTGCTCTTTTCTGTTGCCAGGGACGTTACCCTGAGCATCTTAAACCACCCCGTGCATGCCCCAGCTGCCTCCTTGGCCCTTACGGGGGAGACACGTACGCCCTCACCTCACATTTAAATGGCTTTTCCCCAGAGTGCTGGAGCGAATGGACCTTCAGAGACATGCTTCGCTTGAAGGACTTCCCACAGGTCTCACAGGTGAAGGGCATGTCCTTGGTATGCGCTGGAAAACAAGGTCGAGAGGATTGCCATGACTGCCGAGAGCGGTTCCCAAGCTCCTGGGTAGAATCGTAAAATAACGTGGGTTTCGGGATGTCACTGTGGGAGGACCCCCCCCCTCCCCGACATGTCCTTCTGGCACGTGCCTGCTGAACACTAGCTGCTCAGGACTCCCCCCCCCCACACTTACAAGCTAACTTTCTGCGGGGATTTCAAAGTTAAAATCTGGAAAGAGCATGTCTGCACAGGTTTCACCACCACCATGTGACACGCAATTGGAGAATGAGTTGTTTTAGTAATTTATTTATTTGATGTATACATCGATGTACATAGGTGGATGGAATACAAATCAAATCAATCAATTAATGCAGTTTTTTAATTGATACAATATAGACTATGGGTCCTCTGATGGCAATTTGAGTGTAATGATTTTAGTGTAAAGTTTTTATTATTGTTTTAATTATTTATTGATATTTGATGTTTTAACTGTTTTAATTCTTTGATTGTAAGCCGCCCAGAGACCTTTGGGTAGTGGGCGGCATACAAGTTGTAAAAATAAATAAAATAAAAATAAATAAATAAATAAAATAAAATCAGGCATGTCCAGACTTCAGCCCTCCTGATGTTTTGGACCACAACTCCCAGAATTCCAAGCTTGTATTTCCAATGGCAAAGGACTGTGGGAGTTGTGGTCCAAAACATCTGGAGGGCCGAAGTTTGGACATGCCTGGCATAAATTATATACTGTCCTCCCAGAAGCAAATGGCAAACTAACTAGGATGCTTGCCATTTAGGATCACATGCTTACTATCACCTCAGGGCCTACCACCTGACTCCTGTTGTTGCAGTTCACTAAGGCATCTACTCCAGAGCTATTTATTATTTATTTATTTATTTCATGCATTTGTATACCACAGCCTTTTCCCACCAGGAACTCAGGGCGGTTTCCATAAAAACAATTAAAACACAGACAACAACAGGAACAATAATAAAAAAAGGCACTGGCGAGGATAAAATCGGAGAGAAACCCTCAACGGCGGGCGGCAAAACCAAAAAGGAAAAAAAAGAGAGAGAGAGAGAGAGACACGCACGCTAGAGAAACTCCAGCCCTTTTCGATCTAGTTAAAGCGAAAATGCCCTTCAATCTAACAATGGATGTGTGTGTGGGGGGTGGGGACTAGAATACTAATTAGCAATATATATATATTTTTACCGCCATCTACTATCATGTTTGGGATTTGATATAGCAGCAGTGTGGTTTTGAACTAAAGGGTGCTCCCCTGCTGCCGTTTCTTTTAATCTATATGTATTGATTTGTTGGTTTATTTGTTTTATTATACTGTATTGTATTGTGTATTTGCTGACTTGTTCAGCTGTGTTAGCCGCCCAGAGTTCCCTTTGGGAAGATGGGTGGGGTACAAATTTAATAATAAATAAATAAATAATTAAATAAATAAATAAATAAATAAATAATTATGTGCTGTCAAGTCATTCTTTTTTTTTAATTGACATATAATAGAAGCAAACAAAACGAAATAAACATTCCAATGACCAGGCTCATAAAAACAAAAGGCAAAAAAGAGAGAAAAACTTAGAAGTAGGGGCACAAATAAAACCTGTAGTGGACACACCCTGTCCACTTGTCTACTACTAATCCAAAAGGATTAAGGATTTCGCCATTGTCCGGCCATCGGCAAGTCTTCCACGGGTTCTAGCAAGCGCTGTACAAACATCCTTGTATCTATTTCTTCCCTTATTCATTTGTCTGCTTCTGGACCCATTTATATAGCATCTTCCAGCTCTTGTTTACAAAGTGTCTTGATTGATCCCGCACCGCCTCTGAGAGCGTATCTAGTTGTGCCATGTCCAGGAACTTTTTCAACTTTTTTCAACCGTTCATCAGTCATCCTGATGTCTGAAATTTGAATTATGGCAACCCTCTCCAAAGTTTCAGAAGTGGTTTCCACTGCCTTCTTCTGGGGGCACCCTCAGACTATGTCAGCACTCCCAAGTCCATCCAGGCTGGTTCTTCTGGGATGCATAGGAACTGAACCCCCGTCCCTGGTTCTGCAGCCAGGGACCTAATCCACTGAGTTATCGAGCATGGTTTTTAACCAAGGGAGCGGCTAGTATAAAATAAGCCAGAGTAATATAGCCAGGATACATAAGTGGATCATAATCTGTTATAAACTAAATCAGATTATAGCCTGTCCTAACATGCAAGCTGTTCTGACCATCGCAAAATGCCACGTCGTGCGTGCCAGGGCATCTTGAGCCTTCGTGCGCATGCGCTTGTTGGGCACTAGCGCCAGGCGCAAGGCACACCTACCACCCCAGAGGTTTAGCTTTTGAAGGACTTGTGAAGAAAACTGGGAGCTGAGCCCACAAGCAAGAGAAGTCTCCGGCAAGGATGCACACCGACAACATCTTAGCACCTCTTAAACTAGGGCAAACAATTTACAAAGTAACAACAAAAACAAAGGAGTGGGCGACACGCAGCATCCCGGGGGCAAGCGCCTGACCCCCTTTGGCCAAGCCTTTTGGCCTCAAAGCACAACGACCAAAGTTAAGAAGCAAACATTCTTAAAAAATCAAGTTTCCTTTAAGCAAGATCTGCCTTATGTTTTGAAGATGGGATTGTACTTGTGGTAGTCTCCATGAGTAAAGCGTAAGGTCTTCTGCAGATTTTTTTTTTTTAAAATGAGGTCATCTCCCCACTAGGGATGGGCACGAACCGCTGGTTCGGTGGTTCGTTCCAGTTCGTTTCGCAGCCAAGCGAGCGTTCAGCGCTTCAGAGCCCCGCCTCCTCGAGTAGGTGTCCACTCAGAGGCAGTACCCGGAGGAGGCGGGGCAGGCAGGCCAGGCTACTCCTTCTGAGTGGGCCCCTACCGGAGGAGGCGGGACTCTAAATTGCTAAACACCCATTTGTCTCACAAACGAACCGGCACGAACCAAGGGACCAACAGTTTGTGACTATCTCTACTTCCCACCCATTTGTCTTGCAAAAATAAACTTCCAGAAGTGGACTTCTGGAAACTTCCACTGTCGGATTTCAGTGGCAAAGGCAGGTCCCGGGGTAGTGTATGCACGGAGAAGACTCCCATACACACCCTACTTGGCAGTCACTCGCAAGGGTTTAAGGCAATGGTACCCAACTTTTGAGTCCCCAGATGTTCTTGGATGCCGATTCCCAGAAGCTCTTGACAGCACAGCTACAGGTGAAGACTTCTGGGAGTTGTAGTCCTAGAAAATCTGGGGACCACCCAAGGTTAGAAACCACTGGTTTAAGGCAAGATCCAGTACCTTCCTTCGTTTAATTGCTTGCCTGCTCGCGTCTTCCTTCCAAATATTTTTACCCTGACTTTCTCCTTCAAAGAACCCAAGGCAGCTTACATTATTTAAAAAAAAGGTAACATTTAAACTATAACAATAGCCATTATACAAATGTTTAAAAAGACGTAAATAAGTATTATAATAAAAAATGGGAAAGAGAATTAATAAAGCTACAACAGATTTAAAAGCTAGAGAGCCCAGCAACCCATTTAAAAAAAATCCCATTCAGATCACGAGTCACTGAGGGAAAGTCTGCCTGAAAAGAAAGGTCTCAGCCTGCTTGCGGAAAGACAGCAAAGACGGAGCCAGGCGGGCCTCCACTGGAGGGGAGTTCCAAAATCTGGGAGCAGCCACAGAGAAGGCCCTCTCCCGTGTCCCCACCAGGGAGGCGTGGAGAAAGACACACACGTACAGTGGGCCCTCTCGTATAACAAACAGTGTGTATAACATAAAATCTGTGCAACATAAAAAAATTCCAGAGATAGGGGAAATTTGCTTAACAGAATCATCTATGGGGCAAATCTGTACAACATAATTAGGGATTACTCTGTTTTCAATGCATTCTATGGGAAATTTGTATAAAGGCAAATTTGCTTAACATAATTTCATTTGGAACGAATTAATTCCTTTATACAAGGTACCACTGTACAATGATTCGGCAGTAATCTTTGATATCTGGATACATGCTACTTGCTGTACAGTTTTAAAGGAGTACCAAAATTCTGCAGTGAGTTTCCAGAGCTTGGGAAAAGTTACATGTCTGAAGGATGGTGCTCAGGTTCAGCGATGGGGATGAGTCAGTAATATAGTGATTCATTGATTTGGGATTTGTCAAGGTCAAGGGCTCACAAAAATGAATTTATGATATTTTTTCTGGGGGGGCAAACCTCATGTAGTCCTCCAGGGCTGTTAAAGTGGTGTAAAAATGTTCCCAGTATCCCAAAATACATCAAGCCAAGCTGGGGAACCCCAAAGTCCTTCACATGAGATGGACTACAACCCCCTCGACCCCCTTACCATCCTATTTGGGGCTGACAGGAATTACATGCCAAAACATCCGGAGGGGCGACGATGACGACTGCGCCCGGTTTGTTACCCCACTCACCAACCATGTGCTTCCTCACATGTGCCATGGTGTAGAACTTCTTCTCGCAGATCTCGCAGGAGAACTTCTTCTCTGCGTAGCCGTGGACAATCTTGTTGTGCTCGTGGAGTGACCAGAGCTTCTTAAAGGCTTTCCCGCAAGTGATGCACTGCAAGGGAGAACAGCCAGAGCATGACTGGGGATGTGCAGAGAGGCCTTTTGGCACATGCATCTCACAGGGATCCATACCGTAACTTCCCCCCAAGCATACAATGGCTAAATTGCTAGCGCTTGACGTAAGCAAAGTCTTAAGGTCTTCGTCCATTTCTTGTGCATTTCAAAAAATACCCTTATGATTTTTTTTGGGGGGGGGGTGCATTCAAATTCAAGAGGATTTGGGCCATTAAGCTACAAAACTCACTCGTTTCTTTCAGCATTCATCTGTAAAACACAGAGTGGGATTTTAATTAAGAAATGACATCTTGTACATTTTTCAAGCTATGATCTGGGTACCACTACAGCAGTGGTTCTCAACCTAGGGGTCGGGACCCCTTTGGGGGGGGGAACGACCATTCCACAGGGGTCGCCCTGAGCCAGTGAAGAAAAAGGCACAAACGGCTTGGGTGTGGAGGAGGGGGGGGAGGAGGAAGAGTGAGTTACAAACTGATAGGTTGGAGGGGATGTCAGTCAATGGCACCAGAGGCTGTCATTGGCTGAGGGTGTCTGTAGAGCAGGCATGTCCAAACTTCGGCCCTCCAGATGTTTTGGACCACAACTCCCACAGTCCTTGGTCATTGGCAATTTAAGCTTAGGATTCTGGGAGTTGTGGTCCAAAACGTCATGAAGGCCGAAGTTTGGACATGCCTGCTGTAGAGGAAAGTTCTCTATGGTACCTGTGGCAGTGGCCTGTCAAAAGGGGCTTGTGGCCTCTTCCAAGCAGGGCAAAGGGGTCACCACAACATGAGGAGCTGCATTAAAGCGTCACGGCATTAAGAAGGTTGGGAACCACTGCACTACAGCTTTCCTACCACGTACAAAATATTTCCCCCTTCACCCTTGATATAATGTCCAGCCTACAGGAAGCATCCACGTATGAGACAAATGGTTCTCAACTTTGGGTGCCCAGATGTTATTGGACTACAATTCCCAGGCACCGTCACCATGAGGTCTGCTGGCTAGGATTTCTGGGAGCTGTAGTCCAAGAACTCCTGGAGACACAAGCACTGACGATCCAGGAAGCCTGTGGGGTGTCTCTCCCCATACTTCATGGCCTGTGGCCTAACAAGCCATCTCTACAGCAACGGAGAGGGCACCCCTCTGCACTGCACAGCACCTGCCACGTTATATAAGGAGGGTAAAAAATACTCATCACATAAAAAGATCAAAGTGCAGTGGCGCCTCGACTTAAGAGCCGCTCGACTTAAGAGCAATTCAACTTAAAAGCGGAAAACTGTTGGCATTTCAACTGCAGCTTTACAAATTTTAGATATGGTCTGCTCGACTTACAAATATTTTGTTTTCATTTTTCATTTTTTTTAACTCCCCCCCCCCATTTTTTAGATAGGTACCCCGACTTAAGAGCAATGCGACTTAAGAGCATGCATTTGGAACGGATTAAATTCGTAAGTCGAGGTACCACCGTAATGAGTAATACAGCAAGTTAATTCGACGGTCAAGGGCATTGATCACATTTTTCAACTCAGCACCAATAAAGTAACATTTGCAAAGTTAGAATCTAAGTAGAGGTGGGCACAAAAAACACACAGAAAACAAACATGAATTGGGTTGGTTCGTGGTTTGGTCTGGGGTCTCATTGGCCACAATTACTGTAAAAGCATCAAAATGTTTACCAAAGAGATAACCCTGCTCATGGCTCGAGGGTAGCCACAAACCATCACGAACCACTGTTTTTCTTTTAATTCATGCCCATCTCAAATCCCAAACGCTGATCTTCGTGTCTCAATTATTACACGGATGGTAGCACAGGGGACCCATTGTTTTCTAGATGCCATTTCATGTCGGGCCACCAGCTGGCACTACAGCTACATATAAAGATTTGCTCCTTCCACGGAATCCTAGAGTGTTCAGGTTATGCCAAGGTGAAGCCCTTAAGTCTTAGTGCACGGACCAATGTGGGCCGATGAAAGGATACCTCTGAACAACGCCTCCCAATTTAGAAACCCTTCCATCCTTTGTCGACACCGGGATTTCCGTGGGAAACCAGCACCCTGGAATCGCAGCCTGTAAGCGGCCTCTTGACCGCCCCCATCCAGAAGCGACTGGGTTGATGCCAACGCTGAGATCATCGCGTTGGCATGCGCTCTGAGCAGGTTTGTAAGGGACAGAGGCCGTGTGAGCCCCGGGAAAGGAACACGAGGCAACTGGTAATGAGGCCGGCTGATGCTCACGCTGACTGTAAGCCAGCACCAGTCAAGGCATCAAGCTCCTCTCATTTCCAGGACAAAAGTCCTGGGGAAAGTCAAGTGGGATGACTGGATCTGTTTTCCAAGTCCCAGAGGGTTAGTGGTGCACATGTGGGGACCAAGCACTCTTTCTCTTCTAAAGAATCACACAACTGAATTTTGGCAGCAATCACGTATGGGGAAGAGAAGTATCTAATGCAAAATGCCTGTGGAGATTGTCAGTCATCCACGCAAGGTTCTCTAGCAGTTGAGTCCTGGCAACTGGTCTTCTTTTCCTGTGGGACTGAAACGTTTCACTGCTCATCCAAGTAGCTTCTTCAGTCTGAGGAAAGTCGATGGGAAGCTTCAGGATTATAGCTCACATTGCTTTCGGCCACATACACATACCTGGTCTGAATAGGCTTGTTAGATGGACAAGGGCCTGCCACCAATCTTTCTCAGACTGACAAAGCTACTTGGATAAGTCGTGAATCGTTTCGATCTCACAAGAAAAGAAGTCCAGTTGCCATGACTCTGCTCCTGGACATTTAAAAGCAAGCATTTGGGTCACTTTCATTGGCATCCGGTTAAAGGAAAGAGAGGGTGAATCATTTTGAAGCGAGCAGATTCTTGCTTTAAACAGTGGTTGGGTTATGGCAACAGGGATGCACAATGTTGGCAGGGGTGAGAAGAAAACAGACCACAAGAGTCTCTTAGGTCCCCTACACCTGGTCTGTAAGGGAAGTGGGTCTCTCTGGAGTGGCCGAGGTCACGGTATGCAAGCTCACGATACTGAGACACCATAAGAACGTGGCCTGGTGGAAAACGCTGCCTGAACCGCGAGAACATAAGAACAAAAGAACATAAGAAGAGCCATCCTGGATCAGGCCAAAGGCCCATCTAGTCCAGCTTCCTGGACCTCACAGTGGCCCCACCAGATGCATTTGGAGCGCATGAGACTAGATCTCTGTCTCCTGATACCACTCCCCTGCATCTGGCCTTTGAAGTACCCCGCTTTTAAGCCTGGAGATGACACATCTCCATCATGGTTTGTAACCTGTGATGGACTTTTCCTCCAGGAATCTGTCCAATCCCCCTTTGAAGGCATCCAGGCCAGATGCCATCTCCACCTCCTGTGGCAGGGAGTTCCACAGACTAACAACACGCTGGGTGAAAAAAAAAAGCATGGAGCGCGCGGGCGGGAGGCTCACCTGGATGTTCTTCTCACAGTCTGTCTGGTGGTGCAGGAGCAGCTCGCTCTCCAGGAGAAACCGCTTGCCACACTTGTCGCAGATCTGCATGCGGCTGTGGGTGACGTTCATGTGCTTCTCCAGGTACCAGCGGTTGTTGAAGACCCGGGGACACTTCTTGCAAGGGTGGTGCTGCTTCTCTTCCAGCTTGACCTTCGGGCCGAGGCTGTCCCGGTCCTTCTTCGTCTTCCGGCCTCGGGGGTCATCCCCTTCCTCCTCGGCTTCCTCTCCGTCTCCCTCCTCCCCTTCCAATGTTGGGTCAACGGCAGGCATCTCCTGGGACTGGGCGGACACCTTGGTAGCAATGGGGGGCTTGCCTCCAGGCCCAGGAAGGCCCCCAGACTTCTCCTGTTGAGTCTCCGCCACCACCGCCACCGCCTCCCCATCCTCCTCCTCTTCCTCCTCCTCAGTGATCTCTTCCACATCTTCCTCTTCCGTGTGCTCTTCTTCTTTCTCCTCCTCTTCCCCCTCCTCCTCTCCTCCATCAGCCCCTTCCTCCTCCTCCTCCTCCTCTTCCTCCTCCTCCTCTCTTGCCCCGTTTGCTTCCACTCCATCTTCTGCAACGTCAGGTCCTCCTCCTTCCCGGTCTCCCGATCACGGTGGCATTGGCCGCCGTTGAGTCGGTCGCCACGGCCTTCCCTTCCATCCCCTTGGACACGTTGAGCGTCTGGTTGTTGAGGTTGACTTCCACAATGATCTGCTCGCCCCGGTTGTAGGAGCTTCGGCCACCCACGTCCACCTCCGGTTCCTCGCCTTCCACTTTGCACGGGGGCAAGCCGCCATCTTTCTCCTCCTTGTAATACTTCTTGCCGGCTACGGTCGGGAGATTCTGGCCACCTCCATGAGCCGCACTGTCCTCCACCCGTACCGAATAGGGGTTCTTCCCTTCCCGGGCGTAGATCTTTGGGTGAAGAGAGTCCATCTCTTGCTTGATGTCGCAGTAGCACTGAGACGGGACGTTCTTCCCACAGCTCTCCGGTGGCAGTGCCAAATTGCTCGCCATGGCCAAGCTGAGAGAGCAGGTCTGGATGAGGTCCTGGCAAGAAGAGGCAATGTTGGTCATCTGCAAGACGGCGGCGGCGTTCAGGACGTCCTGCAGGTTGGACCCATTGACCAAGAGCTTGGAGGTGTAGATGAAGTTGAGGATCTGTTGGAGCCCCCGGCAGGTCAGGGCTTCCAGAGAGAGCTCCACCTGCTGAAGCTGCTTGTTCCGGGTGAAGAGAGAATGGAAAAAGGGGCTGTAGGCAGCCAAGACCCCCTTGTGGGCCGGGAAGATGCTCTTCTGTTGGACCAGGATGATGTCCACGTCGCACAGGTCTGACTGAAACAGGCGCTGCTCGTTCAGTTTATCCATCAAACAGGTGAAGTGTAGCGCTACATCTTCCACCAGCGAGTACTCCGCCGTAGGGTAGTCAGTCGTCTTTTCTACTATCAGCTGCCGGGAAGAAAGAAAAAAGAGGGAGAAAGATGGAGGAGAGAATTGCATGAAAGCCCAACCTTCTCCTAACCCCTTCATGAATGGGAAGATCAACCGAGAGGACAGATGGGCACAAAGCTCAGCTTCTGTCCTCTGCCTCCTTGGCAGATCTTCCACTTGCCAGCAATAGCTCGGTTTCCCCAGCTGCACCTCTTGGCTGATTGCCCAATCAGACAAGAGGGAGCGGCAGAGAAGCCTGTGTTCCTGCCGATGACTGGAAGATCAGCCGAGGAGGTGGAGGAAAGAAGTGTGCCTGGGCTGGTGAGTGGGTGATCGTTAGAGGAGGTGGGGAGAGGAACACGCAGCACCTGAATTGTAGGACGTATGAGCCGGCACAACTCATGCAACGAGGGCCACCCAAGTCATGTTTAGGGCACAAGAAGTGTGAATGCATTCATAGCTTGGAGCTTATTATTATTTCAACACAGAGGGGCACTACATATAGGGTTGACGCAGATATTAGGGTTTATTATGGAAATACAGTCTGTCTTTAATCACACACACACACACACACACACACACCGCGTGCCAGAACTCAGTGCGTGGCAGAGATGTACAGTATCTGCAAACCTGGCAGGAAATGGGGGGGGGGACATTTTCCCCATTTTTTCCTTTTTTTTTTTTTTGTTTTTTTCCGGAGCTTCAAAATTTCTGGAAATTCTACATCTCTAGCAGGGTCGATGGTGCTGGTGGGGAGAGAAAGACTCAGATGTGAAGCAAGGACAAAGTGGGGGAAGGAGGAACACCAGTGACCTTCACAGAGAAATTCTGGGTAGCTATCACTCCAAGGATCTTCTGGAAGTTAATTACAACCCATTAAAACTGATGACTTAGGATGAGTTAAGGCACACACTTGAGTGGCTACTGCTACTTTCTCTCTCCCCACTTCCTTTTTAACTGCGAGGGACAAAGCGTCACCTCCAAACCTTCCCCAAGTCACACTGAAGATGCTGCTTAAGGAACCACCTGCTAATGGCAAAAGATCAGCCGTTTTCATTCTTATGCCAGCAAACCGGGGGGGGGGATTTTTAATGAAGAGGAACGAACATCCTTTGAAGCAAATAAGGGAAATCTGGCATGCGGGGGAGTGAAAGCTGCTTGTCCTACCCGAACCTGCCTGAGGCACCTTTGCACTGTTTATCTCCCTATTCTGCTAACGGGTTTTGAGGGTGCAAGTGTAGCTGCCAGGTTACGAGCCTCCCCAATGCCATTCTAGGCTGTATGGACACAGAAACAGCGTCCCGATCAAGAGTTTCACCCCATAGAACTTTTGAGTGCTAGATCTCAAACAAATAAGAGAAAAGTACTTTTCCACCCAAAGGATCACTGGTCTGTGGAACTCCCTGTGGTGACAGCGGTCAGCCTTGATAGCTTTAAGAAAGGATTGGACACGTTTATGGAGAACAAGGGTATCCATGGCTATTATTATGGATGCCCAAGAACAACCTCCGGGTTGGAGAGAGAGGCAGGATATTTCTCAATGCCATGTGCAGGGAATCTTAAGCAGGTGAAGACATCTGCTTGGGAATACCCTGAAGCAAATGATGAGCCCCTGTGTGAAACAGAAAGCTGGATTGGATGGGCTGTGGCCTGTTCCAGCAAGGCTGTTCTTATGCTGTTATGTGCAAGTTGTAATCACAGAATCCTAGAGTTGGAAGAGACCTCAAGGGCCATCCAGTCCAACCCCCTGCCAGGCAGGAACCCCCATTACAGTATTTCCGACAGATGGCCTTCCAGCCTCTGCTTAAAAACCTCCAAAGAAGGAGACTCCACCACCCTCCTTTGGGGCAGCATCTTCCATTGCCGAACAGCTGTCAATGTCATTGAAATTCTTCCTACTGTTTAAATTGAATCTCTTTTCTTGCACCTTGAAACCATTTCCTCGTGTCCTAGTCTCTGAAGCCATGGAAAACAAACCAGTCCCTTCTTCAGTGTGACATCTTTTCAAATATTTAAACATAGCTATCATATCTCCTCTCAGCCTTCTTTTTGAAAGGCTAAACTTCCGGACCCTCAATCATCTTGGTCACCCTCCTCTAGGTGACCACAGACAACTCGGACAATAATCCAGCAGCTCACTTCCACAACCTAACAACTCAACATTTTTACACACACACACACACACACACACACACACACACACACACACACACACACACACACACACACACACACACACACACAAATATCACTGTGTGTGGTGGCCTATGAAAGAAATGCTGGAATGATAAGGCCAGAAATACTTCATTACAGAGTTAAGCCTTAAGCTGTGTGCTCAGCGTCCTCCACACAGGAGCGCTCAAGAGTTCTTCGGACAACAAAACGGAGCGGGTGGGTTTTCTTGGCCCCCACCAATAAACTACGTCCTTGGTATGACTGCTCAATGATAATTCATCCAAAAACAATGGCACCATATCTAAATGTGCTAAGAGCTCCAAAGTATAGAAGGGCCTTTTCATGTGCACGGTTTAACATCATGCCTTCAGCTCTACTTGAGGGCCATTTTAAAGGAATCCCTCTATAAAATTGCACATGCCCATGTGGTGAAGGCGTTGAAACGCATGTCCATGTGCTACGGTTCTGCTCCTTCTACAGAGAGTTGTGCCAAGAATTACTTCTCCCCATGCTAGTTAAAAAAAAAAAACAGGTTGTTCATCTGATTTCTATGTATCTTTACTCCTTGGAGACCAGGACAAACAGGTGACACTACAGACAGCTAAATTTTTAGGAGCAGCAATTAAAACCGAGGCCAAATGTGATTTTAAAACAATAATCCTTTTTGAATTTACTTGCCCAAATCTGGTATAGGTATATTACAGGTATTTGTATTTATTATCTTGATTTTAGTATGCCAATTTTATATCTATGCAAATGTGATCTCCTTTCGCTAAGGCCACGGCTAATGCCAATAAATAAATGACGAATGAGGATGAATCCTTTAAGCCGTGTGTGCAGCTTCCTCCACATAGGAGCGCTCAGGAGTTCTTTCGACAACAAAACGGAGCGGCTCAGTTTTCTTAGCCTCAGGTTTCCGTTGCATAATCCGAGGCTGATCCAAATGCACTCCCTTCTTTCCTCCCTTTTTGGAACTAGAGAGAAATTGAGTTCATTCCTTTTCCATTCCCCCACATCTCTTCCGCTGAGGCCTTTGTAACAACTCTAATCCAACACCAAGTGACCAGATTTACCCGCGGAGGGAGGGGGAACACGAAGGAGGGGAAGGGTTGTGTGGTAGACCAGATCGGAGAAAGGCAGGCTGAAGTGGAAGGGAAAGAGACAGAGAGAGAGAGAGATGGAAGTTACTAAAGCCATCTGCTGATAACGCAGATGGCGACCGGCGTGTTATTATGAAACCAGCTACGTTCACAGGAGACCAACTGCAGTGACCCGTCGATGCACAAAAAAAAGTTGCCAGCAGGGAAAAGGAGGCCAAGCTATAAGTAGCAAATATTGATGACACCAACGGTAGCAATCTAGATCAGGCATGTCAAAACTTCAGCCCTCCAGATGTTTTGAACCACAACTGCCACAGTTCTTTGCCCTTGGAAATACAGGCTTGGAATTCTGGGAGTTGTGGTCCAAAACATCAGGAGGGGTGAAGTTTGGACATGCCTGATCTAGATGGTCTATGCAGTGGTTCTCAACCGGTGGGTCCCCAGATGTTCCTGGACTGCAACTCCCAGAAGCCTTCATCACTACCTGAGCTGGCCAGGATTTCTGGGAGTTGCAGTCCAGGAACATCCAAGGACCCACTGGTTGAGAACCACTGATCTACACCATCCCTTCTTGCGCTCGCTACCATTCACAAAGTGATAACCACGCATGGGAAAATCACAGAAGCTGTGATCCTTTCCCCACATTGCTCGTCACTCAAACACAAAGTGTGTGTGAACGGTAGTAACAAAAGGTAGCCTCCCAAGCACCAATAATAACACAGGGCATTAGATGATGAAAGCACACCAGCATTGTAGATCTTCACAAATGAGCAACCAGATTGGCCAATGAAACCCAGGTTTACCTCTCATTTTGGCTTGTTCCACATTTTAATTCTGAACTTTTAAATGCTTTCCAGTCTCCAGTGAAAGTCAATGCAGTTATTTCAGGTTAAAATGGAACTACTACTAAAGGTGCAGAAGAGAGCGACTAAAATGATTACTGGGCTGGGGCACCTCCCTTATGAGGAAAGGCTAAAACATTTGGGGCTCTTTAGTCTGGAAAAAAAGCGCCTGAGGGGGGATATGATTGAGACGTACAAAATAATGCAGGGCATGAGTAAAGTGGATAGAGTGACACTCTTCTCCCTCTCATGAAATGCCAGAACTAGGGGACATCCACTCAAACTGAGGGCTGGGAGAATGAGAACAGACAAAAGAAAACATTTTTTCACCCAGCGCGTTGTTAGTCTGTGGAACTCCCTGCCACAGGAGGTGGTGATGGCCTCTGGCCTGGATGCCTTCAAAAGAGGATTGGACCGATTCCTGGAGGAAAAGTCCTTCCCAGGTGACAAGCCATGATGCAGATGTGTCATCTCCAGGCTAAAAACCGGGGTACTTCATGGGCTAGATGGAGGGAAGTGCTATCAGGAGACAGAGATCTAGTCTCATGCGCTCCCAGACGCATCTGGTGGGGCCACTGTGAGATACAGGAAGCTGGACTAGATGGGCCTTTGGCCTGATCCAGCAGGGCTCTTCTTACGCTCTTATGTTCTTATGTACTACTACTACTACTACTACTACTACTACTACTACTACTACTACTACGAGAGAGAGAGGCTTGGACAATCCTTGGGCTTCATCTTCACATGCACCCCTGGTTCTGCAAGGTCTCTCCCCAAAAGAGCACTGAGAATAATCCTTAGCTGATCAAAGCCTTCCTTTCCTTACGAGCAGACGTCTCACAACAGTGGGATGCTCAGTTCTAGCCGGGCTGCCTCGCACTGCTCTGGGGAGGCATTCAAGGTCACTTGCCTCCCCCCCTGAGATATTCTGTCCGCCCCGCTCCCCTTCAGCTCCGGAGAAAGCCACAGTCCTGCCAACCAGCTGTCCAGAGTGACATAAGAGCAAGCGCCACTAACTGATGTGCTAAGCTGCAAGCGCATGGCTAAGTCACCCTCTCTGCCCCATCAGATGGTGGTTCTTGCCTTCTCTTTGCCTGCAACATTTCCAGCAGCCTGTTTCTAATTCTTATTCAGAAGGAACACCCAGAATGCTTACAGTAAGGGATACAGTAATATATAGTCCTGTACAATTAAGGCATGTTCAAGTATTGAGAACAAGGAATTGAGGGACGTCTTGTTTTTCCTCTACGACAAACGGCGGCCTGTGTTTACAAGCAAAGAGAGGGAGATGGAGAAAAAAGGAAGCGAGAACAAAACACCCTTCTGTTTTCCCTTGCAGAGATCCCGGCTGAAAAGTATCAGCGGCTTCATCCTTCAGAGCTCTGGGGAGAAATTTCAGCACTGCGTTTCCAGCACAATCGTCTGAAAAATGCTCCAGGTTCTGACACACTGAGTTCACAGGAAAACCGGCGTTACCCCCACCTCTCCTCGCGTCGATCATCGGTGTAACCAGCCTGAATCTAACGGCAAGAAAACTATCAATGCGTTTATCAGTTCAGCCGCAGGAGCGCGGGGCTTGCCAAAACCTCCTCTCTCCTCCACAACGAGATGATCCAAGCAAACAAAAAGACACGCTTAAGTTCTGCCCTTTCTCTCTCCAGTGCAAGCACATTTTTAAGAGGACGAAAAGTCTCTGAGCTTTCGCAAAGTGCATTTCTCTTGGGAGCCAGTGACTCCTAGAGGGATGGAGTGCACAAGAAATACAGTGGCCCAGCCCGTCTTGCTTTCTTGCAGTCTGACCTTCCTTTGCGGGGTTGTTACGAAGATTACCTTGGGTGCAATCCCAAAAGACCTGGGTCAACATCTGAAAACCCTCGGCATTGATTGGCAAGATCAACAGCGGTCAACTACAAATGGCGACATTATTAGGAACAGCATATATTCTACGAAGATATCTCAATCATCCTAAGCTCTTGGAAGAGCTCGATCATTGGAGAAGGCCAACTCCAGCTTAACACCTGGCAGCTGTGTTTGTTAGAATAATAATAATAATAATAATAATAATAATAATAATAATAATAATAATAATAATAATAATAGAAGACCATCATCATCTTCTTCATCATCATCACCACCACCATCATCATCCAGTGTAGTTATCTTGTCTGCTGTGTGATGATGATGATGATTGATGATGATGATGATGATGAAGAAGAAGAAGAAGAAGAAGAAGAAGAAGAAGAAGAAGAAGAAGAAGAAGAAGATACACTGTAAAATTAATCCCAATTCATGGCAACCCTTCCCATAGTTTTCTAATTGAACTTCCAACTTCTGGGACTATTAAGTTGCAAAGACAGTGGTTCTAATTCACCATGAGGTAGCACCATACTTTACTGAAGACCTGGGCAGGCCGGTCCTGCCGTCGGTTTCTGCCTTGGCGGCCTTCTAGCCCATCACTGGCAGCCGTCGTCTTGCCCGCCCCAGCTCAGCGCCGTGTTAATTCAAGCATAACGACGATTGCGCTTCCCTTTTCCAAAAGCTGGCACTCGACTGCCATTTTCTGAAAGGGGCTCCAATTACCAGCTGTGCTATTAAGGGCATAATGCCACATCTCTGACAATCACATAATGGCACTGTTTTTATTTAAGGAGAAGCAGGAGGGAAGGGCAAGGAGTGATGGAGGACCTGGGGTAGGGAAGCATCATTAGATCGTTGGATTTGCATGTCCCCTTCCCAGCCCCTTCACTAGGTGGGCATTTTTAAATTAACGTTTTCCTCTCTTTTTTCTCTCCCCCCCTCCCTTGTTAATTTAACAGGACTTTGCTGGTGGCAATTTCCACACAGCAATAATGCAGCTGAAAGGGCCCACATTCTACGCGTGTGGTGACTCCTACGGCCTGCCTTGAAAAGTGTCTTTTTTTAAAAATAATTTGTATTTATTTCAATCATCACTGCATCACTACATAACGCAAGCAGCACACAAGCATCAAATAAAACTAAAATAAAATTCAAATTATAATTCATCATATTCTCTGAGTGTAAATTATATTAACTACATTATATCTCAATTCCGCCATGTACTGCATTCTATTTCTTCTCTCAGACCAATCATAAAATCTGTTCCATGTCCGACAGTACCCAGAGTCCTCTTTTTCTTTAATTCTCCTAGTCATTCTATCAATTTCAGCACAGTACCAGCTTTTTTTAAAAAAAATAATGACCTCTTCCTTAGGCGTATTTTCATTTTCCCACATTTGGGCCCAAAATATTCTGGCAGCAGTCAGGATATGTAATAGAATATATCTACCTCGCACATTAACTCTTTCTGGCATAATATCTGAGAAAACATTTCTGGTTTAAATTTTATATTCCGCTTGATTATTTCTTTAAGCCAACTACGTATTTTAGCCCAACATTTTATTTGCCTTTGCACAAGACCACCATACATGATAATAAGTTCCATCATGGTTCTTACATTGCCAACATTTATTGGACATATTTGGGTACATTTTCGCTAATCTAGAAAAGCATCTTGTTATCCATACACAGCCTGGGTTTGCTGTACATGGCAAACCCTCAAAACTCCTACTGGTTGGAGTACAGTAGGACCTCCATATCCACCGATTCATTAACCACTGATTCAGTTACCCACGATTGGCAGAGGAAAAAATTAAATAAATAATTCAGCAGCTGCAAAGCAAGCTACTGTCACAAACATCAGCGGTAAAACAAACTAATGTAAAACAGCAGCCGTAAAGCAAGTTACTGTCACAAAACAGCAGCTGTAAAGCAAAGTACTGTCACAAAACAGCAGTTTAGGGGGGTTTGGTGTTCTCTCGTATCCACAGTTTTCGTTATCCACGGGAAGTCCTGGAACCAATTCCCAGCAGATACTGGAGTCCAACTGTAGAAGCTGAGACCTGAAGAGTCACTCTCACAAGAGGAAGGAATATACATAACTGTTGCCAATCCTTTTTTTTTCCACTCCCAAAAACTGGAAAAAAGAAAGTTTCCAAAGAACCTCATTTCTCTGGAAGAACGAAGTAACTCATCTTTCCCTGTGGGAAAACAGGTGGGCATTTTTTTCTCATTGTTTCCCAAGCCGGTATTTCCTAACTTAAGGAGAAAAGTATACCAAGGGGAGATAGGGTGGAACTTTTCATATATTTGAAAGGCTGCCAAGCAGAGGAAGGAGAGGATTTGTTCTCAGTCATCCCAGGGTGCAGGACACACAACGATGGGCTCACCTTAAAGGAAGCCAGATTGAGGCGGAATACTAGGGAAAAACTTCTTAACTGTTAGAGCAGTACAACACTGGAAGCAATGATATTGGGAGTTGGCGAGTGCTCCAATTCTGAACATAAGAACATGAGAAGAGCCTTGCTGGATCAGGCCAAAGGCCCATCTAGTCCAGCTTCCTGTATCTCACAGTGGCCCCACCAAATGCCTCCGGGAGTGCACGAGACTCGATTTCAGTCTCCTGATACCACTCCCCTGCATCTGGCCCTTGAAGGACCCTTGTTTTAAGCCTGGAGATGACACATCTCCATCATGGTTTGTAACCTGTGATGGACATTTCCTCTAGGAATCTGTCCAATCCCCTTTTGAAGGCATCCAGAAAGTTCCACAGACCGCTGAGTAAAAAAAAAAATTCTTTTGTCAGTTCTCACTGTCCCAGCCCTCAATTTGAGTGTATGCCCCCTAGTTCTGGTATTTTTTGAGAGGGAGAAGAGCGTCCCTTTATCCACTTTACTCATGCCCTGCATAATGTTGGACGTCCCAATCATGTCGCCCCCTCAGGTGCCTTTTTTCCAGACTAAAGAGCCCCAAATGTTTTAGCCTTTCCTCATAAGGGAGGTGCCCCAGCCCAGTCATCATTTTAGTCGCTCTCTTCTCTTCTTGGATGGCAGAGAGGGTGCCGCTATCCAAAGTAGGGGATCAGCAAGGTGATTGGGTGCTTACGTCCTCTCCGGTTGCCGCTGTAGTTTCAGGTTCGCTGCGCACATGGCTCAGAACCTGGGTTCGATCCCAAGGCAGTTGTTAGTTGCCTCTTCACAAGTATTAAGGAGAAGAATGGTGACTCCATTCTTGGAACAAAGATAGGGAACCGGTGGCTGCCTAGACTACAACTTCCCTCGGCCCCAACAGGCATGGCCAGGGATGATGGACTTGTGTCGAGTCCTACCTGGATACAAGGTTATGGATCCAGGAATGACCAGGAGGTTGATGGAACCATCTGTAGCTCTTACAAGGAGCCTCCACGTTCATAGGTACCAATTGCTTTCAAATCATCTTGTTAATCAGTCTTGGAAATGGTATCATCATACCCCCCATCGCTTATATCTCAGGACCACATCTCCCTTTATGAGCCTGCCTGGGTGTTAAGATCATCAGGAGATGCCTTTGTCTCAGTCCCACCACCTTCCTAGGAGCGTTTGGTGAGGACACAGGAGAGGGCCTTCTCCGCGGCTGCTCCCAGACTCTGGAACTCCCTCCCATTGGAAGCCAGGCTGGCCCCTCTTTGCTGTCCTTCCACCTGTAGGCAAAAGACCGCCAACTTTGCCTGAGTGACGGATTGGCTGAGCGCATTTTTTAAAAAACAGGTGGTTGAGCCGTCTTGCCTTGAGTGCGCTTTCGGCGTCAATTTGCTGGCGCCTGGCATGAAGGATGCAACCACTTGTTACAAACCATGATGGGGAGATGTGTCATCTCCAGGCTTAAAACCGGGGTACTTCAAGGGCCAGATGCAGGGGGAATGGTATCAAGAGACAGAGATCTAGTCTCGTGTGTCCCAGAGGCATTTGGTGGGGCCACTGTGAGATACAGGAAGCTGGACTAGATGGGCCTTTGGCCAGATCCAGCAGGGCTCTTCTTAAGTTCTTATGTTCAAGTGCGATCTTTGGTGCAAAATATATTTGCACCAAAGAATCAGGTGTAGACCTTGCACTTAGCAAAAGCTAACCTATCCCCTGCTCAATGGAGGTATCCTTTGCCAGGCCTCCCCTCACCAGGCTTCAGCAAGACCTTCCACTCGTATTCCTTGTGGCGGTGTGGGGAGAAATCACACGTTTGCGGACCTCCCCCCCCCCTTGATCTTCCCTGCAGAGACACATCTAGCACACCCTCCATTTATCTCCGAGGATCCTCACATCTGCATTACAAGCTTCTTCAGCTTTGGAGGGTCTCCAGGAAGGGAGAAGAGAACCCAACCCCTTCCAAGGAGAAAAAACACCTGCCGAACCTGTCAACCCCCTGGGGAAAATAAATCCACAAAAGGCTTTCTCCAGATCTCAGGTTCTATCCTGTGCCAAGTCTCCACAGTGGGTCCAGGGGTGATGCAGGCATGCCCCCCCCCCGGAAAAACCTGCCACAATGCCACGTTGGAAAATCTATCTTATAGATCTACACCCCCATCACTCACCGGCCCCAGCTGTCGGCAAAACCCCTTTTCCCAGCAGCTAAATTTTTTTGTTGTAAATAAATAAAATAAATAAATGTCACCAGAGTGCCCCAGGAACTGCCAGCCCCATCCTGGTCAACTTGTAAGGATGATGGCACTGGGTGAGCTAATCCGCCGGGCCATGGCATCATCCCAGCTGGGAAGGAATTTTTTTAACCCTTTCCAAGCCAACGAGGCAGCTGTTCCTGGTCAATTTGACATCGCCGGCTGCACCTCTGTCACCTCTGCCGAAGGAAAACCCGTAGATTACGAGGAAATCGTCCTGGGCGCCCGGCTATGCTGCGCATCACGGCCCCCCCAAATCCTACCTCCCAAGCCCCCTTACTACCTCTGGGTTCCAAGTAAGCCTCCCCTCCCCCCCCTCAAGATCAAAAATCTTGGAAGTCATGCAAGGAAGCCAGTGGGATCTCCTTCCCTTTGCAAGGAAGGGCCCAGGGACGTTTCCCTCTCAGACCCCTTTTATTTGGGGTGGGGAATAGGGTGGGTGGGGAGCGCCCCTTGGCAGGAGCAGGGAGAGGAGCAGAGAGAGGAGCAAGAGGAACAGATTAATAAGAGAAGGAGAAGGAAGTGTGTGTGTGTGTGTGTGTGTGTGTGTCTGGGGGGGGGGATAGGAAGTATCTCCAGCAGCCCCTACCATTTTGATGCGCCAGTCTCCGGCCAGCCGAGCCCCCTTGCGCTTCTCCTTGCAGGGGGGTTGTGATCTCCATGAAAAGATTTAGGCTGTCCTTTCGGGTAAGTGTATCGGAAGCCCTCCCTCCCTCCCCAAAACAACAACAACAACAACAACAACCCACACTCCTGATTTTTGCAAAGAGGTTTTTGCAATTGCTTGCTTGCTTGCTTGCTTGCTTCTCCTGCGGATCTTGCAAACCCCTTCTCTCTCTCTGGCTGGGTCTTGGGCGAGGTGGCGAGGCTTCCTGGCTTTGGGGCCAGCCGGCCCCCCCGGAGCTCTCTCGCCCCACAGAAAGGGAGAGAGAGCCAAGGGGAGGTTGTTGTTGTGGGGGGGGGGGGCGCCGAATGCCACCAGCCAGGCCCAGCGGAGCGGCTCGGCCGCCTCCACTGCGCCTGCGCGCGGGAGCCTTTGCAAACGCCAGGGCTGCTGCTGCTCTCCCCCCCCCTTCCAAGGCGCTGGGAAAAGTTACTTTTTTTGGGGGGGCGGTCGGGGTGAAAAGGAACGGCGGCAGCGTTTGGGAACGTTGCCCCTTCGCGATTCTTTGTGGGTGGCTCGAGGGCCCTGGAGGTGCTGGCTGGCCTCTCTCTGCATGCGGGGAGAAGTTACTTTTTGACAAGTTACTTCTCCTAGCCCGTTCGTTGCTCACGTTTCCAGCCTGATTGGGAGCATTGGGTTGGCTTTTGGACTCGAGCCCCTTCCTCCCCCCCCCCAGTCACTTTGGCTTGGAAAAAAGTTCCTTTTTGGGCGTTCCTCTCGCCCAGAAATCTCCAGGCTTGAAGGTCTGGCCAAGATCCCTTTTATTTATTTATTTATTTGATTTATACCCCGCCCATCTTCCCGTAGGAACTCTTGGGAGGGTGCCTTTGGAATCGCCCAGCATGAGTTTTTGGAAAAGTTACTTTTGGGACTGCAACGCCCAGAACCTCCTGCTTTCAGACCCTGGACGTTCCTTTTTGATTTCTTCTTTAGTTTTAGTTTTTTTCCCCTGACACACCAGGCTGTGATGCTCATTGGAGTTTCCTTGTGCAAGGATCAGTGCTCTTTGCAAACTCAGCAGATATTATGATGATGTTGCTTTTGCTTTAAGCCCTCCAATCTTTTTTCTTGGTAAGGAGAGAAAAGAGAGAAGGCCCATGTCGCCTTTCAAGTCCCCCTGAGGCTTTGGAAAGCATCATCAGCCTTTTGGAACAGCTGTCGGAATAAAAAGAACCAAACCAAACGCTTCTGATCCCCGAATAATGTAAACACCTATTTGCAAACCTGGCTTTTTAAACAAGCTTTCCTTCGAGTTTTGGGGACCTCATTTGGGACGCTTCATGTTACCCCATTTAACCTGCCTCTGCCGCCAACCACTGTTTATTTGGTTAGTTTTTATATAGTACCCTTTATTAGGAAGTGATTGTGTGGGTTGTTGTTGATGGTTTAGGTCAGTGGTGGCCGTACTTTGGCCCTCCAGATGTTTTGGACCACAACTCCGATAAGTCCTTTGTCATTGGCAGTACAGGCTGGGAATTCTGGGAGTTGTGGTCCAAAACATCTGGAGGGCCGAAGTTTGGCCACCACTGGTTTAGGTCAAGGGTTCTCAAGCTGTGGGTCCCCAGATGTTCCTGGACTGCAACTCCCAGAAGCCTCCACCGCTTGCTGTGCTGGGAGGGATTTCTGGGAGTTGCAGTTCACAAACATCTGGGGACCCACAGCTTGAGAACCACTGGTTGAGGTGTTATTATGCCATATTATTGTGTTAGTTGATATTATTACATTTATTTACTATCGTTTATGTAATATTTCTGGTATTTTTTTGTGGTACACTGCCCAGAGTAGCCAAACGGCTAGATGGGAGGTACAGTGGACCCTTGTATAACAAACAGCTTGTATAACATAAAATTTGTACAACATGAAAAATTCCGGAGATAGGGGAAATTTGCTTAACAGAATTGCCTATGGGGAAAATCCGTACAACATAAAAATGGGATCACTCCATTTTCAACGCGTTCCTATGGGAATTTGTATAAAGGAAAATATGTTTAACATAATTTCATTTGGAACGAATTAATTCCTTTATACAAAGTACCACTGTATATAAATTCCAATAAATAATAAATAAACAAGCAAGCAAGCAAAACCAACAGGCCTTCTTCCTGACTGCCCCTGTATCCCTGCTGAGCCATCTTATCATGTGCAACACCTATTAAAAATGCTCAGGAAGAAAATGTGAACAAGTGCCTACTAGGCCTGATGTAGGCTACATCAGAGCCGTGAATGTCAAGATGGCTCTTCTCATGCCACTCCTGGGAAACTATGCCTTTCTGAATCAGGAGGAACATTTCACACATACACACACAAATGACTCTTGACATAAATTGGTGGGCTGCTTTCCTGCAGACTCAACCAACCTGGTGCCTTGCAGAAGTCTGGGGTTGTGTTAGCCCAGGATGATGTGGAGCCACAACTAGGGTGCTTGGGGAACATGCCCTGCTTGCCCCCCCCCCCCGGCCTCCCAACCCCAGGGGACGGGATGTTGGGAACTGATAGCTGACACATGCAGGAAGGAAAAAGATGCTTGGAAACTGCCTTCCTGAAAGTGGAATGGGTTTTCTGCCCAGATGGCTTGAAGCCTTGGATAGGTCCACCCAGAGATCTCCCAAGTCTGCCTCATGCTATAACATCATCAAGATGCTTTGGTGTTAAGATTTTGAATTTATGGGCTGCAAGGAAAGGATCGGGTCCATCCCATGTTTAGCCGAACTGAGGGTACGGAATGTCTGCCAAGAGCCCAACTGCTCAGGGAACCAGAGCAGAATAGTCAGCCTTGATGCACTAAGCTGGAAATGTCTTTTTTTTTTTTTTTTTGCGGAGATGAAATCCTTGTAGCTGCAGGTGAACGAGACAGAGGGAAAGAGATTAGCCTAGAATAAGGAAATTGGAAGGGGGCCTCTCAGGCCAACAAGTCCAAACCCCTATGCTCAGTGCAGGAATCCAAGTCAAAGCACATCATCTGAGTTGTTCAAATTTCTCTTCAATGTTTCCAGCGGTTGAAGCGCTCTCCACCTTCCCCTGAGCTCAGCAGTTCCATTGTCATACTGCTCTAACAGTTAGGCTGTTTTTCTTGATAGTTATTCTTTTTAGCTTGATCTCATAGTTGCCTGTCCTGCATTCTGAGATGAGAACAGATCTTGCCCCTTCTCTGGGTGGCTGCTTTTCCAGCAGTGGACAAGTACTATCTCATCCCCTCTCGGTCTCCTGTTTCCAAGTCTAAACATGTCCAGTTCTTTCCAGATATGGCAAGGGAATGGAAAGCAGCAACCCGTGGAAAATGTAAATGGAGACAATCACAGGGGGTGACCGGCGCTGTGGCTCTGATAGAAAAGCCCTGCAGACCAACGAGAAATGGAGGGTATGAGCTTTATGCCGTCATTAGAGATGGGCATCCTGTAGTCCAAAGGCTGTGGTACTTTTGTTTGATTTGAACCAAACACCCACCTCTTGGGCTGCAGCCTCTTGATGGGAAAATATTGCAGGCAGTAAGATACACAGGTCACTAATAAAAATACTTTAACATTTCAATTATAATTCAAGTCTTGCCTCTCTAAAATAATTAACCACACAGCACTAAAAAAAACAAAACAACGAGTTCCATCTTCCCCAGTTTATTTCTGAGTTAGTGGAAGGAATGCAGAAGGACCAACGTAAGCGATTCATATCTTTATTGCATTGAAAGAAGGGGGAAATCATTTTCAAATGTACAGGCTTGGCTTCCTAACAAAAACATACCTATTTTTAACGTTCAGAAATGTACAGAATCTCTAAATTATAGAAAGTATATAAAAATTCAGTATTACTACTAGACATACAGGCAGCCCCTTCCCCCTCTATTTTACCCAGTTATTAAAGGGCTATTTCTGTTGCTTTAAAAAAAAAAAAAGAATCATTTTTAATACAAAATGTTTGTGTATTCTGAAATTCTGATGTACAAATGCGTTGTTATCTGCTAGGTCAAAGTACTACAACGGAAGTCAGTGTTCCTGAATGGAAAACACTTTTTGTAAACCGTTTTAGAGACAGTTTTTTGAGACTCTTTTTGGTATTAAACTCCAAAAATGAACTCTACCACCCTCCTTTGTTTTATAAATTGAGTATAAATCTTACTGTATTAGCACATCGAGACGTGATGGAACCCAGTGCCACAGACTACTGATCGGCATGAACTGCCGCAAACTAGCAGCATGTGCCAGTTTGTTTCCCAGGCAAACAGCGAGCACCCATTCAAGAGGCCATGCCCAGAGCAGGCGGTGCAGAGAAGCTGGGGCAATGCCTCTGAGTGGGTGCGTGCAGGAGTTAGCGGGCCTGGGAAGTGGCAAGCATTTCCTCGACCGAAAAACGAACTGGCGCAAACTGCCGCGTCGGCAGTTCATGCGTGCCCATCTCTACCGGAGACAATGAGAAGAATTCAACAGCAACTGCTTTGGTACACGTTTCATTCACTGCAGTGTGGATGACAAGGTCTATGTGTGTCGCCAGGCTTACTGATGTTTCCTTCTACAAATAAAGGAGGCAACCAGGACCTTACCGTAGCGTTCTTAAACATGGATACAGAATTGAAAGAAAACGGCCTAGCATTATCTTGGGAGTTCACACACGTATGTCATGTTTCAAAGTTTTGAAGAAAAAGCTACAAGGCTAGCACCTCAACATACTCTTTTACATTGCCTTTTGTGTATATTTTAAGCAGCTCACATTGCACTGCCTCTGCAGTATCCAGGAATAAAGAGAAAGGACAGAAGGCCTGCCTCAAATTCTCTTAATCTAGCTAGATATGTGTCCAGGTTTATACTGTGTCTATACAGGACACACAGAACTGATATATCAGTTTAAGTGTTTAAGATAAGCCTTTTGATCAACTTCCAAGAAGATACGGTAGACATCTAATAGTATTAGTCTTCACAGTTTCATGGTTGCCAGGATGTTTTTCAGAACAGGCTAAGAGATTATTCTAAGAGATTAGAGCCGATTTATCTCTAGAAATAAGGTTACCTGCAAATCCAAATCCTCATGAACACGATATCATGGTTTTCGCTCTAACTCCAGAACGAGGGAAAGTGCCTGAACAGTTGTGCTGAAAGGAGATAAGGCCTCTCACTTTATTAGGCATCTGTCAGTTTTATATGGGGAGCACAGAGGAAAAATGTCACGCACGCACAAAAACCACTGATCTTAATAATAATAATAATAATAACAATAACAACGACAATAAAAAAACGTAGGCTTCTATTAAATACAACCAATAATAGCAGCAAAATCCTTTCAACTGTATCGGCTGCTTTCACTGGGGCTTCGGTTGTTGGAATAACTGCGGTCACTTTCACTGTCAGAACCGTAGGATCTAGAAGGAGAGGAGAGGCGAAGGTGAAAACTGCTGAAACATTTCCGTCTGCACAGGCTTTTTTCCTGAACAGATATTACATGAAGCAGAACAGCATCAACTCCCTTTATAAAAGAGCCTCGTGGCGCAGTGGTTAAATGCCTGTCCTGCAAGTAAAACTGTGCTCACGACCTGGGGGTTCAATCCCCGGTAGCAGGCTCAAGGTTCACTCAGCCTTCCATCCTTCCGAGGTCGGTAAAATGAGTACCCAGCTTGCTGGGGGGGGGGCAATGTGTAGCCTGCACTCTGTAATTAAAATTGTAAACCGCCCAGAGACGACTTGTAGTAGTATGGGGCGGTATATAAGCAGAACACTTTGCTTTTGCTTTGCTTTCTCATACGACAGTCGAAGCATGAAATACATTTTTAGGAGCAGACATTGAGAACAACAGAAACTAGTGCTGCTCACGAAAACTTCCTTCCTCGCCAGAGTTAGCTCGTGCCTTTTGTGATTTTTAAGACTATCAAAGAAATAAAAAAAAACTTACAAAGGAAGGGGGAAAACAATCACAGAGTATGACCACGCAGCAGGGAAAAAGGCACTCTTTCTTCTCATTTGCTTTAGCCAACCACACAGAACTCAGCAGGGAGAGGAGAGGACATCAGCCTTGTTTGCAGCTTGTTAAATATTTAAATCCTCTCTTCTCCGCATCTGGTGCATGTGTTAGCATCCTTCTTCCCTTCCTACTCTCTTTCTTTTCCTTTTAAAGGCTTGCTGAAAGAAAAAAATCATAAAGCTTGGAGGATGATTCATGCTGATTTTCACAGAAACTTCCCTCCCAGTTTAAAAAAAGAGAGGAGAGAGAGAGAGAGAGGGAGAGAGAAGAGCAGGTTGCATATATCTGCGATCAATGAACCCACACTTCATCACTCCAAATTATAGTTTGCCGAACAGAAATCAAAATGTGAGGTAGTACAGCTGCTGAATCCAAACTGGAAACCAGTGATATTTTTGCATGTGTCTATAAGGAAGCCCTGTCTTGTTTTCAGACTAGCAATGAAAACATTCACATACCTGGACCGCCTGTTGTAACTGCGGGATCTGCGGTAGCTGTCACTCCTTTGGCTTCTGCTTCGACTCCGACTCCTGCTGTAATAACTGTCGTAGGTGTAAGACCTGCTTTTATGAGTGAAAACAATGTTTAACGCTACCTCTTATTTCACTACTTATGCTGTTAAAATTCAAGGTTGCACGGAAACTATGTTTTCATACTCTTATACTTGGTAACCAACTTTCTCATGGGAAAATTTTACAAATATACGTTACGTTCTCAGTCCGTTTGTAATGTAACAAGCATCATAGCTTGATTTACTTAACTGAAAACAATGCACATTTGGATTTTAGAATGTTTTAAAACAGGGCATTTAGGAAGAAAGAAAAAAGACATTACATTTGCTTACATTTCTACTGTTTATCTCAGTCTACCAATGTAGACATATTATTTTATTCCTCATTGGCTGAAAATGTAGTAGCCTCAAAACCATCTTACCAGTGTTATGTTATGCTACCAGTGTTCTTTTACCAATACATTACTAATCACGCATTCATTTTAAATAGTGATATTTGTCATAGCTTACCTTGATCTACTACGGTGATCATATGAGCTGCTTCTTGATCGACCTCTGCTATAGGTTCGGCTAATAAACAGGAGAAGAATGGCATTATAATCCCTACAGTTATGCTGAAAATTCAGCAGTTCTAATCAGAAAAAAATGCACCCCTAGTCTTTTATTTATTTTCTGTTAGAGGCAATTATGAACAGCCCTTCAACTTGAAACAAACTGTCTTTTTTTAAAGTTTTTTTAAAAAAATGTCTGCCAGTAAACCTGCACACTGTATGGGAGGAAGAAAAATGTAGTTTCTAGCTGATTTCAACCTCATGTACTAAATTTTGCCATCATTCACTTTTCCCTACTATTCTTCCTTTCCATCCTTTTTATGGCCACTTGCCTATGACTCCTGCCACTGTTGTAGGAACTACTCCGACTTCTCGAGCGCCTTCTGCTGTACCAGCCTCTGCTCCGGCTTCGTGTGTAGCTTCGTGACCTGCAAATGTAAAGGGCGGGCCATGAAAAGCTAGGCCAAAATGAAAACCATTTCAAGTCCGTGTGTTGGGGGGAAAAGGCCCCGTATAAATGAGACGGATAGTAGATGGGTCAGAGGAAGGGCCAGACAGACCTTTTCCAAGAGTGTTATTCATAGAAGTTATTCATAGAATCATAGAGTTGGAAGAAACCTCAAGGGCCATCTAGTCCAACCCCCTACCATGCAGGAACCCCCATCACAGGACTCCCGGCAGATGGCCATCCAGCCTCTGCTTAAAAACCTCCAAAGAAGGAGACTCCACCACCCTCCATGGCAGCATATTCCACTGCCGAACAGCTCTAACCATCATGAAGTTCTTCCTAATCTTCAAATGGAATCGCTTTTCCTGTAGTTTGAAACCACTGCCCCGAGTCCTAGTCTGTGAAGCCATGGAAAACAAACCTGTTCTCTCTTCAATATGAGATCCTTTCACATATTTAAACATAGCTATCATATCCCCCCTCAGCCTTCTTTTTGAAAGGCTAAACATTCCCAGTTCCCTAAGCCATTCCTCATAAGACATTTCCTCCAGACCTTCAACCATCCTGGTCGCCCTCCTCTGCACCCGCTCGAGGTTGTCAACATCCTTTTAAAATTGAGGCAGGCAGAACTGGACACAGGACTCCAGTGCTAGAGACAAAGCCCCAGACATGTATTAAAGATAAGATTATCAACGGAGCAATGCTGTCTTGAAAGAGCTACGCACAACGCCCTCACCTGTATGAGTCAGTGGAGCTTCTGGAGTGACTCCGGGAGCGACTATAGGAAATGGATCTGGTCCTGTGCCTGGATTTGGACTCAGACTTGCTCCGCGATCGGGTGCAGCTCCTTGACGGGCTATTTTCTGGGGTGGGAGAATCCTCCTCGGACGAGCTCTCACGATTCCTTGGCCTCCGATTGAGCCGGGCGGTCTTTCTGACTTCGTCAAACAGAGAACCTGGTCGGATCTTGTTCTTGCTTTTGATTTCTATCCTTAAGCCTGGTGGCTTTGATTCAGATGATGAGGCTGGATTTCTGGAGTCCACCGCGCTGCTAGGGCCGGCAGTGGCGGCCACGTGAAGGTTCCCGACACCCTGCAGCGGCTTCCACTTATGATCCACGGCGCTGCCTTGGGCATGGCCAGCTGTTTCACTTTTGAGCACACCTTCTACTGCAGCAGCTATGGTGAGAGGCTGAGTTCTCTCTTTTTCTCTGCTGCTTTCTTTCGCATCAGTACCTTCTTTAATCTCATTGCCTGGTTTGGCGTGTTCCATTTCAGAAGTATTATGGACCTTTGTGTTCTTATTAATTTTGATCTCCTGGACGTTCACCTTCACACTTACTGGAGTCACTTCCACGTCAGCCTTGACAGGGGAATTATGATCTGGGGTACAAATGTCCATGTCATCCATCTGGTTAACTTCTCCTTCGCTGTTGTTCTCTGCCTCGGCAGCACCAACACTTTCAGAAGTGCCCACGTTTTTGTCCAGTTTTGGATCGTGGGCTGAAGAAGACGGTCTGTCATCTTTACTACGTTGGTCAGCAGGTGACGCAGGAGCTGCTGCTTTTTCAGAGACCGCCTTCTGTTTATGCAGCTTTCCGTCGTCCCTTGCTTTCTCTTGGACCGCTTTACCACCTTCCACCTTCTGATCTTGATTTTTATCTTTCACCTCGGCTGCCGCTTGCTTCTTGCCGTCCTCCTTTGCTTCTGCCTTCACAGCTGGGCCTTCTTCCTCTTCTTCCTCTTCGCCAAACTCCAGCGGAGGCTGCCAATGAAATATCTCTTTTTGTTTTGGAACCTTCTGCTTCTTCTCTTTTTTACCCTTGGACTTCTCTTTAGATTTTTTGGAACGGCCTTTTTTGAGGCTCCTTTTGGAACCGTGCTTTTGCTTTCGGGGCTTCCCCCTTGCGCTGGAATGGGAACGAGAGCTCTCTGTTTCGGAAAGGGAAGACTGCTCGCCTGCCTTCAGCACCCCGGAGGAGGAATCCAACGGTGCCTTGCCTTTGACAAGTTCAGGATCTGCATCCGAGTCCGACGTGGCCTCGCCTTCCTCCTTACTCGAAGGCAACCTTGACTCTTCCTCACTGTTTCTGCTGCCACCTCTTTCTGAAGGCGATTCCGAATCCCACTTACTGCCCGCTCGGGTTTTCCTTCGGGCTTTCCGCACACTTTTTGGAGACTCTGGTTTCTCCCTCAGATTTCTTTTTCTGGAGCGGTCACTGCCTTGCTCAGACAGAGGTTTTCCTCCTGCCCATCGAAAGCAGAGCTGTTTTTCTTACGTTTCCGATGACGTTTTTCTGGCCGTGCCTGCTCTTTGGCTTGGGCTGGCTGTGGCTTGGCTGGTGGCTCGCTATCGGTGGAGAACACCGAGGACGACCGGCTTGTACTCTCTCTTGGTCTCTGAGAAGCCGTGTCTTTTGCATAAGGCAAAGTGCTTTCAGAACTGCTCTGCCTTTTCTTCGACAGGTCTGCATGTTTCTCTTTGTAATCAGATTTCGTTTTGCTCTTCTGTCGGTCATCCTCACTTAAAGAGAAGTAAGAGGATGACCCACTGTAGCATGAGCGGTCACTGGGGTATTTGTTCCTTGAACGGGATCTAACTGTTGACCGTGACCTAGAACTGGATGGACTTCTCGACCTTGAGGAAGACTTGGTGTAAGATCTGCTTCTTGACCTTCGCCAACTATGTGAACTTCTGTCACTCCACTTTTTGGAATCATCGCTCCGGCCGCTATCGGGACTCTTCTGTCGCTTATGGTATGAAGAGGTGGAGCCAGTGGCTTGGACGGTTTCTACGACGTAGGCCGTTTGAGCAGGTATTACATGGGTGGTCTTGGCTTTCATTTCCTGAATTCGCTCGTAGGACGGTTTCCATGGCTTTTGCCCAGGTTTCCATCTCGAAGGTGGAGGGCTGTCACTTAGGGGGATCACGGGAATGCTTTCCGTAACAACGGGTTGTATCACAACTTTGTCATTCTGTGGCAATGCGGTTCTTACAGGCTCAACCTTAACTGGCTTACATTCATTGAGAGGAGTTGTAACCTTTTTGGGTGAAGTGGGCACCGCCTTCAGAGGCTTAGAAGCTGAACTGGATCTTGATTTAGACCTGCTCCTAGACCGAGATGATTTGCAAGCATTTCTTGACCTAGAGCTTTTTCTGGAGTAAGTTCTGGATCTGGAGCCAGACCTAGACCGGGACCTGGACCTGGACCTGGACCTGGAGTAGGATCGGGAATCTCGGCTGGATAAAGACAATGAACTTTGCTTCTCCCTCTCCGATTTAGACCAGCCTCTTCTAGAAGAGTTGTCCTTAGAAGTCAGTGAGGAAGAATGAGACACCAGCTCAGGCTCGCAAGGCGATTTTGTCCTTCTAGCAGAAGGAGGTGATGAGTCCATCTCTGTTGAAGGCGATAATCTCTTCTTTTTAATTTGTTTGTGTCTCTTCAAATGTTTTTGCTTCTTCGCCTTCTTTTTGTGCTTTGCCTTCTTCTCTTTCCGATGTCTTTTCTGGTGCCCACCATATTTAGCACTACTTAGATCTGAGTAACCATTGTGGGACCAAGACCCTGATCTCTGCGACCGGCTCCTTTCATCCCACCTTCCTGGGTCGCTCAGCCTACAGATAAAGTAAGTGGGTATCGTTACTATTGGATCTGCGGGATTGTTTTCTTAAAATACAAGTTCCATGGCACTCAGAGCACAGGTAATGAGTCCCCCCCCCAGAATGGAGAAATCAAGGAACAGAATACCACTAGATAAGCCTGAATAAACAGAGGTTACATGGATTGTCTACATGCCTTAAATATAACGTTACGTGCCAATGACTATGAACATACGTACTTCTTTTTGCTCACGGATTATCTGTTTTCAGTATTTAGAAGTCTATCCTTTTGAGCAAATTACATGGATGACCATTCAGATTCAAGTCTTTGCATGAACAGGTGCTCATGGAAACAATTCCAAAAACCCACCTTACAGGTATCTCAATTGCCAGATGCTTTATATGAAGAGATCGAAACGGAGCGAGGGGTGTCAATGGATGCTTCAGAAACAGCTATATTTTTATCCTGTTTTAAAACAGCTTTGAAGCAGTTCAGGGGTTGTTTTACAACCTCACTCCCAAGCTCAAGGAGATTTCGAGAAACAAAATTCACAAAACCATTTATAATAGTTTTGCGCTTGCTAAGCCTGACCACGAGAGGATGTAAACCATAATGCAAAACTTTCAAGGAAGGCTTCCCTACCCATCCAGCCTTTAATTCCTCACTTGTACTATTAAAAAATGAAACAAGCATGTACAACCAAACATTTCTAAATGGCAGTTGCAACAGATGCTTTATGCTCTATGTTGTCCTTCAGTGTTGGAAGCTGCCTTGGTTCCTTTCCAAGGAGACAGGCAGGTTAAAATATTTTAAACAAATACAGTACATTTATAACAGGGTGGGTCAACTCAAGGGGCTTTCCCAATGCATCAGCCTCAGTGATGGCCATTTCCACATTATTTCTATTAAATGTAAACAGGAGCACTCATATAGGCCTTCCTATCTCCAGCCCACCCCATTCTGGGGGTATGTGTCTGGAGATCCTTAGGGAACCCAAAAACACCACGTGAAAACCACCCATCATGGAAACTCCCAGCAGCAAAAGTAGGTCATTTTCCCACAAAAAGAGGAGACGAAAAAAAATACATATTGGGCAACCCATGGGTAGCTGTATGTGGCCCATGGATCACATTTAGCCCACCCTCTCTTATACAGTCTGTAGTTGACGGTACTTAATTTATTTATGCTGTGCTTTTTTAAATAACATAGTCATCTTAAAAGGCAGGTGTATACATTTATACAACAGGCATGTCCAAACTCCGGCCCTCCAGAAGTTTTTGGACCACAACTCCCACAGTCCTTTGTAATTGGAAATACAGGCTTGGAATTCTGGGAGTTGTGGTCCAAAACACCACGAGAGCCGAAGTTTGGACATGCCTGTTATACAAGATATTTATATAGTGATAAAAATGGGTGGTTCTTAGAAAACTGCCACGCAAGGAATTAGTTCATTCAGTTTATTAGACAGATATAGGAACACAGAGTTATAGGTAATATATAGCAAGAATATAGCAAGCAGGTATCACACACAAAGCAAGTATCATGCACAGCAAAGATGTTAGTGGGAGTTCCATCACAGCATAGTTGGCCCATAGTACGGACCGAAACCCTGCTGGTTTGGCCTCTCCCTAAGTGGTCTCTTACACTTTTTATACCTTTTTTGTAACCGCAGCTTACGCATGTTATACGTAATGCTTTCTTAGATCACACCCGGTTAGCTATCATGATTCTTAGAATGACCTGACCTTATTTCCCAGTTCAAAGCTGGTTCTCCATTAATGGCTAACAGCCATATGTTGCTCTCAGCAAAATGATACCTCGGCACTAGATAGTGTCAACATGGGCTATTGTGACCTTAGTCTTGTCTTCTTACTTCCTAGCTTGGGTCCATTTTAGCTAACCACAAAATATCTGCTGATCTTCATAGACTGGTACCCACACGCTTTATCTCTTTTTGTGGTTATGCCAATCCCTTAGTTGTGTCAATGAGACCTTCAGGGAAATGTATCTGACACCCATAGTTGGGTTTAACACTTTAGTATTGTTTATAATAGTTTTTGCTTTTCTCATGTTTATAAATCCTTATCAATAGCATTATAGATTTTCAGAAAAAAAAAGCTTACTTGTCCCCTTTACTCCATTTTTCTCCACTGGGTGGCCTGTAGGCTCTTAAGCGCTGCATTTCTTCTTTCCAGTGTGGGGGAGTTTCACTGCTCCCCTCATTATCAGATTCTGAACACGAGCGAGAATGAGGTGGTGTGTGATATCGCTGCAAAAATACAACAAAGCAGCATTATGTAAAACCCACGAGACAGGCAATTATCTAGCAACTTTCAGGTTTGTGAAAAACCACATGTGTACGGGTGCATCTGTGCGTGCAAAAGAGAATACATGCTGAATATACATTACCCCCTGAACGTAGCTGTTTATTTACATGTATGAAATGTGGAAAAGCCAATTTCACACTCCAAAATTATAATTATTCGGGGACAGAAAATTCTATTATAAGGGCGGAGGGAGGCCTGCAGAACTCAGAAATTATACTTTTATATGGGAGAACATATAGATCAACAAAAGGCTGAGTTGAATAATGCTCAATATTGCACTTTTTATCTATTGCATTTAAAAAAAACTCAAGTAAGCTTTTTTTCCTGGTCCTATATTAGTTCTCTACCCAGTTTTTTTTTGGCATACTATTCTTTCCATTACAAGAAGCCCATCTTCTCATAAAAACATGACATTCATTTAACATCATTTAATTTTAGTTTATTTTTTAATTTTCCTCTGAATGACCCAGCTAATGAACAGTGTTTAGCTGAACAGCTTGCCTGTGTATCTTTAACCAGCTGAGCCAATAAAAGGCTTCCTTTTGGTATAATTTTGTGGCATACAAACCAACACTACCTCCCATCAACTTACATGAAGTCTTATAGGCTCAAAAAAATAATAGAGACTTTCTACATACACAGTTTCTTTCTAGGATCAAACATTTCCAGTTCTTAATTCTATCCTGGGTTTCTATCTATCTGATAGGCAATCAGGATTGACACTTACTGTAATCAGCATTTTCTTCATTAAGCTGACCTGACTCAAACCTCACCAGAGGCACACAAAATCTTCTCCACCTTTTTGGCAAGTTGACTATACCGGTGGTCCCCAACCCCCGGGCCGCGGACCGGTGCCGGTCCATGGACCGGTCGGCACCGGGCCGCCTGGGGAGGCCAGGGAGGCTCCTCCCCTTTTCCTCCGCCGCCCTCCTCCTCCTCCTCTTCTCTCCCGCGGGCGGCCGGTGGAGGAGGAAGGCTGGAGGAGCTGCCCCCGCCGCCGCTCCACTGGGAGAGGAAGAAGGAAGGAAGGAGCGGCCGCTCCCGTCCCCTGCCCCCCCCCCACACACACACAGAGAGAGAGAGGCCGGGCCCCCCAGCCCCCCCAACCGGAGTTTGCCGGTGAAGACGGGAACGGTGAGTCCCTCTGTGTGTTTTGTGTGTGTAGGTGTCTGCCTGCCGGCGCGACCCTCCCCCAGCCCCCGGCATTGCAGGGTCCCGAGCGCGGTGGGTGCCCGAGGGGGAAGAAGGTATGGGGGGGCGGGACCGCCCCGTTGCAGCCCATCCCAAGCCCGTCCCGGGGCGCACGTGGCCGGGCGGGCGGGCAGGGCGCTCCGCAGCTGCCTTGCCTGCCTTGCCCGCCCGCCGGCCCGCCCCCGACGGGACATGCATGGCGGGAGGTTATTGCGGGTGGGTGGGTTGGGTGGGAAGGAGGGTGGTGGCGGCGGTTGTAACGTGTGTGTGTGTGTATGTATGTGCGCGCGCGCGTGGAGGCAGTGGTCCCTTCTTGGAAGCGGAACCGGGCGGCGCAGAGACGCCACCCCCCCACCGGCCTCCCTCCCCTCCCCCCTCCCGTTCGCCTGCCCGAAGGCAGCTGCGGAGCGCCCTGCCCTCCGCCCGCCGGCCCGCCCCCGACGGGACATGCATGGCGGGAGGTTATTGCGGGTGGGTGGGTTGGGTGGGAAGGAGCGGTGGTGGCGGCGGTTGTAACGTGTGTGTGTGTGTATGTGCGCGCGCGCGTGGAGGCAGTGGTCCCTCCTTGGAAGCGGAACCGGGCGGCGCAGAGACGCCACCCCCCCACCGGCCTCCCTCCCCTCCCCCCTCCCGTTCGCCCGCCCGAAGGCCGCAGCCGGAGGCAAGGAGATGCCCGAGGGTGCCACCGGGACCGCCGAGCCGCCGCTGGCGCCGCCCCACCGAGATGGGCCGACAAGAGGAGGAGGCGGGGGCCGCCGACAAGAGGAGGAGGCGGGGGGCCGCCTGCCCAGGAGCCCCGGGCTCCCCCCCACCCCCCCCGCCCGTGCGCGCGGGGGGGAGCGGCACGCCCGACGCCCCCAGCTGGCGAGCGCCGCCGCCGCCGCCACTTCTCCCCGTGCCCCCCCCGCAAGGCACACACGCCAAGCCCCCCCCTCCTCCCCTCCCCCCCACACCCTCCCCTGCCCCCCCCCGCCCGACCCCCACCCCCCCATCTCCCCCCCCCACCCCCACCCCCACCCCCGGGCCACGGAAAAATCATCAAACATTTACTGGTCCGTGGGGACAAAAAGGTTGGGGAGCACTGGACTATACTATACTGCCCCTCCCCCGACGCCCAGTCAAGGAGAAGCAGGAATCCTACTAAAGGTAATTGTTAATGAGCCAAAGAGACAAGACAACAAGCAGGTTGGCTTAAGTCCGGCATGTCCAAACTTCGGACGCCAGATGTTTTGGACCACAACTCCCACAGACCTTTGCCATTGACAATCTAAGCTTAGAATTTTTGGAGTTGTAGTCCAAAACATCAGCAGGGCTGAAGTTTAGACATGCCTGGCTTAAGTTAAACCCTTAGAAAAGTTACAAAATGTGAACTGGAAAGAAATAAGGAAAAAAACCTACTATTGTGCCTCTCCCTCTGATTTTTCTTCCAGATTTTGACACTGAGGGCTTCTGGTCAGTCAAAACAGGGGCTACATCAAGGGGCTTCCTTAAATATTAAGAACGATGCAGATGTAAGGAAAGCAGCACTGAAAACAAATATCAATCCTTTTTTTATATAAGCACAAGGCCAAGCCTGACCATGTGACTCCAACGATCATACACAACTACCTCTCTGCTTGTATCCAAATGATCTCCTGCTCAGTCACAAACACAGGTAAGGACACAGCCCATTTATGATGGTGGAGCTTCAAATAAGCAGCCTTTTCTCTTCCCAAGAATTATGAGATGTTCACTCAAGATTTTTTTAAAAAGCTTCTACAGCTCTGATTTGGATGCGGACCCATTCTGTCATGTGGCCACCGAATGAATGGGACGGACACTAAAGACTTGGCTGCTCTCTTTTCCAAGCCAGAAAATCTCTTTACGGGAACTGACTGACTTCTTCCTGACATAATTCCCTAAAGAGGCTAGTTAGTAAATGAGTTCCTAATGAAGAGTGGCTGCTAACATTCCCCGGGGCAGCACTCCCTGAGGGCCAAAGGGAAACTTTCCAACACAGATCAGGGGACGTTCCCTGAACTGGACTCATGTCCGCGGCACCTGCTTCGGGGCTTCCTCTTGTCCTGCTTGGCAGGACTGCTCATTATTCAAAACAGATGCACTGCACAACAGGCACTGGCGTTAGAACCACCTCACCTGTGTGGAGGGTATCCTCAGGGTGTACAAAATGCAATATAATCTTGGGGGAAAGACTGCTTAAAATTAGTGACACCTCGACAGAATTAATGAAGCATCCACCCCAAAGTTAAGGATCGAGACATGAAATTAGGGGGTGTGCACATTTCGTAAGCCATAAGGATCAAGGTGGAGAGCTAATGTGGTGCGCTGGATACTTTCAGACTAATATTGAGGAGAGTTGAGTTCAAATCTGTTTTCAGGCATCAAAACTCACTGGGAGGTAAAAACGGTTAACAACTCCATGGACACCCTATTGAGGTTGCTGCAAACCTGAAGTGACTTGATGGCATGTAAAGGCAACACAAGGTCAGAGTCACTACAACTAATGCAAAGCTCGTTTCCCCAAAGATGTAGGCTACGCATCCCAAGAACTGAAGGCATCGGGGCTTCTTCGCCTTGTGTGTGTGCTGTGTCGTTACAGTCGTGACCGACTCTTTGTGACTCCACGCACTTACATCTGTCTGTGTGCATGCAGGGTAAACTTTGTTATGTGGTAAATGAAGTACTTAAACTGAGCCGAGCCAAATCAAACTAAAAGCTTATCCAGACCGGTGTTCTGCAATCTCAAGAGCCAATGAGATCCCTACGGGCTGATACTTGAAGAGGTTATGATGCCCAGCATACACACAGTTCATGCGGAGGGCATCTCTACATCCAACAATACCCATAATTTAGAAACAGAACACAACGGAAAGAATACAAAAACCCTGGCAGCAGAATATGACACTTTAGGACTGTTCCTCTGAATGGCACCTTGTGCAGGCTGGATTCCTGGCTAGAAACAGGCTTTTCTTTTAGTAAAGAACAAAAGACGGCCGCTCCTAAATGTAAAATACATTTTTTTCAGTCACTGAATATTATCAGCAAGCATCCCCTCAAAGATACAGGCATGTGCACATTGAATCCTTGCGATGTGTACGCTTCAAATCAAGGGGATCCACAACTGACCAGAAAACACACCTGCAGGTCAAGGAGCATTGAATACGAACATTTCCACTAAGGGGGGAACACAAGCAAATTAAGAAAACTTTGCTGCGTACGTCTCAGGCTCTGCATTTGTAGTGGGTGCATCTCTTCTCAGCAAAAATCTGTTTTCAGGCACTGGAGGAATTTCTTCAGGACGGACAACAGGTTTGTCTCTCTTCCCATTCAAATCCACTGTTTTTTCATTGGCTTCATTTCTCTCGGAGTTGCTGGTGGAAAGAGAACAATTGTTCACATTCCCGGACAGTAGAACTTGTCAATGTTCTGAGCATCTAAATGGGAATGTGTATGTGGTGAAACACATCCTTTTGGATGGCCACTTTTTAGTTTAAATGCTCTTAGCCTCTCAACATTCACCCCCACCCCACCCCCAGCTGCACATTAAATAAGCAACTGGCGAATTCCCAACACTTCCGTTGATTCCCAGTTCACCTCCTAAATGTCGTCAAGTCTACACAATTCCCTTCTCCAAATAACTCTTCTGGTACGGAGACGCATCAGAGGCAACAATGATACTTCAAGAGCACTGACACTTCTACAGTTTTCAAACTGCCTACCTGGAGGTTCCACTGAGCTGGAGGAACTCTTTTCACTATAATTTGCATTGGTTTAAATGGCTTGGCACTTCAAAAACCTATCTCTGAATCTAGTAGTGATAAAGAAACTTCCCTAGTGCTTCTAATGAACATGTCTTAAGTACAGTGGTACCTTGTATAAAGGAATTAATTTGTTCCAAATGAAATTATGTTAAGCAAATTTTCCTTTATACAAAATTTGACTAGGAATGCATTGAAAGAGTAATTCCCTAATCGCGACCATTTTTATGTTGCACGGATTCGCCCCACAGACGATTCTGTTAAGCAAATTTCCCCTATCTCCGAATTTTTTATGTTGTACAGATTTTATGTTATATAAACTGTTTGTTATACAAGGCTCCACTGTACCTTCTTTGGCTTGACACCCGCTTGTTCTTGGTCTCTTCTTTCTTTCTTTCCTCCCTCCTTCGCTTCCGTGACTGTTTAATTTTGGTTCTTCTCTTGCGTTTCCTCCTCCGGCTTCTCTCATTTTCAGATTCACTTTCAGAGGAGGATTCTGACGAAGTAGAGGAACTGCTGGTCGAGCTATCTGATGCTTCTGAGTGAGTAGAGACCCTTCTCTTCTTCTCCAGCACTTAAGATGACAAATAGATTTTTATTATTGCTTCTTAAAAACTTGTCTTGTTTATTGTTTTGAGTTATACACCACCCCAGAGTGCTCGGAGCATTCTCTGGGCAGTTTAAAATGCATTCCACCCACTCTCAGCGGGCTGGACACTCATTGTATTGACCTCAAAAGGACAGAAAGCAAAGTGTTCTGCTTATATACCGCCCCATACCACTACAAGTAGTCTCTGGGCGGTTTTACAATTTTGATTGCAGTGTGCAGGCTACACATTGCCTCCCCAGCGAGCTGGGTACTCATTTTACCGACCTCGGAAGGATGGAAGGCTGAGTGAACCTTGAGCCTGCTACCGGGATTGAACCCAGGTCGTGAGCACAGTTTTACCTGCAGAACAGGCATTTAACCACTGCGCCACGAGGCTCTTCTAAGATTGAGTCAACCTTGAACTGGCTGCTGGGATCAAATGCAGGTTGTGAACAGAGGCTTAACTGCAGTACTGCAGTTTAACTACCGAGCCATGGGGCTTGCTGATTTAGATTCATATTCAGCACAGAAATAACAAGGGACATGATCTACAGTCTGGTGCAGGCTGTAGCTGCACTGCAACAGTGACACAAGCATGCACATCCAATACCCTGTTTCCCTGAAAATAAGACCTCCCCAAAAAATAAGCCCTAGCAGGATTTCTATGCATTTGTTAAATATAAGCCCTACCCTGATAATAAGACCTAGTGATAGGCGTGTGCAGGGCTGACATTCAAGCATATTATACTTAACAAAAGTAAGACATCCCCTGAAAATAAGCCCTAGTGTGTCTTCTTGAGAAAAAATAAATATAAGACAGTGTCTTATTTTCGGGGAAACACGGTAGCTGTAGTTCAGGTATGTCCAAACTTCGGCCCTCCTGAAGTTTTGGACCACAACTCCCAGAATTCTAAGCTTAGATTGCCAAAGGGAAAGGACTGTGGGAGTTGTGGCCAAAAACATCTGGAGGGCCGAAGTTTGGACATGCCTGTCTGTAGTTCATAATTATCTGGAGGGCACACGAGTAAGAAAGCTACACTGTTTTATAGAGCTAACAAATTCAATGTATACAGCTACATCATGAAAATCTCCTATTTTATAGGCATTTAAACACAGGAAAATGAACAGTAATCCTTCAATCCTTTTTTTGTCATCAAAGCATTGTCAATGAAGCACTTGAATGGACCGTTAATGTTCTTATTTTAATCAATGAAGGAATCAAAAGCCTGCCACAAATTTACTCAATTCAATACAGTACTAAGGATCAAATCATGTACCCCCACACAGAAAAAGAATTTTTTTTTGCTAAATTCTGCAAAACACTATTTTAAAACAGATATATGATCAAAGCATATTTTAAAAGTTCATTTTAAAATTCTAATGCAAACTGCGTCCTGTAAAATCTATAGATCTGGTATGAATTACTTCTCTTCCCCACCACTCAGAACAAGAATCTAAAGGCTCACCATCTTTGGCAGATTTTGTAACCAGCACTCCACAGTCGATAACTCGTACGTCAGCATAGGGCCTACTGGCAGTATCCGTTTTCAGATTTTCTATTTGTTCTATCACTTCAAAACCGGAAATAACTAATCCAAAGACAACATGTACACTGCAGAAATATAAGACGCAAAGAGTATGCTGGTTTATATAAAAGACATGTACAGGACTGACTTCTTTCTGTAGCTAATGTTATTCCCACAAAGGAAAATTCAGCCTTTTTACATGAAAGTGTTAAGAATATTGTCATAATCTGGTACGAAATGCAAGACCAACATTTCATATTCTGGTACAGCTGATCATGTTTTACCTAAGACACAGATAGGAGTCACACGTTGCCTGGTTTTAATTACAATGATGGATTGTACCAGGGAAAGACTCCAGGCCTTTGGGGAAGTATTTTTTATATAAATTATTTATAAATTGAGTTTGTTTCAGAAACTTTCAAGAAAATGCCATTCAAAACGTTTCAGAGTTCAAGGCCTTTTTTATTCTTATGGTTTTCACTAAGTCTCCTGTGCTCACCATATGAAAAAGCCGCATACACATTAATCTAAAATTGTACATTAATCTACTGTACACATTAATCTAAAATTGAGAGGACAAGAATGATCCCTCCGTTTGCTTTCTTCATTTAAATGCTCATTCTGCACATGCACAACAATATTTTCACAATGTCTGGTCCTGCTTCTCTATCCTACTTTTATGTGACCAATCCCCCTATGACAGCGATGGCGAACCTTTTAGAGACCGAGTGAGTGCCCAAACTGCGATTCAAAACCCAGTAATTATTCACGGAGTGCCAATTACAGCAGTTTAACCAGGATACAGGTGGCTGTGAGGGGGTGATGTCGGGTGCTCAGAGAAAGGGCTCCGAGTGGCACCTTTGGCACCCGTGCCATAGGTTCGCCAGCGCTGCCCTATGACATGACTTAGAGAGGGTGTGCTTGGTCAAAGCCTAGGACACTTTAAAAAAGGACAGGGATTTACACCTGCACTTCCTGATTCAAGTTCAATATGAAGCTACACTCAGTTTCAACTGGGTACATGCGCTGGAGAGGCTTCCAGTTGACTGAGCATAATTGTTTTTATGGGCAAAATTATAAATAAAGATCTATTTCTTACCCATCAAGATGAGGAGCAGGCTTTGTAGTTCTGATTAACATCAATATACATGAGATGAATTTTTTGTGTGTGTGGGGAAAAAACCAGGTGTTCAGATGAAGAGGTAAAAGGCAGAACGGTACATATAACGAAAAAGTAAAGAAAGACAAAGTAGAACAGTTAATTTTGTACATAACCCTTGGATGCATTCTAAACATAGGGACTAGATTATATTTTTTAGTAGAGATTAACATTACAACATAAAACCACACTTCAATGGTTTTTTTTTGTCTGATTAAGATGAAATGCATGCAATGCATATAAACTAATCATCGTTTCAATTTCACCATGGCCAGAATTAGACCAGTTTTAATTGGGTATGCATATATTTTAACTACGGCAGCCACATTTGCATTGTCCTATGTGAGACTAAAATTTCTTTCTTGGCAATAAAATTTACACATCACAACAATACATTATGTACTGACAATACTAATATCGCTGTATGCTACAGCTCTTAGCCCTCAGATATTTTAGACACAAGAGAGGCATAAAATCAGTTTTTGCAAATGGTCTCAAGCTTACAATGGAAATCTTTAAATGGCTAATCATTCAGGAAATCCAACACAGTTCACTGGGCCATATTCCCAGATTAGCATGTATTGAAATGCCATTAATTTGCATGATGTGATAGTATGCAGCTATTCAGTGGTCACAAGCACCAGCTAAATTTAAATCTCTAATTCTGGATTATGTACCAGTTTTTACTGAAATGCTTCTAGCATCTTAAAAAGAATGAAAGTCGCCCTCTGAAACACTTGGAGTGTCTTCAACATATTTCTGCTTTGCAGAGAAGGAATAGGATATTTCAGGGGGGGGGGGGAACACATAAGAAGCACTTTCAAAATGATTTCTAGGCAGACAGTGCCAAAATCCCAAGAGAAACTAAAGGGGGATCCAATCAGTCTATTGCATCCCAAACATTTAAAAAACGTACTTCCACTTCTAAAATGGCATCTGTTTCAACTTAGTCATCTTATCTGCCATAGTTTAAGGAGGTTTTAAAATCATGGCAATTGGAAGCAAATATTATGTTTGAAATTTAATTCATCTAAACATGGCACCAGTTGTTATTTAGCCCTCTTCACTCATGCAATCCAACAGTTATACAGGGAGCTACGTTCCCCATCTGTATAAAGGGAAGTTATAGTCGAGTTTATAAAAAGGAAGGAACCGCCAGCTTCAGGGACACAATTACACTCCAGGTGTAATACTGTTTCCCCCCCTCTGTATCACACAGAGTATTTCTGTAGCCAAAAAAAAAGAAACAAGGAACACTGCAGACTTCATAACTGTGAGGAGCCTATGAAACATGTGGTCCGTTACTGTAGGTAAATTGTATATTTCTGTGATTGTGTATCCTATAAATTACTAAAAACCCACTGGGCTGATCCACAAGCTAGATTGCAGTGGCATATATGATACTGAGAGGAGAAATCTGCCCGCGTCTTTGTTACGGTCTCACTGAAATAAAGAGAGAAAGGTTTATATGGCTCAAAGTGAAGCTTGGAAAGAAAACGACTGTATCTCTGGAGTGTTCTAAAATACCAGGCAATTTCACACTTGACCCATATGCTCAGCTTGCACAGGAAAAACAGTGAAGACTGAACATATACTTAAGGATCCCAGGTACCACTGAATGTTCAACAGACAAGGGACAGAATGGATCACCACATGTTACCTGGCAGTAATAGTTGCTTCTTAGATTTGGCTCATACACTGTTCTGCTGTAGTTACAATTAGGTCTAACCCTGCACTGCCAGCTTCCCACACAGGTCATGTTATGAGCTGGCTTTCAGTGAAATAATTAAGCTTGCCAGGCATTCCTACAGGAGGTGGACGCACAAGCTCAAATGTTATTCCAACCGTGGTGTGTCCTGAGTAGTTACTGGCTTGTCCCTTGGCCTCAATTCCCATAACTATAAAATGGGACCCATCCAGCAAAGAGGCTCTTAAGATGTATCAGACATAACATTGCAAAGCGATTTGCACACTAGGAACTACAGCATATGTTAATGAAAAGAAAATTTTGATTTCAAGTCCTAAAAAAGTTACCAGGGGGTACATTAACTCAAAAAGAAAAAAAACAATGCTACCAGATACCAACCTTAGTCTGAAAGCTGATTGCCCATTAAGAGTCACTGTAACATTTCTACTTATTTATTTATTACATTTTTGTCCCACCCATCTGGCCAAAATGTCACTCTTAATTTCTTAATTTCATAGTTAAGAGAATTCTGTGTCCTATTATTATTTAGCCATAGACATATAAATTCATTTTCAAAAAGAGAGTGGGAGACAAAACAACTGTACCTTTGAGTAGCTGGAATAGCAAGTGTTATCAAAATACACTCCCCACCCCTCCCGTGTTTTACACATCCAAAATCATGGACATTTTTATGATATATTTCTGGACAACCATTTTTCATCAATGTTATTTCCGCAGGATGTTTATTGCACAGCTACAGCTAAGAAGACAAGCTGGTCACTGCCCCATTTCTTGCATTTATTTTATTTTATTATTTATTTGGCTTTTATACCGCCCATCTAGACCAAGAGCTGAAGGTATATTCTCCTCCTAAGGAAGAGTTTCTTAGAAAATGTTGCATTCCAGAGCTCTTTTTTCCCCAGGAAATGACTAGTCTTCTACAAAGCACTGATAAATTCAATAGTGCACCTTGGAACAGAATCCTGAATGAAGCCAGCCCATCTTCCTACCTCTGAGTATTTTCATAAATACACCCTGTCTCTCTCCAAGTTGGCACTATGCTCCCCCTTCCAAAGAACTTCAACACCACAAGATTTAATGCATATATGAGCAGAAAAGGACAAGAAAGACAGAAAGAAAAGAGAGAAGAGAAAAAAACACAGCCTTAGAGGAATGAGACATTACCTTTGGAGCGCACGATGTAACACTGTTTCTGTAAATTTTACACAAAAATGGCAAGAAATAAATTGTAGTACAATTCCAGACAAAAAACGGAATCTATGTTTAATACAAAGTTAAAATATTTTTTCAAGTGAATGCAGTTTTCAAAGTGTATGCAAAACCAAGGACACTTGTGTTAAAAACAGGGCTCTAAATTTTCTTTAGGCTCATATTTAAGAAACTCATTTCATGTTCAAGGTTATACCAGGAAAGAGATGTCTTGAACGTGTTTGCAAGTACCAATAGCGTCTTAAGACCTCTGCCTGGAAGAGCAAACATATTCCTTCCTATGCTTTCCCCACAAAGAACGCAACCCCCCCCCCACCTCTGGTTTAAGTGATTTGCTATCCGAGAGTAAAAAACGGCACTCCACTTCTTTACGACAGACCACTGAAAGGATAACGTTCTAATTTAAAATCTTATAAACAGGGCTATACTCACAATGGAACCTAAAAAAAAACTTGTATTGTGGTTTTTTTCACTCTCCCCCACCCGAATAACAGCCACCAAGAAGTATACAATATACAGTGGTGCCCCGACTTAAGAGCAGCTCGACTTAAGAGCTGAAAACTGTTGGCATTTTAACTGCCGCCTTACAAATTTTAGATATGGTCTGCTCGACTTACAAATATGTTTTTCATTTCTTAAAATTATTTAACTTATTTTTTCAATTTTTTTAGATAGGTACCCTGACTTAAGAGTAGTTCGACTTAAGAGCATGCATTTGGAATGGATTAAGTTCGGAAGCTGAGGTACAAGTGTATTACAATTTCATTTCCATAGGTGTAACTCACATCCCATAGTCAGTCAAAAATGGGGCCAGGATTACACTCCTGTATTTTAATAAACCAGATTATGGGTTAAAAAGATCAGTAACTAGTACCTAACTCTTAGAACTCTGTAATCAATATATAAACACTAATGTACAGCCATAATTTATTTGTCCATGCTTCATCGTGCAGCTTCAGTACCTCTGGGTCAGAAACAAGCCCCATTGTTATCAAGATTTAGTACCAGGGAGGCTCTATTCTCTTCAGGTACTAAAGCAGTATGTTTTTTAAACATTCCCATTTACTGTAAAACCTGCTTTACACGAAATCACACAGAAAGCATGGGAAAGTAGGTTACTATTTCTAAAAATTATTATCACAGGAGAAAAGTAATGAAAAGGGACACACACACACACACACACACACACACACACACACACACACACACCCCTTAGATCTTGAGACTACCAATTTAGCGAAAAAGAGAACTAAGCAAAAACAAACCTTTGTCACAGTACGTTCCAGACACACAAACCTGCCACAGCGCTTAGCATTTTCTTAACAGAATGTTCCCCAAATGACTATTTGAAGTGAAAAGTAACAAAACTGTAACGCAAAGTCTACACATTTCCTATTTACAGTATCTCTGCAACCTTAAAAACTGCTCTATTTTTTCCCAGGTTGTACTTTACAAAAAGATACAGAACTGTTCCTAATATTTACAACTACTGTACTCAGAAACAAAAGTTGGCAAATTTAACGGCACAAGGGTGGTGTGTTTGCATAAATTTCTTTCTTTGTATAATGTTAAATATTTGTGCAAGTATACATTAGTGGGGTAGATTCACTGCCAACTGATGGCATGACGAAGTCACATGACTGCTGGCAGACTTATTTTTGTCTATACTACCTAGTTCATATGCTATCTGTCTGGTACCCCCCCCCCCCCCCCACAAAAAAATACTATAGGCATTTCAAAGGCTTGCAAGCACTCAATTCTCCCATGACAACAGACCTTGGTCTCAACTCCCCAAATGAGATACTTATGGGACTCTACTCAATTAATCTTATTTTGGATAAATGAAACTGGCATTAACTCAGGGGTGGGGAAAGTGTGGCCCACATGGAGATTCTGGGCCTGTGAAGATTGACCATCCAACATTACACTTTAGTATTGGGACAGTTTACTTAAAATCTGCATTTCCTGAAACAATCAAAAGCACTGAAGCTCCATCCGTTACCCGTGAGCATTATAACACAGATGTACTGTATTTGGTAAATATAACCACCACCACCACGTTTGAATTGCAGAACTGGATGGGACCCTACGGACCATCACGTCCAGCTCCTGTCAAGGAGGCCCAGTGGGGACTTGAATTTGTTTTAATGCCAATGCAGCCAACGGACTATATTTCTTTTTGGGCAGGCATCGCTGATATTAGTCAGAACAATGTTCATCTACGGGAATCTATAATTAACCTGAAATAAAAGCTTCTGATATCCTTACAAACTGTGTTTGAGGAGAAAGGGGGGAAGAGGCAGTGCACGAGGAGAAAAGCAAGTTCATTTGTGCAAGAGTAAAAGATATGTTAGTATGACATGCATATCTTACAATTCCTGAACTCTCCACCATCCTCAAACTAGAGCTGAATAGTCTAAGACACTGACGGGGAGCCTTCAACCTGGAGATCATTCCCTAAAACTTCTCTCCAAAGCCCACTCTTCAGAATATTTCTGTATAGAAGGAAGGACTGATCCCAAATCCAAGCTTTGGAGGTGGAGGAAACCCAGGCCCCCAGAAAGATGGTATAGTTGTCCCTCGTCCTTTCGCGGTTCATATACTGCGGTCCTGGAATATCGTGGGTCCAGAGTACAGTACAGTATATGAAGAAAAGGCCTCCCGGGGAAAGAAGGAAAGGCCTTCCCAGGCCTGTCAGAGGCTCAAAAAGTGCTTCCCCACAAACTGGAAGTGACTTTTGGTAAAACCAGAAGTGACCTCCGAATCACTAGAAAGCACTTTTTGGGGCCTCCGAGGGCCTGGGAAACCCCTTGCAGGCCCATTCAGAGGAGCGCCAGGCCTGGGGTAGGTACAAGAGCCCCCAGAGAGCCCCCCCTCCAGTCTTGACCCGACCCAGCATCCGCATAGTGCGGATTTTCAATTACTGCAGGTTGGGTCAGGTCCCTAACCCCCATGATAGGCAGGGGTTTACTGTATGTTGTGATAGTACTTTCTCATATAATTACCCCACAGTTACTATTCATTCAGCCTAGAGGGTATCAAGAATATAAAGATCCAATGACTGATCACACACATCTGGTCTAAAACTAAATAAGGGATTATTAATGAGCTGAAGGACCAGCACTAATGTTTATATCTGTAGATATTACAAATATTACAGACGGAGTTATTACCAAAGTATATTTACTCAGGAATTGTTAAAAAATGCTACAATATTTCAGCCTTCAAACTCAATGCCAAAAATATTTCTAACATGGATAGGCAAGTCTTTTTCTTGTATCATTATTTCTGACTGTCCTTCATTTTCCCCATCAGTGTTTGAAATCATAGTTAATGTCATAGTTAATGGTATGAAGAAAATGAAGCCTCTCCAATTGTTTCTTACTTCACAGATTTTTTTTTAAATCTCAGTTTTAGAATTGTCTGCAGTGAGAATGGAACAATACGAAGTAGTGAGTTTAAAAATATTGTTTGCGAGTTCACTGGAAATGGCTGGTCTGAGGGAACACTTACAATTCAGCAGCAGACTGTGCTCCTAGAACTTTGAATTTTAACAGATGCCTATATTCACGGCAGTAGAATCGTACAAACAAGGGCAACAAGCAGCTACTGTGACTCCAAGCGATGCTACTTTTGTTCAAGCTCTGGATTGGCCAACCTTGTGGATCTGACCAGCAACCATGAGGTACCTGTTTATAGTAGCTACTGTTTGATCAGCTCCAGAGCACTCAACTCCTGCTTTCAAGAAAATGGCCAGGAAAAAAATGGAGGAAAGGAAGGGCTTTAGGAGAGCCATCCTGCATCTATTTACGCACAGATCTTCATATATTGGAACCTATCGTGTTTTGTGCTCAATCTTCCAAGCGCAAATGAAAACGAGAATTGCACAGCCCCCAGGCACATCCAATCTGTTGTCTGCCTCACACATATTAGCCTGTTCCAATAGGGCAGAGCTTGTTCACATAACAAGTATAGAATCACAGAAGCATAGAGTTGGAAGAGATCTCAAGGGCCATCTAGTCCAACCCACTGCCATGCAGAATAATTCATTATAGATTCTGAACCAACCCCAAACTCAAATACTAAAAATTACAAATACAAAAGGGAGAAAGATCAAGCCATTCCATCTACACACAGTTACTTTCCCCTAATATCTGGCAATAGGTGAGCTACATATCTATTATTAAAAGCATTAGAGAATTCAGTCAACCATGTTACCATTTTATTGTTAAGAGCTGGCCTATTATGACACAAGCCATTAATAAAACAGGAAAGAAACTTTAGAGCCCATCAGTAGCTTCCTAATCAATATAAGATGTAGCAGTTTTTCGAGTTCAGATAAGCTTAAAAATGGAAGAGTACAAACAAAGAGGAAGGTTGCACAAAAGGTAGTGAAGAAACTATTTTTGTCCAGCACTACAGATGTAATTGACACTCGTCTCAAGTTTCAAAAGAACCTACTTTTCCACCAAACTAGAATTCACTACAAGACTACATTTCTTTTTCCCAATAAAGTACAAGGAAGAATAGAGACCCAATTTCCCATTTAAAAGTTACACATTTATTTTCCATTTGGGGGGCATTCTTTAGGAAAATAACCCAAATCTGCCTCTTATCTGAACCTTATTTAGTCACAGCAGAGACCTCTCTTCAGTGGGAAAGAGGCCTGGTCCTTCTGGACAACATACTCCATTTAACAAGTCCGTGAAGCGCCATTCATTCTCATCCATCAAGAAAGATGGCAACGTTTGAACCGATCTGACCAAGAGTAACCTCTGCTACAATTCTTAAAACATCTACGAAAACCAGAATGCCCCTCAGTTTCTTCTCTCAAACACAAGTCCAAAGAGAATAAAGGATGTGTTTTTGTAAAATGTTAATAATAGAAGGTATCTTAGCAGACAAAAAGGAGGTACATGGAAACATACTCACATAAAAATAAAGAGTAACTGGGTGGACAGTTTGTTAAGATTGCCCTAACATTCATAACTCCTCTCAATTTTATAGCAAGATCTTCCCAAGCAGACTACTTCTGCAGTTCAAATATGTCTGAAGGCTTCCAGCTACATGCAAAAAGCTTTTAGGGTGTACTTTGCTGTAACATGGAAAGCTGAATGACCCTGAAGTAAGTCAAAAGAAAAAAAATCTTGTTAGGAATATTTTCCCCACTGCTTGTAAATCGACACTGATCAAAATGATCGAGCTTCCATTTATAAATTCTCCTTTTCAGACGTTTACTAAAACCTTGACAATTAGAGGTACAGAGACAAGGAGCAGGGAAATGATAGAGAAATAATAGTGGGTTTGCTGATTTTACAGGGGAAATCTCTAGAAATCCACTTTCTCATTGCTATGGGCTGTACAAGAACATAATTCTTGTTAGAAAAGTAAGATTTTGGAAAAGGCAATTGAATTATGTGTCTAGATATTCTAATTATAGCACTTGTCACCTTTAAAGATGTTAAACAAAGCCAATATTAATTTAAGGAATACCATCTTTCTCATGAACAGCGCTTCTCCGTTTTAGAAAATTATGTTCTATATTTATATCTACTTACATGAAAAACTGGGAACCATTGGTATGTTTCCCTCGGTTTGCCATCGACAACAGAAATGCTCGATCATGTTTCAGAATAAAGTTCTCGTCTGTTTCAAAAGAGAAAAGAAAACAGAGCAAATTCAGCTACTGCGACCTCAAGTCCTTAGAAAGAATCAATAGCTATCAAGAAGGAAATGTCCAGCTGTTCACTAGGGAAACTTGAAAACATAAATGCAATCTACACAATCAGGCGTGAGAGACAGATTTGTACAAAAAGCAACATGATTACTATTGAAAGAATACTTGGTAGCTCTACCTTAGAAGTTTTTTTTTCCAAAGTAGCAGCAGCATTTGTTATAAAATTTTTATTTATTTATTTATTTATTTATTTATTTATTTATTTATTTATTTATTTATTTATTTATTTATTAAACTTATATCCCGCCCATCTTCCAGGATGGAACTCTGGGCGGCTTACAATCAAACCAAATAAAACTAAACAGACCACAGGTTACAACAAAAATAGACCAAACGGGGTCTATCCCCAGAACGGGGATGACGTGGGCGGGAGAGAGAAAAAAAAAACTAGATAAAAAGGTCGCCAAACGCCTCCCTAAAAAGGTGAGTTTTCAGGGCCATTTTGAAGGCGGGCAAAGACTCTGCTAGGCACAGCTCACTGGGGAGATGGTTCCACAGCGTGGGGCCCACCACAGAGAAGGTGCGGTCACACGTACGCGATTTCCACACCTCTCTGGGTGTGGCCACCCTCAGTGAGCGCGCCTGTGCCAATCTCGTGGGTCTGGTCCCAGTTGATCTCTGAGAGATACGCTCCGCCAGGTACTCTGGTCCCAAGCCGTGGAGGGCTTTGAAAATCAAAACCAGGACCTTGAACCTTATCCGGAGGACAACGGGCAGCCAATGCAGGCGAGCCAAAGCCTTTTGTTTTTTTTGCCTTTTGTTTACTGTATCAGAAGTTGTTTTGGACTGCAACTCCCTGACAAGCACAACTTCTGGGAGTTTTTATCCAAGACCATCTGGGGACCCAAGATTGGGAATCACAGGCCTAAACAAACTTTATCTGTTGTGGGATACAACATTCCTGCCAAGCTGTCAGGCCAAGCATGTCCCAGGGGCTTGGTACTCAGAAACAATGTCTCCACGTGGCAATGACCCTTGTACATGCATCGCTATGTGCAAGGCCACAGAACCTGCCCTACTCCTAACTGTGGAAGAACAGTAAGATTTACAAAATATTTTCTGCAAGACAAGTGTGTTTGTGGCAGCTAAGGCACACTCGTTTCTCCATTTAAAAAAAGACAAGGGGGGAAAAAGACAACAAGTTTGGCTTCCTGAAATGCACAGAAGACGTCCCCTCCCTCATAGGTCTGAGTAATACTAAAAGAAGTTTTCCCATTGACAGACATACCACCAACTACAATGGTGCTAAAAGGTCAAAGTGAATTATGTTACTGGGGCATTTGGGGTCCTTCTTTTGCTAAAACGTGCTTTGAACTATAGGTTGGATACTTCAACTTGCTGATGTACCTGGTACTTAGGTCAGCCATACCTAACTGAAGCCCAACTGGTTTAAATGACTCTGCTCTAAGCATGATCCAAATTCATGTTATTATCTTTTATGGAAAAAGTACTTTTCCAAATTCTTACCCCACTTCTGCTCCACAAAACATTGTTAAACGTTTTTTAAAAACCCTCTAAAATAGACATAAAGCCTGCTTAGGCCTAAACTATCTTGTCATCAATTAAAAAGCTCTTTCAATAAACAAAAAGAGAACACCCATATGGAAAATTACCTTCAGTCTGGACAGACTACATATTTAAAGTATAATGTAAGTTTCTGATAAGCACAGAAGTGTTCAATAAAATTAGTTTCAGTCAGCAGAAAGTCCCAAAAGTAGAGTCACAGCAACAAATGTCAGAATATTTTTACTTACCTCTCACAAAATCTTAGAGAAAAAGAACCAAAAAAAACCTTTAGAAAATGGATTTGTCAACACACTACCAAGACCTGCTGACATCTAATAGCATCAAGTGTCTTCAGAACTTAATATTTATGCCATGCACCTTATGAAGGAACAATGCATACTGAGCACTAAATTCGATTCAACCATTTTCAGTACATTTTTTCTGCAACCAGTTGTTAAACAAGAACAGTTCAGTATCAGCTCAGAGTCTCTGCTAAACGCCTTGATAGGATTCATTCATAAACACATTAAATAGCACACACTGATCTGTTGCTACTATGAAAAGTACATGCTGAAAGAAATCTGGAAGTCTAATACATATGCAAACCTTGGAAGGGTTGGGGGAAGAGGGGACAGAGACTTTTCAGAGGGAGGTATTTAGAATCCTGATTATTTCTTTGTCCAATGAGAAGACCACCTTAGACCTCTCAAATTAACTTCAGGTTTATCAGCAAGCTACATTTACCCAGCCACAAATTCATTATCAGTGGTCCATGTATTTATTAGAAAGGGTGCAGGGGAACAGTTTGAATTTGTGTTGAGCTTGTGTCTCTTACCTTTTCATTTTGCAAAAGACCACATTCTCTATAAACAAAAGAATATGTTGACAGTTTTAGGCAGGAAGACAGGAGTTGTCACGAATCAAGTTGCCTAGCCTCCATGCTGAAGTCATGTTTAACCACTACATTAGACGCAGTAAACTGACCACTTAACACTAAGGTTACAATTTTATGTATTTAAAATTCATGCACATAGATAATCCTCATGCAATGTTACTTTCATGCAGAAATGAAAATTTCTCATAAAATTTCTCATAAAATTTCTCAGGAATCAAAACTTTCAAAAAATAAAGCCAAAGATCATCAAGGGAATATTAGACCTTACCTTTAAAATATCCTCCATAAATAGATTCACCTCCTTTTCCATTACCTAATATTGAAAACAAATATATACATCAATCTTTAGCGGCCCTGACTTCTTTACAAGGCCACTAGCTAGAAACAGATACAGAACTGAGCAAAAGCCAATTATGAGCCCTTCATTTACAGAAGGCATTTCATAATTGACTCAATTACTTGTTTAAATTTAAACTGTCCAGTTTACACTTGACCTGATGTCAGCATCACATCACAAAAAGTACAGCATTCAATAGATGACTCATCAAAATAGTGCTATCTTTACTCAGCATACAAAGAAGGCTCCACAGGTTCCTTTGCTCTTTTGCTCTTTATTGGTCACTTCCTCTTCTCACTTTCAGACAGGAAATGGGGAGGCAACAAAACAAAACAGCACATGCAAGAAAGCTTTGATGACAGTTGCAGGTGATTTTAAGAGGGGGGGGGGGGAGAGATACCATTCATTTTTCAAGACCACTTCATTCAAGGCATGCAACTTCATCCTGACATGAATTCTGCTTTGCTTTCAGGCAAGTTAGTTATTTCGTTCAAATAAACTGTCACTGAGGACAAAGACAGACAGGGATTTTTTCCAGCAGGGGTTAAGAAAGCACTAGGAATCAAGAGGAGTGTCAATGATTAGAATAGTAATGGGCATTTGGATCCCAGTTTGGAAGATGTTACTTCATAAGGGTCTCTGAGGGCCCCTTTCCTGAGAACATGTTTAAATATACTATTTGCACAAGCTTCTGGATGACTCTGATGTCTCGATACAGTACGTGCAGTTCCTTATAGTAACATGCAACAGAGACACATAGAGGCCTGTGGCACATATGAACAAAGCAGCTAAATTATTTAGCAGAAATCATTCTTATGCAGGAATTTTTCATGCACGAAGATGTCAGAAACAGAATATGAATGCAGATGCTTGACTAGTAAGATATTTGATTTGATTTCCAACATAACAAAAAATACATCAAATTGCCACCATCTTTGTAAAATCACATCAGAAAAGAAAAGCAGATATTAAAAATATTTTTCAAAGCTGTACAGAATATTTTCCTTAAAACACAATGTTCATGATATCATGAGCCAAAATCTTATTGGGGTTTTTACAAACAAGCAAAAGGAATTATGTTAGTTTCATACAAGCTGGTGGTCTATAAATTTCAAATAAAGTAAAGTAAAGTGCCTGGTGCGTCCTAAATATATCATTGTGAATGTGGCACTTTGTCAGTCAGGCAGAATAACTGCTAAATAGGAACAAAGATTCAACAAGGTAATACAGATTTTTTTAAAAAAAATAACCAACATTTTTCACTGTTACTCATACATGCAAAGAACTATTTGGATAACTTATTGATAATGCATTAAGCGTTTTTAGTTACACTGAGTCTTAATATTTCATTTTAACATGGACATAAGTGATGCTTTCAAAAATATATTTTAATTATTATGCAAATAATATGTTTAGTGAGGATGGCAGGACTCCTTATCTTGAACAAGACATACCTTCACTGAAGTCTCCACCTTGTATCATGAAGTTTTTAACCACACGATGGAACGTTGAACCTTTGTAGCACAGTTTTTTCTCCGTCGTTTTACCAATTCCTTTTTCACCTATAGGAAACAAACAAATGTTATCTACCACTTAAAAATTTGGAAGCAAAAATAAAAATGCAAACATTCATTAAATCCCTTTAGATTAGCATCTGTCTGCCTTGATTAACCACCACAATTATCTAACTCTATGTACTGTACCAATACATTGGGGATATTCTAATTTCCCCTTATTTTTTCCCAAAGCTTTCATATCACAGATGTGTACGCTGACTTGTTCAGTATTCACTGATCACAAAAGCAACCTGTGCAAACACTGGAGACATAGTATTCCACTCTGACACTGTCTCCAGAAAGAGTTTTAAATTTTCTCCAGAAGGAAAATTTAAATAGGACTTGGCATCCTAGACTCAAGGGAGACCCCAAGCTCTCATGCAGCTGTTTCCTTTTCAATGAAATGCGTGGGAAGGCCAAAGATGAACAAATGCCCCAAACAACCCCTTATCTTTCTATGGTGGCTATCCAAAGGAAGCATATAACATCCAGAAAGGCCGAGTAGGAAGAACAAAAGCAAAGACATACAAACAAACAAACAAACCATCCACTGAATGACATCAAAGTTTTCCCCTGTTTGTTTTGTTATACATTCTGATCCAAGAATGGATGGAAGAGGCAAGCAAAAGTCTAAACCCCAATACTACAGATGACTACCTCTGAGGATAGAGGTAATGCTCAAAAAGTATAACATCTGCTTGGCACCCCAATAAACACAGAAAATCAGAGGCTGGAGGAGGATTTTTATTCTGGCACATTACAAATACATTGTCATGGTTCTGAAGAGAGACTTCTGGACACTGAAGAAAAGGAAAACAAACATGATGGCAGTCCAAATATATCCACTGATGGCAAGCATGGTTTTCCGTCTTTGGGTGAGTAGAATGCTTTTAGCACCCAAGGGAAGCAACAGGCAGGGGCTTGTCTCTGACCTTACATTCTGTTTCCAAGCACCTCTAGCAAATCGGCCAAAATATATGAACTTTAATTTATGTCACAAATTGGATTAAAAGTTACAGTTATTCGCAACATGACGAAACAAGTTACCTGTACAGAGGCAGAGAAAGTTTTTGCAAGTCCTTGGACACACATCAGAGAAAAGTTGAAATACAATACGACCAACTGCAATGAGAAATTAAATACAGCTACTTTCCATTTTCATGATATCCTGAGAACTTTCCTTGATTATTGTACTTAATATGATTTTACTAGATCTGGAAAAAGAGTATAAGATTAATTGCATGCTTTAAAAAATAAGCGTATTTGATGTTTGTTCTTCTACACTAAATGTCTCACACAAAGATACTAGTGTAAGTAGGGAAGGTTTAATGGTATCACATTCTGTATCTCCAAAAAGAAACAAATCAAAAAAGGAAAGCAAGACTGCACTGAATACGTCAATGTGCTATGCGGCCAATTTTGATTCCCATATGTGACCTGTGAGTTACTGGATACTACCGACAAACTTCTATATTTCATGGACTTCCATCACAGAGATGTAAAATTTCTGGAAACCTTGGGGGGTGGGGAAATATTTCCCGACCCCCAATTTTTCTCCAGGCTAGAAAATTGTTTCATGCCTACTTTCACAAACACCAAAACTAAATTGCACTTGATGCAGATCACTATGTTTGCATCTGGTGGGGCCGCTGTGAGATACAGGAAGCTGGACTAGATGGGCCTTTGGCCTGATCCAGCATGGCTCTTCTTATGTTCTTATGTTCTTATAAGTAAGGAACAAGGAAGTGAAAAAAGAAGCCAAGGCAACTAATGTGTTTTTAATGTATCGTATTTATTGCATTTACATGTTTTTATTGTTCTAATTTTGTTGTATTTTGATGTTTTAATTGTCCATTTTGATTGTGAGCCGCCCAGAGACCTTTGGGTAGTGGGTGGCATGCAAGCTATATAAATAAATAAATAAATAAATAATAACTCTGTTGCAGAATTATGTTCTCTTTGCTTGGGAGTTAAATACAGTAGTTCTCTACAGTAGTATGAAAAAGTATTTCCACCATGTTTGATGGAAACTAGCCCTAGGTAAGTGGGCATACATCTGTAGCCTTTTTAATCTGTGTCAATGTTGGCAGAGTTCAGATCTCCTTTGCTTTTCATTAGAATCCAGAGACCCGTCAACTGGATCCTGATTAAACACACACACACACACACACACACACACACACACCTATGACTACAATTCTATGCACTTACCCAAGAGTAAGCACAAATGAACTAGTTTTGCTTATAAGATTGTTTTAAATGTTGCAAAATTCCCAGCCTACCAAATACAAAATAACTACTTCCTCCATTTTTCCGCCAACAGCCAGGACAATTAGCATTTGATAAGAAATGAACTCAGTAATTCCTTGAGAACCACACATCCCCCAGGGGTGTGTTGAAAATTAGGACATATCAGGATGAATACTCCAGGAGTAAGGAAATGCCGTGCATGCTGTATTGCTTACATGCATGGTTTTTCCACCCTTTCTTTGCTCCTAAGGGGATAATCAGCCCTCTCAGGGCTTCATCTGGAGTGTCTTCTGTACTATTCCAGAGGCCAAAACCTATGAAATCTCAGAAAGGACTGCCATACCCTCCATACAGTGTGCTTTTTGTACATTTGGTCTGAAACGTGGGACAAAAATAAAACAAACCAACGTTTATCATCATCATGGACAATTCTTCTTTAAACATTGGGGCAAACATACATCCTTAAAGGGACTAGCATGTATCATGAAAATCATTGACTTGCCTCTGCACAGCTCCCTATTATTTCCCAACTGCACCAGCTAATATCTTTCTGCCACATTACAAAGGGCAGAATGAAGTAAATATTGTAACTTAAAAACATCAAGTCTGCACATCTCCGACACAAACCTCTCTTTGCCTGGAATTACACTACCAACTTTTCTCATCTACTCACCTAGACCAGTGATGGCAAACCTTTTAGAGACCAAGTGCCCAAACTGCGATTCAAAGTCCACTAATTATTCACAAAGTGCCAATACAGCAATTTAATCTGAATACAGCTGGCTATGAAGGGGTGATGTCGGGTGCCCACAGAAAGGGCTCTGAGTGCCACCTTTGGCACCTGTGCCATAGGTTCACCAACACTGACCTAGACACATCTCATAAAATTGAAGCAAGATTTTTGTGCTATAAGCTCACAGCTTATTTACTGATATGAGAATGCTGCAATAATCATATGTATACATATATTACAACAAAACTCACTGTACATGGCTAGATAGTAACAAAGCCCATAATTATCTTTCTAACACCATTCCAGAGAGACAAATATAATTCCATACCAATATAAAATGGAGCAACCATGTACCCTGCAACTATCCCAGGGCAATATGCTGGCTGTATGATGTTCTCTTTTAAGGCTCTCAACTTTTAGAAATACAAAGCCTTACCTGGTTCTCGGTTGATTTCTATGTCGAAGAAACACTGAGGCCGATCCTGCGTCCCCATGGCAGCAGGAAGCCCGAGAGCTTCTTCTCACAACCCTAAGAAAAAGAGATGGACTTCAGATTTCAAGCAACTCAATGTGAGCTGTGCCTTACTGAGAAGGAGAAGGCTGTTTTATTCTTCTATTGTTGCCAGTTCAAGTTAGGGATCCTCCCAGCATGAGGGAACAGACTGGAAACAAACCACTACCCACATGCCAAAGGAGCCAATGTTAACTTGCTGTGTGTCGTGTATTTAGTGGGGGGGGAGAGGGGTTTGTGAGGGGATGAAGGAATAAAAAGTTCTATTTATACTGAGGATCTGTCATTGGCAGAGAGTGGACAGAGATCAGAAAAGCAGATAATCTAGAACTGTAACCGTCTACTAGGGAAAGAACTGGACATGAAGGTGGGGAGTTAACCTCTACTTGGTTCCCTTTAGCTTTTACATCAGAAAAAGAACCTAACCCCATTTATTTAAGAAGTGGCAAGAGAGGAAACCTCTCAATATTAGCACTATAGGACTCTAGGCTAGAGTACAAGCTTCACTGAAGAAAATGTATTCCATAAATTTCTTCTTTCCCTCATTTGCTAATGGAAGACTGGACCTTTGTGTGAGAAGAACATCCTGTGACACTGGTCAAGTTCACACATGATGAAATAACAGTTGAAGAGTGATCCATGCTTGTTTTTTAGGCTGATAAAATACTTGCAGCAGGATCGGCCCAGGAGAACACATGAAGCCAGGAGATGACGCTCTGGCTTGTCTTCCCAAGTTCATTTTCTGGTTTCTTTGAAGAGAAAAAAGCCAGTGCATCAGGCCGGGGGGGGGGGGGATTTAAAGCAAATCTATTTAAATCAAATTTAAAATTTAAAAGAGGGTATTTTGACTATCTAAATGTTAAAAACTCATTTTTAAAAAATTTAAATAATGATTTCAACTGATCCTTTTAAATATCACTGGTTTTTATTCACCTTGGCATCAGGTCTCAAAGGGTTTCCTGTTATAAATAAACATACCATGAACCTTTGCTGGTGGGTTATTCTTGCACTAGTATTAGAAACTAGAATGACTGGTCAAACACACCAGCCCAATACATCATCCTTGACAAAAAAGAATTTTGAAAACTTCAAGTTTATGGTAATGTCTGAACATACATAACATTTTAACATTTCTCAAAAATTTTATATTAGAAAAAGTATGATAGCCTCTTCCCTCCTCTATCCTCAATTTATTGGAGATTTGTGGGAGAAGTCCTACCTAACCTGCTCCTGCAATATTTAGCGATATATTTTACAGCTTGATTTTAAGCCAAACCAATTGTAAGTGGGTATTTCAATGCTAATTAAGCATAACTCACCAGGAATACACCTCTTATACTTATGTACTGGAAGAAATGCTTTGCATCGGGGAGGAAGACAAGTAGATCTGCTATAGGAACATGATACATCTATAGAAGGATGGAACCATTGCTATACAAATAATATTTTTGCTATCCTTATTCTCATAGGGGACTCAAGGTAACTCACAGTCAGAACAGAATAAATGCAATTTAAAATGCCATAAGTGAAAACATTCAGCACTAAAATTTAAACCCATAATTAGAAACACTTTAAAAGTCCTGAAAACTTAAACTATACATTCTTCAACCTAATGAGTCATCCATAAAGGAGATGAGGAACTGGGTTGCTTTGAAGATAAAATATGGCCCAAAAGCAATTACCTTCTCAAGAAACATTATTTTAAGAGAAGCACCATTAGCATTTCTTAGTAAAATTTGATAACTTTACATGCAAAGATTTGGTGGAATTTTAAAATTTATATTATTTAAATTATTTAATCCAACTTGTTTTTTTAAAAATTGATTTATCTACCCTACAGAAGGACCTAGGATGAATCTCCAGCACCTCCTGATACCATCACATATGTTACTGGACAACTCTGTCTGAGGCCTTGTCCACACCAAGTCAGGGGATTTTACTGGTCTAGGCTGGCTCAGTATCTGACCACACAGAGCAGGTGTGGACTGACTTCAGGCTGAGTGCTGCTGAGCTCAGGCTTTCTATTTTTTTTTTAAAGTAAAAACACACCCTGCTAGACTGCGTTTGCAAAACAGCAGCTTGGGAGCTAGACAAGCCAGAAGACAGACAGAACTGGTCAGGGAGAGAACTGCTGATACAAGAAAATAAACAAATCATTTTGACGAACCTTAAAAACATAATGAACTTTATTTGGTCTAGTTATTATTAGATAAAGGAGGCTGCAAAAACAATATTTAACACTGAAAACAGCAATGACACAAATATTTAAAAAGATCAAGCAAATACCACACTAAAAAACAAAAGCAAGACAAAAACACAAAGCAGGAAGTCACATTGATCCTTTTTAAAGCCCCACTCAGGCAACCGCCATTGAAAGAAAAGTCTATACAGTCGAGCCTTGTATAACAAACAGCTTGTATAACATAAAATCTGTACAACATAGAAATTCCAGAGATAGGGGAAATTTGCTTAACATAACCGCCTATGGGGAGAATCCATACAACATAAAAATGGGATTACTCTGTTTTCAATGCATTCCTATGAGAATTTGTATAAAGGAAAATTTGCTTAACATAATTTCATTTGCAACGAATTAATTCCTTTATACAAGGTACCACTGTATAATACTTTTACAATAGAATACAAAGACTTTTCTCGTCACACAAGTTTTCCCTCGGTGAATGGCTACCTGGTTCTGTGATTTATTGATTGATTGTTACGTGTTACTGCTTGGACTGGATTAGCTGAACTCTGAATAGCATTTTCATAGAATCATAGAGTTGGAAGAGACCTCAAGGGCCATCGTCCAAACCCACTGCCATGCAGGAACCCCCATCACAGTATTTCCAACAGATGGCCATCCAGCCTCTGCTTAGAAACCTCCAAAGAAGGAGACTCCACCACCCTCCTTTGGGGCAGCATATTCCACTGCCGAACAGCTCTAACTGTCATGAAGTTCTTCTTAATGTTCAAATGGAATCTCTTTTCCTGTAGTTTGAAACCATTTATTTATTTATGTCTGAGTATTTTTACCCCACCTTTCTCCTTGGAAAATGACCCAAAGTGGTTTACCGTGAGGAGAGGCAATATAGTTTGTTTCCTTAATGTCCTCAGCTTTAACGGTGCAAGACGCCTCTTCACACACATCACTTTTAGCTTTAAATATTGTCTTTAATGTTGTCAACAACCATTGTACACTCGTTTGACTCCAACTTTGCCTACTCTCCTCCAATGCTGCAAGCTACCTTGGGACCTTTCCAAGGAGACAGACTGGGGCTAAAACACTTCAAATAAATACTGATGATGCCATTTGAGGTTGCATTTGCAGCACTCTTCGTTGTGAATGGGGTCCACGATCAAACCAGGCCTTGGGAGAGAAAACAGGAGAAGTAACCCCACAAGCCTTTTTCAAAGAAGATCCTGACTCCTGGTACCCAGCCTACTTCTGACCCAAATTTGGGGTGGGGCAAAAAGGGGCCGTTTCTGAAGGGAAATCCCCCCCCCCACACACACACACATATGCAACACATTCTTGGATGCATCAACAGAACCATAGTGTCTAGATCAAGGGGTGTGATAGTACCACTCTATTCTGCTCTGGTCAGACCCCACCTGGAGTCCTGTGTCCAGTTCTGTGCACCTCAATTTAAAAAGGATGTTGACAACCTCGAGCGGGTCCAGAGGAGGGAGACCAGGATGGTTGAGGGTCTGGAGGAAATGTCTTATGAGGAACGGCTTAGGGAACTGGGAATGTTTAGCCTTTCAAAAAGAAGACTGAGAGGGGATATGATAAATATTTGAAAGGATGTCATATTGAAAAGGGAACAGGTTTGTTTTCCATGGCTTCAAAGACTAGGACTCGGGGCAATGGTTTCAAACTACAGGAAATGAGATTCTATTTGAATATTAGGAAGAATTTCATGACAGTTAGAGCTGTTCGGCAGTGGAATAATATGCTGCCACAAAGGAGGGTGGTGGGGTCTCCTTCTTTGGAGGTTTTTAAGCAGAGGCTGGATGGCCATCTGTCGGAAATACTGAGATGGGGTTCCTGCATGGCAGGGGGTTGGACTAGATGGCCCTGGAGGTCTCTTCCAACTCTTTAAGATTCTAAGATTCTAACCTAATCCCTGGGCATCTCGGCAGGTCCACCTTGCAAGGCGCTTTTCAGGTCCTCTCTCTCTCTCTCTCTGTGTGTGTGTGTGTGTGTGTCCGTCCGTCCCTCCCTCCCTCCCTCCCTCCCTCCGTCCGTCCGTCCTCCCGACTGGAGGGGCGGGGGAAGGGTGTGTGTGTGTGTGTGTGTGTGTCTTTGTGTGTGTGTGTGCAGTCCGTCCGTCCGTCCACCTTGTCGTCCCTCCCTTTTCAGGTCCCGACTGGAGGGTGGGGTGTGTGTGTGTGTGTGTGTGTGTGTGTCTGTGTGTGTGTGTGTGTGTGTGTGTGTGTGTGTGTGTGTGTTTCAGGTCCTGTGTGTGTGTGTGTGAGTGAGTGTGTGTGTGAGTGTGTGAGTGAGTGAGTGAGGGGGACGAGGGAGCAAGAACCAAGCCGCCCACCCCTCTCACCCCCCCCCGGGTACCCCTGGGGAAGTTCCCGCCCTTCGTGAGGGAGAGACGCCCTTCCTTCCTTCCTTCCTTCCTTCCTTCCTTCCTTCCTTCCTTCCTTCCTTCCTCTGAGGAGAACGGGGCGCCCTCCCCTCACCGTCCGGGTCCTTACCTATCCTCCTCCTCCTCCGCCGCCGCCGCCGCCCCTCTGCGCTCTCCTTCCCCGCCTCCCTCCCGCCTTCCTTCCTTCCTTCCTTCGCCGCCCTCAGCCTGGCCCGTGAGGCGGAACCGTCGCCTCAGGCGCCGCCGCCGCCGCCGCCGCCATTAACGGACTGCGCTGAGGGGGAAACCACGCAGCCACCCCGCCCACCCCTCTCTCTCTCTCTCTCTCTCTCTCTCCTCCTAACGCGCAGGCGCGAGCGCCGCTTTCTCTCCCGCCCACCCTGCGCGAGCCCGCCCTGCAAGACCTTCGCCCTGCTCCCATTGGACACGACCCACGCACGACCCGCCCACCCGACGCGGCGCTCCCCTCGACCCTACTCTGCCCCACCCCCCTATATAGCTCTTTGACGTCATCACGCCACGCCCCCCCAGGCCTCCTTTCTTCCTTCCTAGGAGCGAAATAAGGGAGGGGAAGGGGGAGGAGCCCACGAGGTTCCGTCCATCAAGCCCCGCCTCTCAGGATGGGAGGGGCGTAGGAGTGCCATGGGCGGGCGCGCGCGCGAAAAGGCTGCTGTCTTTTCCCGTTCTGAGGAGAGCAAGCGAAGCTTCTTTAATATCGCGAGAACAAGTGACTGCTCATCTTTTCTGCGGATGTGGCAGTTGTGGAGGCACAGATTTCGCGCATGCGCACAGGAAATGTCAGGTTGCGCTCAGGAGGGGGTGCAATCCCTGTGCCTCAGTTTGTCCACACAGAGAATGTTGAAAAATTGATATATCCCAGTTAATATCACGTTTTAGTCACCAACATAGTTGTCACTTCCTAAACACACACACACACACACACACGACAGAAAAAACAAGTTATGCCCATGCTGGTCACAAACACACAATTATTGCAGTTTTTTCACACACAAATGAATCAATTCAAATTTTGCCATTACTGCACAGTTGTGTTCAGAAGGCTGCACACAAGCTGAAGCTTGCTGGTCTTTCTTTTTCTCATTAGTCACATTGCCTCAGAGCGTGGACAAGGTTGAGGCAACTGATAGTAAAAATGCAAAGGTTTTTTTTTTTTTGCATGCATAAAAAAAGCAGAAACGCTGGTACTTAAACAGAATTAGAACTGAAATAAGCTTGTTAGTCTTTAAGATGCCATAGAAGTGTTTTGTTTTTGGTATACATTTTTTCAAAACAGCGGCGGCACACATTTCATTTTCTTGGCACCGGGCAGTGGTGGCAGTTGGGAAAAGACATAGTCTCTCTGCTTTCAGGCATGTGCAGAGTGCCCCTCCCCATGAAAGATGGGGACAAAACTATGGGTCAAAGCTTGGCAGCTTAGCACAGTGATGGCGAACCTTTGAGAGACTGAGTGCCCAAAATGCAATTCAAAACCCAGTAATTTTTTTGCAAAGTGCCAATACATTAATTTAACCTGGATACAGGTGCTATCAGGGGGCAATGTCGGGTGCCCACAGAAAGGGCTCAGAGTGCCACCTCTGGCACCCATGCCAAAGGTTCGCCATCACTGCCTTAGCAGTAGCAAACCAAAAAGCAGAAATACGGGTTTTATATTCATTCTGCCCACAGGCCAAGACGGGGTTACTGTTTTCATATTTATCCCACTCCTTGGATGAGATTAATATGGGCAGCATTTGGGGAACTTTAATAATTAATAAGAGGAAGATTTTTATTTTCATTTTCTCTCCTACAAATGTAAAACATACATCCTGCTATATTGGCTACCTCATTTTTTGGCTTATTTTTTATTTTCTTGCATTACAACACCTACGGAGGACACCTACACATCTTCAAAGCACAGCAAACTGTGCTGCTTATATGCCACCCCATCGTGCCTAAATGACTCTCTGGACAGTTTATAATTTAACTATGCAGGCTATACACTGCCCTCCCAAGTGAGCTGTGTACTCAATTTAAGAACCTCAGAATAATAGAAGGCTCAGTCTACCTTGAGCCAGCTACCTGGGAATGAACCTTGAGTTGTGGGCAGTTTTGGCTGTAGTACAGCAGTTTAACCTCTGTGCTATGAGGCTCAACCTTCCCTGCCACTTGTCAAAACAGACAGAAAACCAAGTGAAATAATATAAAATGGATGAGCTGATGCATCGATACAAAGCACAAATGTTCGATGCCAGTGTTGGAGAACCTATGGCATGGGTGCCAAAGGTGGCACTTGGAGCCCTTTCTGTGGGCACCTGACATCACCTCTTCACAGCCACCTGGATTCAGGTTAAATTGCTGTATTAACACTTTGCGAAAAATTAGTGGGTTTTGAATCGCAGTTTGGGCACTCGGTCCCTAAAAGGTTTGCCATCACTGTTCTATGCTCTGTTATACAAGACACATGGAATTGTCCCTACTGTTTCATTGTTGAATTATAAAACTGGAAACCCTCTCACATGTAATGTGGGAAACCTACATCTGGGATTATCCAAAGGAAGATGCAGAAATACAGATTCATGTTGCACATACAGTATTTTACATCAGAAGGAACGATAAGCTTTCAATGCAATAGACAGGTACTGTATACTTCTGGACTTGATGTATTCTCTGGATTCAAATTTTGGTTCCCTGACACAAGGCCAGACTCCTTCTCCTTTAAATCTCTCTCATGCAGATGCTGCAAAAATAAAACCATACAAAATCCCCATTATTTTTTAAAGTAAATACAAGAACGAAAAAATGAGTTATGACAAAGCAACCTTTTGTCTTAGGAACAAGATATCCCAAAGTAAATATTTTTAAACTATTTATTAACAAAAGCACATTTTTACCAAATTCCTCCTCATGGGAGTGGTGCTGTTTTAGAGACAATTAATCTGAGAAACAGTTTGATTACTAAGTTGTGTCTTGCTTATGATTATGCTACTCTTTGCTGTTAATAGATCATGCAGTTAAGAAGACAAAGCATCCTGGCAATTGCCAACTCAAGATCTTGGAAAGGCGAAGAGTTAACTAAACATTTCCTTCCAACCTTGTGAGCCTTGGAATCTCCAAAGGAACATGAAGAGCCTGGGGCAATGCACTAGTAATAAACACTAAACTCATTCATCTCTGGTATCTACCCTGATTCAAATCCAGGCATCAGATGACTCCTGCGTGTTACTGGCCAATATGGTAATGGCGGCGGTGGGGAATGCTCTGAATGTATTTAATTTTATTGCAGGGTGATGATGGTTCTGTTTTTATTTGTTTATTTAATCTCTGCACAGCATTGTGGTTATGAAGGTTGCCACGGACCCAGATAATTGTAATTACGACAAAGAAGACAAGACAAGATAAGATAAATCTTTATTAATCCTACATCGGGGAAATTTACTTGTTACACAGCTCCCAATATAAAGAACAAGCAAGAAGGGTAGGTGCACAAAAAGTGTAAAGTGAGAAAGAAAGAAAAAATAGATAATCGAAATTAGATTTTTAAAAATCCAGTATACAAATATACACTATAAAAACTGGATATAAAAATTAAATGTGAAGAAGAAGAAGAAAGAAACTACAATATACCCCCATATGAATAGCAGGTTAGACTGTAGTGTTATAGAGCCTAACAACAATGGGAACAAAGACTCACAAGAAAACTCCTTGGCATTCTTTTAACTGAGGTAACTTAAGTGTGTTTTTAATAAGGACCCAGAGCTGGGGCTTAGGGCTCAGCAGTTGATACCAAAAACTCAGACTTGGGACTGGGACTTGCTAACACCCCTGGTAGATGATACCTTTAATAGACTACTAAAATATGTATTGTATATCATATAACATGCGAACCTTAGTGGATCATGACTCGAAATGGTCCCAGTCCAGAAAAGCTTGCATATTTTATGATACTGTAGTTTTTAGTGGTCTTTAAATGTATTGCCCACTCTTGCATAGCTATTTGCTGTTCTGTGTCACCACAAGCGGTTACTTCACGTCCATTTTCTAAGTGTTGCGCTTTGGAGCAGTACAAAAAAAATCTTACTTCACGTCCGTCACACAACAGCTGAAATTTGTCTCGACCACACCCCCGGAACGGGTGCTAAGCGAGACAAATCTGTACTGGTGCTGGGGTAGGGTATTTCCTTGTCACTGTTTGTTCCCGGTTTCTGTTCTGAGACAAGACACCGTGAGGTAACGACTGTCACGCAACAAAACATTTGTTTCTCTCAGAAAACTGTGTCCCAGGTACTGGGTTGGGTGTTACGTTCAAAGTGCCCACCCCCCCCCAGATTATCAACACCCCCTTGCCCTCCTCCGTTAAATACCAATAAAACAAGCCAAGCTTCAAAGCCAGGAAAGAGACAGGCAATTACGGTAATTAGCAAGCAAAAGAAATAAAGAACAAAGAAAGCCGGAAGACTATCACCCAGAGCATTCCATTGTGGCCATGTGGAGAAAGTGAAAGCTAGCCAGATGAGTCGCAGACTCCTTCCCTGTCTGCAAAGATTTTGACTTTTCAGAAGCGAAATATCAAAAAAGAATTTTTAAGACCCCCCCAAAAGGAAAAAGGAAGCTAGACAAATTCATTGTTTGTCACTGTACAAGACTGTGAGGTAACACTTGTCACGAGACAAGTTATCACAAACATAGGAACACTGAAACAGGCAAAACCACGTGATCGTGACCAACACTGTCACGGTACAAAACTAGTAGCGTAACAAAGAAGGACGTGAAGTAACCACATGTCGCTTCGGACGTGAAGACCCTATGAATGAGCAATCTCCAAAATGCCCTGTTCTAAACAGCCCTTCTCAGCTCTTGCAAACTCAAGTCTGTAGCTTTATTTAAGGGAGTCTATCCATTTCGTATTTGTACTTCCTCTTTTTCCTCCTGCCTCCAGCTCTTCCCAGCACAATTGTCTTTTCCAGACAATATTATCATCTCATGGGTCCAAAGTTGGACAGGCTCTGTTTCAGCATTTGTGCCTCCAGAGATTGTTCAGGCTAAATTTGCTTTAGGACCCCCCCCCTTTGTTTGTCTTTCTGGTAGTCCAGGGCATCTGCAAAGTGCTACACTTCAAACAAATAATTCCCCCCCATCAATTTTCTTAACTGTCTCCCAATTATCCTGCTGCTCTGTCATTGATCCCCAGGCAAATCAGAACCACTTCACACCTCCACCAAGAAGGCCACTGTAATGACCCATTGAGTGTTGGGAAGGGTTGCACAGGTGTAACTTTCACATACCCCAGGCCAATGTCCACCCAATGAGCTTATTCAGACCAGGCTGGGATACAACCAAGGTGACCTTTAAATTGGAAGCCTCCCATCAACTTTCCTCAGACTGAAGAAGCCGCTTGGATGAGTAGTGAAACATTTTGCTCTCACAAGAAAAGAAGTCCAGTTGCCATGACTCAACTTAGAGAGCTGGGAATGTTTAGCCTTTCAAAAAGAAGGCTGAGAGGGGATATGATAGCTAAGTTTAAATATTTGAAAGGATGTCATATTGAAGAGGGAACAGGTTGTTTCAGGGCCGGTGTGTCCATTAAGGCAAACTAGGCAGTTGCCTTGGGCGCCAAAATGGACAGGGGCGCTGCCCAGCCGGCTGCCCCCCCGCCGCCGCCGCCCCCCTGCTGCCGCCGCCGCCCGAACCCCCTGCTGCCACTGCCGCTGCCCGACCCCCCTGCCGCTGCTGCCGCCCCACCCCCTGCCGCCGCTGCCGCCGCCCGAACCCCCTGCCTCCCTGCCCCTCGCCTAGGGCGCGAAAAACCCTAGCACCGGCCCTTGTTGTTTTCCATGGCTTCAGAGACTAGGACTCGGGGCAATGGTTTTAAACAGAAAAAGAGATTCCATTTGAACATTAGGAAGAACTTAATGACAGTTAGAGCTGTTCGGCAGTGGAAGATGCTGCCACAAAGGAGGGTGGTGGAGTCTCCTTCTTTGGAGGTTTTTAAGCAGAGGCTGGATGGTCATCTGTTGGAAATACAGTGGTACCTTGTATAAAGGAATTAATTCGTTCCAAATGAAATTATGTTAAGCAAATTTTCCTTTATACAAATTCCCATAGGAATGCATTGAAAACGGAGTGAGCCCATTTTTATGTTGTACGGATTTTCCCCATAGGCGATTATGTTAAGCAAATTTCCCCTATCTCCGGAATTTTTTATGTTGTACAAATTTTATGTTATACAATCTGTTTGTTATACAAGGGTCGACTGTATTGTGATGGGGGTTCCTGCACGGCAGGGGGTTGGACTGGATAGCTCTTGAGGTCTCTTCCAACTCTAGGATTCTATGAACTCCCAGATATCCTCACCTGGATGACTGAGAATCCCCACAGTCATATTCTATTGATGGAGAAAAAGTTATATTTCTCTTTCTCCGTGAATCTCATACGTGCATCATTTTCTGTGCCATTTAAAAGCGCATTTCTTTTCTCAAAAGCTATACTTGTTCTTCCATATCACGCCACTCAGGCAGGGCATGTTCTCCTTCTGAACCTTGGAAGAAGAAGGAAAAACGTGGGGTACCAGTCAAACAATTGAAAAGAAGGCATCGGCTTTCTTTGAAGATTTTTTCCCCCTTCCCGAATCAGTTATGCTCTTCTCCTGTTTGTTTGTTTGTTTGTTTTGTTCATTACATGGGCAAAAAAAGCAATAAAAGGATGAATTATTGTGAAGAGCCTCAGTAATAGAATGAAAGACTGCGACTTGCTGGCTCGCAGAGGCTCCAGGGCTCTGCTACATGTGGAACCTTTTCAGATAACGGATGAGAAAGGCTTTGAAAGTTGGAGATCAGCCTCATGAAAGCTAAGCTTTATTATTCCTGGCTGCTCGAGAGACCGAAGGGAAAAGATTAATGTCAAATCAAGTGACACTTGAGACGAGCAAGGATCCTGCAAGCCAAGAAAAGAGATAAACTCACATTGTTCTCAATGAGCGCTTTCACTGAGTTTATCTCACATTGGCCCTTGGGACACTCAGGAATCAAGGTCATTGCCCTCTACTTTTTAATGGCAGCATTGTTTTCTACTGATCAAAAGCATAGCAAGGCATTTTTATGTTCCTTTTAATCACTTTGCAAAAGTTCAGCAGGTTTGAGCAGGGAGAGGCAAAGACTTTAAGGTAAAGTGTTTTCCCCCAAACATCTCAAGAGTATCTGGCAAAGCAGCATGAATTTCCAGTCCTTCTATGTTCTGCCTTGCTTCTGATATCAAAAAGGGGATTGAAAATAAAACAGTCAACAGTATAATGCCAATGTGGAAAACGATAGTAAGGCCGCACCTGGAGTATTGTATACAATTTTGGTCACTGCATCTCAAAAAAGACAAAGGTGCAGAAGAGAGTGACTAAGATAATTACTGGGCTGGGGGTCCTCCCTTATGATAAAAGGCTAAAATATTTGGGGCTCTTCGATCTGGAAAAAAGGCACCTGAGGGGGGATATGATTGAGATGTTCAAAATTATGAAGGGCGTGAGAAAAGTGGATAGAGGGACGCTCTTCTCCCTCACACAAAATACCAGAACTAGGGGACAGCCACTCAAATGGAGGGCTGGGAGAGTGAGAACAGATAAAACAAAATACTTCTTTACCCAGCATGTTGTTGGTCTGTGGAACTCTGTGCCACAGGATGTGATGATGGCATCTGGCCTGGATGCCTTCAAAAGGGGAATGGACAGATTCCTGGAGGAAAAGTCCATCACAGGTTACAAACCATGATGGAGATGTGTCATCTCCAGGCTTAAAACCGGGGTACTTCAAGGGCCAGATGCAGGGGAGTGGTATCAGGAGACAGATATCTAGTCTCGTGCGCTCCCAGAGGCATTTGGTGGGGCCAATCTGAGATACAGGAAGCTGGACTAGATGTGCCTTTGGCCTGATCCAGCATGGCTCTTCTTATGTTCTTATGTTAACTGCAAGGCTTTGTTCATGGCTACAAGTAGGTCAAGCTTAGAAGAGCAAAGCTCCAGGTCAGCTCAGTGGGGACTAGAACCCAGATCCCAATAAATCACAGTGAAAGGTTGTTTAGCAACTGGTGAGATCAATAGAAGAGAAGTCATGGAGTTACGGAATTGTAATGCTGGAAGAAGACCTCAAGAGTTATCATTTGAAGAAGGAGAAGATCTAAATGATATTTCCTGCTTTTAATTTCCTTCCTACGGATTTAAAGGCATTATTTCCAAATCTGGAGACCACAGCCTATAAGAAGGCCACTGGCTGGCTTGGATGATAAAAGATTCATATAAAAGACACATAATGGTAGTCCCTCATTCAGGGAAAGCTTGCCTGAAGAGAAAGGTCTTTGCCTGTTTCCGGAAGGACAACAGAGATGGGGCAGTCTTGGTCTCTAGTGGGAGGGAGTTCCAGAGTCTGGGCGCAGCAACAGAGAAGGCCGTCAGTTGTACCCAGAGGAGGGCTCAGGAACACTTTGTGCTGTTGGTGCTTTTGCAGGGGCTGCCTGGCCAGCAAGTCCAGTGGGTTTTGCAACTCAACCTCCTGGCGCAGGAGGTTCAACTGGTGTACTGTATCTATAACTGTGCTCATGACCTGCGTTTCAATCCCAGGTAGCTGGCTCAAGGTTCACACAACCTTCTATTCTTTCAAGGTCAGTGAAATGAGTGTCCAGCTTGCTGGCAGGGGAAATGTGAAGCCTGCATAAATAAATTACAAACCGAGAGTGCTTTTATATATATAAAAGCAGAAATTACAGTGGACCCTCGTATAACAGTTTGTATAACATAAAATTTATACAACATAAAAAATTCCGGAGATAGGGGAAATTTGCTTAACATAATCGTGTATGGGGCAAATCTGTACAACATAAAAATCGGATTACTCCGTTTTCAATGCATTCCTATGGGAAATTTGTATAAAGGAAAATTTGCTTAACATAATTTCATTTGGAACGAATTAATTCCTTTATACAAGGTACCACTGCATCTGGTTCAGGACATCTGAATTTTGAGTAAACCAGTTTGGAGTATTGTTGGAGCACTAGCGCTTTAAGCACTACGACGAAGTATATAAGCCAACACTTTCCTCCTTTGCTTTTGCTACTAGGGAGAGGGAGCCAGAGACCACCCTACCAATGTGTATGTGTTGTGTTGTTACAGTTGTGACCGATTCTTCGTGACCCCATGTCCATGGAGTTTTCTCGGCAGGAATCCTGGGGTGGTTTGCCAGTTCCTACTCCAAGTGCCTACAGCACCGGGTATTCCCTGGTGGTCCCCCATCCAAGGACTAACCAAGCTCTTTTTTTATTATTATTATTATTTCAAATTTCTATACCGCACTTATTTCCCGAGCGAGAACTCAGGGCGGTTCACACAAAATATTAAAAAATCTATTAAAAAAACCACTCTAAGAACTCTTAATTTAAAAAAGCTCTCTGTTTAGCCAACTTTCTTTGTCTCGGCCCCTTTAAGAACCTCCTCCTCCTCCTCCTCCTCCCTAGCGTTGCTAAGTAACCCCTCCTCCTCCCTAGCGTTGCTAAGTAACCCGTCCTCCCTCCCTTGGATGCTTCCGCTCCTAGAGGCTCCGCCCCCCTAGTTGGGGCTTCAACGGGGACGGCATTCGCTTCCCACCATAGAGGGGGACTCCTAGAGCGACGCCGCGTTCGGCTTCCCCTTCAGAACCCGGCGGGACCTCGATCTCTATTGAGGACTTAGGAGCCTAGAGCGGCTGGAGACGCTCTTTTGCCGGTCTCTATGGCGAGGCTCTCCGCTCCGGATCGCTCTCTCTCCCTTCCCCCAATTTGCTCCCCCTTTCTCTCTCTATGGCCGGAAGTGGGCGGGCCGGAGAGGCGGTTTGTGGTGGTGGTGGGGAGCGCCCTCCCCCGAGGCAGGAAGGAGGGCGAGCCGGCGGGCGGACGGTCAGGAGGCGAGGTACGGAAGGCCGGCGGAGGGCGCTGAGTAGGGGAGCCTGTGGGTCACGTGGCGCCGCCTCCCCCCTCCCCGCTGGAGTGGGCGGGGCCACGGCGGTTCTGATTGGGTGGGTGGGCCTCGCTGGGGTTGCTGGGATGCCAGAGAGGTCCGGGACCCGCCCATCCGCGGTCCCCCTTATCCGCGGTCCCCCCCTTATCTGCTTCTTGGACAGACTGGATAAGAAATGCGCGGTTCTGCGTGTTCCTCCAGGGAGGATTTGTCGGGATTGCCTGTTAAGAGGGAGCCAGAGGCCGTGTCATACATGGGTTGCGTGACATCCCTGTTTCTCAGCATCGGCGGGGCAGGGGAAGCTTGGAACTGGTTCCCCAGGGAATGCCGTGGTCCAGTTTGTAGATTAATGGAATAAAGGGGTCAGAAGGGGGTCTCTAAGGCTGTTGAGTCCAACCCCCCCCCCCATGCTCAAGGCAGGGATACAAATCAAAGCCAACGTGCCAGGTGGCTGCCTAATTTCCTCTCCAATGCCTCCAGTGATGGAGCGCTCACCACCTCGTCTTGAGGTCATCAGCTTCCTTCGTCGTACTGCTTGAACAGTTTGGAGGTTTTTTCCTTGATCCTCAGCCTGAATCGGTCTTCCTGTGTATGATGATAAACCTTTAAATATTAGAACTTGAAGGGACCCTCTGGAATCATCAAGTCCAGCCCCCACCCCTCAAGTAGTCTGAGCGGGGATTCGAACTCCCAACCTCATGCTCCATAGCCAGAGATCTCAACCACGGAGCCATCCAGTAGTAGCTTGAGCCCATCATGAGGTGTCCTTCGCCCTTCTTTTAAGTCTGGTGTCCACGGCTAGACACAGTAGTCTTGGTGAGTCCGAGGCAGCATAGAAGGTTTCCGGAAACTTTGGGGGGAAATGGGGGAAAAAACTATTTTTCTTGGACTGCAATTCTGAGAAACCCCGAGCATTGCAGCTTGTGGTGAAGGCGTTGGGAAACCAGTCCAAGAAAACCTGGGCTACCAAAAAATTATGGAAATTGTACATTTCTAGTTGGGAAAAGAGACAAAACAGACAGCCTTGGACATGTTTGAAGTCTTGAAAAAGCTTGGCTGGTGCTTTGTTGGGCAGGGAAAGTTTGGCAGACGTTCTAGTAACTCTGCCTCATCTTGTTCATAACGTGTTTCGCGCCCACTTAGAAGAAGAGGCTTTCTACATGCACAAATTTATTTATTTATTTATTAGATTTATACCCCACCTATCTGGCCACCTTTATGCAGAAGGTTGGAGCACTTCTAACTAATAAGATTAAAGGCCGAGGTTGGCAGAAGTCACACTTATCTCAGTTGCAAGAGGGTAAAAAACTGAGGTTACAAAAGTACCGTTCCATCTGGAATGGTACTTTGGAACATGACAAGAGACGAGAGAAACGTGGAGCCCTTGATAAATCTTGCGAATTTAGATTGTGACATAGTTAAGGCTTGCTTTGTAAGCATTAGAGCAGGCATGTCTAAACTTTGGCCCTCCAGATGTTTTGGACCACAACTCCCACAGTCCTTTGTCATTGGTATTCTAAGCTTAGAATCCTGGGAGTTGTGGTCCAAAAAATCAGGAGGGCCGAAGTTTGGACATGCCTGCATTAAAGGAAAAGCATTATACAGTGAAACACTGTATGTACTGTTTCTTGACAATCAGTGGTTTAAATACAGTGGACCCTCATATGACAAACGGTTTGTATAACATAAAATCTGTACAACATAAAAAATTCCGGAGATAGGGGAAATTTGCTTAACAGAAGCGTCTATGGGGTGAATCCGTACAACATAAAAATAATTGCGATTAGGGATTACTCTGCTTTCAATGCATTCCTATGGGAAGTTTGTATAAATGAAAATTTGCTTAATATAATTTCATTTGGAATGAATTAATTCCTTTATACAAGGCACCACTGTACTTTAGTTTTCTTTCCACCAGAGTTGAGATACTTCAAGGCACCTGGCTGTTGATTAAGTTCTCAGTCCTGATAATCTTAATCGCCACCAAAGAACCCAAGTTTTACCAAATCCATTCGTAGGAAATGCATCCTAGATTACACATGCATTTTAACGGTAGTATGTGTTCCACTGGTTGAGGCCACAGCTTTAGGTATCCGTTAGATTCTTGTTAACATTGGTATGCAAAATGTTGTTAGGTTTCAAATACTGTCTTTTAATAATGTATGTCAACTTATTAAGGTGAAGAGTGGGATAAAACCATACGGTAATGAAGTTGGAAGGGCCCTATATGCCATCAAGGCGAACTTCTTGCTCAAAGAAGGAACACAAACCAAAGGAGATCTGCCAGGTGTCTGTCTAAATTTCTCTTGATGCCTCCAATGTTGGAGCAGTCATCGCCTCTCGAGGTAACTGGTTCCGTTGTCGCACTGCTCGAACAGGACCCTTTTCTTGATCTTCAGCCAAAATCTGGCTTCCTGTAACTTTTGATCTACCGTTGCATGGCCTGTGCTCGATAATGGGAAACTGATCCTGCATCTTCTCTGTATGCCACCCGCTCAAATGTATTCTCAAATTGGTTGTCCTATCTGCAGGCGGGCCCCATGACGTCTTCCGCGGAGGATGTCCCCGATCCCGTTTGCCTGCGTGGTGCGGGTGAGGGACGGCCTTCCGCTCTCGGCCTCCACGGACTTCCACTTAGACCAGGACTTCTTAGAATGCAGGAAGAAACTCAAGGCCTTGTCGTCCCTCTTGGCTCGGTATCCGGATCGTGGCACGGCCCAAGCACGTGACCTCAGCATACAGTAAGTCACGCTGCCGTTTGAAACAAACATCGGCCCTGCCGGAGAGGGCCTTCAGGGCTGTGTTTGTCAGCTTTCCTTTGATAATAAGAAAGAACAACACCAGTCTGAGGGAGATAGATGTGAAAGCAGTGCTAATGAAAAGGCCGGTAATGAATTTCTTTGGAGCTTTCACGGAATCATAGAATCCTAGAGTTGGAAGAGACCTCAAGGGCCATCTAGTCCAGCCCCCTGCTGTGCAGGAACCCCCATCACAGGACTCCCGACAGATGGCCGTCCAGCCTCTGCGTAAAAATCTTCAAAGGAGGAGACTCCACCACCCTCCTTTGGGGCAGCATATTCCATTGCTGAATAGCTCTTAACCATCAGGGAGTTCTTCCTAATGTTCAAATGGAATCTCTTTTCCTGTAGTGAGTGAGTGAGTGAGTGAGTGAGTTAGTTAGTTAGTTAGTTTATGAGTATTTTTACCCTGCCTTTCTCCTTGGAAAAGGACGCAAGGCGGCTTACAGTAAGGAAGGACAATATACAGTCCATTACACTTAATACATATTCAGTTTGAGAAACAGGGAATTGGGGGGGTATCTAACAGCATTAGAAGGCAACATTAAAACTAACAATGGATAACAATGGGCCTTTATACACGACCCCTAAGCTCCGCAGGAAATGGCTGCAAGGTCCGGACCTTACAAGTGTTTTCCCACCAGCTCCGGACTTTGCAGACAATTAAGTGCGACCCCGCCCACTTAGCACGACAAAACAGCAGTTTTCTTGTACCTGCTTGAGGTGGGTGAAAATCCCCAGGTCCGGATTTAATCTGGTCAGTGCGGGGCTCTCCTGGCTTCTGCTTGTGGTGGTTTTTTTTTGCCTCCTGCCCCTTTAAGAGAAGAGGTGGGAGGAAAAAAAGCAAGCAGAAGAGAAACGGAAGAGAAACGGAGTTCCGGGAAGCTCCTCCAGGTGAGCTGCATTTCCCCCCCTCTTTCTCTGGTGGGGAGGAAGGAAGAGCAACGAACCCCTAAGATCTTTGGTCCGAATTTAAGGGGCCAGCGGATCTTAGGGGTCATGTGAAAAGGCCCATAGTGGCAATGAAATCACACAAGCAGAGATATAATAACATTATAGTAATAGAAGGTAAACCACAGTTCTACATACACTTTCCCTGTACTGTATTTGGTATGTTAAGCCAGCTTTTGTATAGTTTGCTAGAAAGGCGGATGCAGTTTTGTTCCAAAGGGATTTTGCTCTATGCCAAGGGAAGTTCAGTTGTATGTACAAGCACATTCTTACATTTGTAGCCATCTATGTGTTTTATGGAGTCCTTGCTGCAAGTCATCTTAGTCTCCTCACAACACCTCTGGTGTTTTAACCCTATGTCAGATGACTTCCAAATAACATATATTTTAAAAGCATAAATGCAGGTGGCTATTGAGAGCACAAGTATTTATTTATTTATTTATTTATTTATTTATTTATTTATTTATTTATTTATTTATTGCGCTTATATACCGCCCGTCTTCCCGAAGGAACTCCGGGCGGTTCACAACAGACAATCGAACAATGTAACAAAATAGCAGTTCGAATAACAGAGTTAACCAGATGTTTGGAAGTCAGTGTGTGAATGTGTGATTTATTGTGAATGCTGACTATCTTTCTTCCCAGTTTCCATTCCTTCGGGGGCATCGCTTGCCTGGGAATCTGCCAGAACAGTTACCCAGCTGCCATGGCCTTTTGTTTCCTAGCAGAGCTGCAGTGGAGATTTTCCACTTCCTACGATGCGGCAAGCGTGGACCTGGCTTCTAGACCCTACGCCTTTATTGAATTTGGTACGTGGCCTCCTTTCGTTCTCTCAAGCACCCGTGCAACCGGGATCCCTTCTCAGATAACTTAGTGCAGGGGAGGGGTATCCAGACTTTGGCCCTCCAGATGTTTTGGACCACGACTCCCAGAATTCCGAGCCTAGATTGCCCATGACAAAGGACAGTGGGAGTTGCGGTCCAGAACGTCTGGTGGGCCAGAGTATGGACACCAGTGACTTAGTAGCAAGGATAACATGGATCCTTCTGCTTTCTGGTTCGGTTTTTTTTTAATATGCTACCTTGTGACAGGAAGGTAAAAGGGTTAACACACTCAGATCTCTCTTGCTCTTGCGTTTTTTTTTTTCTGTATTATTTATTTATTTTTATTATGATACTTATATACCTCCCGTCTTCCCGAAGGAACTCCGGGCGGTTCACAACAGACTAAATGATAACAATTAAATGCAGCAGAAACAATAATACAGTTTATCTACCAAGGTAAAAAAAAAGAAAGAAAAAAAGTACAAATAAGCAGATGGCAGGCAAGGAAAAAAACCACATAATTAAGGGTCACCAAACGCCTCCCGGAACAGCAGGGTCTTTAATGCTTTCCTGAAGGCTGGCAGGGAGTGTGCAAGGCGCAATTCGCTGGGAAGATGGTTCCAGAGTCTAGGGCCAGCCACAGAGATGGCTCGGGCACGAGTCGATGTTTCTCGAGCCTCCCTGGGCGTGGCTTTAAAAAGTTGTAGCTTTAATTTAAAAATTAGTAGCTTTAAAAAGTTGGAGGTCTTCAAAATTTCATAGAATCATAGAATCATAGAATCATAGAGTTGGAAGAGACCTCAAGGGCCATCTAGTCCAACCCCCTGCCATGCAGGAACCCCCATCACAATGTTTCCGACAGATGGCCATCCAGCCTCTGCTTAAAAACCTCCAAAGAAGGAGACTCCACCACCCTCCGCGGCAGCAGATTCCACTGCCGAATAGCTCTAACTGTCATGAAGTTCTTCCTAATGTTCAAATGGAATCTCTTTTCCTGTAGTTTGAAACCATTTCCCCGAGTCCTAGTCTCTGAAGCCATGGAAAACAAACCTGTTCCCTCTTCAATATGACATCCTTTCAAATATTTAAACTTAGCTATCATATCCCCTTTCAGTCTTCTTTTAGAGAGGCTAAACATTCCCAGTTCCCTAAGCCGTTCCTCATAAGAGATTTCCTCCAGACCCTCAACCATCCTGGTCGCCCTCCTCTGCATCCGCTCGAGGTTGTCAACATCCTTTTTAAATTGAGGCGCACAGAACTGGACACAGGACTCCAGGTGGGGTCTGACCAGAGCAGAATAGAGTGGTACTATCACTTCCCTTGAACCCTAATTTAACCCAAATTCAACCCAAATGAGACACTAGGTATGGGTTGGGTTTTTTTTTAAAATTTCTTGGACTATAATTCCAATAATTCTCCATTTTGAAAATTCCCTTTGACAGCCTGTCACCTGCAGATAGCTAAATCTGGCTCACCTGGAGATAGGATCTAGCTGAGAAAGCCTTGTAGTTTGGCACAGCCCCAGCTGTCTTGTAGCTCTCTGTTCAGCAAAGAACCTCTCCAGCTAGCCGTGCAATTGCAGTATGTGCTCTTTCAAAATCCCAGGTCTAAAAGACAAACAAGACTCGTGTCGGTTGCCTTTTTCCATGAGTGGAAGCAACGGGCCTTCTAATTTTTGCCTCTGCTACACCAGGCTCTGTCCTGTGCACTCCCCCTCCTCTCCCCTTGGGTTTTGTCATGACCAAAGCAAAAATGGCAGTCGTGGATGCACGGGGCGTGCACATGCGCCTCAGAGTGAACCTTGTGTGGAACTGAAATTGTAGAAGACAGCGTGATCAATTGATGAGGTGCAGGGCTCCCGACTAGCAGCATCCTGTACGTTTTCTAGTGGTTTCCACAATATCTCCTCTGTGTAGCCTAAAAGACGGTACGATTCCAGCCAGCTTCTACTCATAGTGGAGAAGGTTCCGTCAAGCTGGGACTCAGCCTCGTGGCTTCAGTGGTTAAACTCTACTGCAACCAAACCTGTGCTCACGACCTGGGGTTTAATCCTAGGTAGCCTGCTTAAGGTTCCCTCAGCCTTCCATCCTTCCGAAGTCGGTAAAATGAGCACCCAGCTTGCGGGGAGCGGGGGTTTTGAGCAATGTGTAGCCTGCATTAATAAATTGCAAACCGCTCCGAGAGTGCTTTAAGCACTATGGGCCGGTATATATAAGCAGAATTTATTTGCTTTAGGAAATCTTAATTTTCAATAAACCAGTTCTGAGTGTCGCTGGAGCCCTTTTTGAATCGTCCTTGCTGCTAACAGGCGGGCTGTGCCCTGGGGATCCCTAAGGTATGTGTTTTGTAGCTCAGCTAACCGATCTGAACTCAGCATCGGCAGTTACTGTGTGTGTCTCTTCTCGATGGGTTTATGCTCCCTCCAGCATCAGAAGAGAATATGATGCCTACGGCTGTAACCTTGGGGATGGGGGAGGGATTTGGGGACAAGAGCAGGAAAGAGCCATTTGAATTCATCCCCTGCTTGCGGGCTCTGGTGTGCAAGTCACTGGTGGCCTTCTGCAGTGGTGTTTGAATATGTTCATCTTTGCTTTGACCTGGCAGGGTTCTCGGGGCTCCCTATAGAAGGCCGTTTGTGGTAATTCTATCTATCTATCTATCTATCTATCTATCTATCTATCTATCTATCTATCTATCTATCTATCTATCTATCTATCTGTCTGTCTGTCTGTCTGTCTGTCTGTCTGTCTGTCTGTCTGTCTGTCTGTCTGTCTACGGTGGTACCTTGTATAAAGTAATCAATTTGTTCCAAATGAAATTATGTTAAGCAAATTTTCCTTTATACAAATTTCCCATAGGAATGCATTGAAAACAGTAATCCCAAATCACAAATATGTTTATGGTGTATGGATTCGCCCCATAGAAAATTCTGTTAAGCTAATTTCCCCTATCTCCAGAATTTTTTATGTTGTACAGATTTTATGTTATACAAACCATTTGTTATACAAGGGTCCACTCTATCTATCTATCTATCTATCTATCTATCTATCTATCTATCTATCTATCTATCTATCTATCTATCTATCTATCTATCTATCTATCTACGGTGGTACCTTGTATAAAGTAATTAATTTGTTCCAAATGAAATTATGTTAAGCAAATTTTCCTTTATACAAATTTCCCATAGGAATGCATTGAAAACAGTAATCCCAAATCACAAATATGTTTATGTTGTATGGATTCGCCCCATAGACAATTCTGTTAAGCAAATTTCCCCTATCTCCAGAATTTTTTTATGTTGTATAGATTTTATGTTATACAAACCATTTGTTATACAAGGGTCCACTCTATCTATCTATCTATCTATCTATCTATCTATCTATCTATCTATCTATCTATCTATCTATCTATCTATCCCTCCCTCCCTCCCTCCCTCCCTCCCTCCCTCCCTCCCTCCTTTCTATCTATCTATCTATCTATCTATCTATCTATCTATCTATCTATCTATCTATCTATCTATCTATCTATCTATCTATCTATCTATCTATCTATCTATCTATCTATCTGGGTTTTTCTTTTCTTTTAATGCTTTTAATATTTTCAGATTTTGGCTAAGTGAATCAGCAAATACTGATCCTGTGGATAAGGGGGTCCTACCGTGTATATGTATACTCTTTATTTTCCATGATTTTCCCCTCTCGGCTGCAGACAGTATCATTCAGAAAGTCAAAAACCGCTACAGTGACTCAAACTATGCTCCAACGAAGTTCAACGTGGAAAAAATCCAAGAGGAGCTTCGCTTAGGCCCTCCTCTGCTTGTGAAGCTGGAAGATTCTGAGCTGATGAACGGTCTGGTGAATGGCCATGCAGAGGCGCACGTGGAGTCCGGTAAGAGGTGGCATGTAGAGCCGGATCCTTTGCCGATTCAACCCAGGGCTTGGCTAGACATTCGAAACCCTGACTCATCCTACTGCCGCTTGCACACCCAAGCCCTTGCCATGGTCAAAAGAATACCTAAAACAGTGCCGACATGGAGCCTGGGGTGTTATCAAGGTAGCACCGTCTTAAGCGTGCCTCCTTCAAAACCACAGAAACGGAAGAGAGTTCAGAGAGACATTTTCTTCATTTATCGGGTCAATACTTGGATGCTGTAATCGTACGTAACAATAAGCAGTTTACGTAGCACTTTGGAAACCCAAAAAATGCCCTACCTGCCTTGTCATCTGCATAATTGTCTTAATTGCATAATCATTATGTTAGACAGTGCCTCCTAACAAGGGCTTCCTGTTCAGAACTGAAGAGGGACAGTGGAAATAAAGCAAAGCAAAAGCATGATGCTTATATACCACGCCATAGTGAACCTACCCGGTTATTAAGATCTAGCCAGGGAGCCCTCCTGAAAGAGCCATCCTTCAAGGGGATGAAAGGGATGGCTTGTAGGAACAGGGCCTTTTCGGCAGCTGCCCCCAGATGATGGAATGCCCTCCCAAGTGAGACCCACCTGGCACCGATGTTGATGACATTCCGCCATCAGATTATTGTAGGTCCTAATGACAATTATAGTGTAGTATTTTAATGTATTGTATTTATTGTATTTAAATGTTTTTATTGTTTAAATTTTATTGCAACTTTGATGTTTTAATTGTCTGAATTGTTTATTTTGATTGTGAGCCTTTGGATAGTGGGTGGCATACAAGCTATGTAAGTAAGTAAGTAAGTAAGTAAGTAAGTAAGTAAGTAAGTAAGTAAGTAAGTAAGTAAGTAAGTAAGTAAGTAAGTAAGTAAATAAATAAATAAATAAAGCACTCTTTGGGTGGTTTACAATTCAATTATGCAGGCTACACATTGCCCCCTCCCCCACCCCAGCAAAGTAGGTGCTCATTTTACTGACCTTGCAAGGATGGAAGGCCGAGTGAACCTTGAGCCGATGACCTGGGATTGAACCCCAGGTTGTAAGCTCAGTTTTAGCTGCAGTACAGCAATATAACCACTGCTCCACAAGGCTCATAGGTTACAAATGGTCTACAAAAGCAGTTGTTTTTTAAAAAAAATGTTCTAAACAACTTAAAAGTTGTTTAAGACGGGGATTGGAGCCTGACTTTAGCATGAGGAAGAGTGCAACAGAGTGCTGCAAATTTGTTCGCCGTACTCATTGATCTTATCCTTTATGTTCTTATTTTGTTTCCCTTTTCGGCCTGAAGCTCCCGCGTATAGAATGCAACCCGTGTCAGCCTCAGGAATCCTCTCGCTTGTCCTCAACATCATGTGTGGGGCGTTGAATCTCATTCGAGGCGTCCACCTTGCGGAGTATTCATTTCAGGTAATTCCAAATCTAACCTGCGGGCCAAGGCTTTGGAATTGGCTCGTAGCTCAGTCTGGACGGGACCGCCTGGAGATCGTTTTACCTTGCTGGGTTTGTGCCTGAATCCAGAAGCTAAGCAGGGTCGGCCCTGGCTAGTACTTGGATGGGCGACCACCAGGGAATACCAGGCGCTGTAGGCGCCTGGAGTAGGAACTGGCAGACCACTCCAGTATTCCTGCCAAGAAAACTCCATGGACATGGGGTCACGAAGAGTCGGTCACGACTGTAACGACGCAACACGCACACACACAAAAGAGCAGAAGCTTGGGATACCCCAAGGAACGCGACATTGCCGGGCCATTACGTCCCATGACTCCAAACGGGTGTACCAGGTTCAAAAGTATTCAGGGGTAACTTAAAGCTAGATTCATGCAAAAATCAGAGAACTGTAGAATAAACGGGTCGAAAGAAGATCCTGCCCCGTTTTTTGCGTGACTCCCTTCCAAGTACTCAAAGAACACGACCCGGTCTCCCCTCAGTCTTTTTTTTTCTCCTTAAAGGCTTCCATTTGGTTCTTCTTTTCTGTCACTCAACTAGATACACAATCTATGCACAATCCCTCCCCACGTCTTGCTCTTGTTCTGGTTATTACATAAGAACATAAGAAGAGCCCTGCTGGATCAGGCCAAAGGCCCATCTAGTCCAGCTTCCTGTATCTCACATTGTGGCCCCACCAGATGCGTCTGGGAGCGCATGAGACTAGATATCTGTCTCCTGATCCCACTCTCTTGCATCTGGCCCTTGAAGTACCTGATTTTAAGCCTAGAGATGACACATCTCCATCATGGTTTGTAACCTGTGATGGACTTTTCCTCCAGGAATCTGTCCAATCCCCTTTTGAAGGCATCCAGGCCAGATTGTATCACCACCTCCTGTGGCAGGGAGTTCTACAGACTAACAACACGCTGGGTAAAATATATATGCTCTTTTGTCTGTTCTTACTCTCCCAGCCCTCAATTTGAGTGGATGTCCCCTAGTTCTGGTATTTTGTGAGAGGGAGAAGAGCGTCCCTCTATCCACTTGACTCATGCCCTGCATTATTTTGTGTGTCTCTATCATATCCCCCTTCAGGCCCCTTTTTTCCAGACTAAAGAGCCCCAAATGCTTTAACCTTTCCTCATAAGGGAGGTGTCCCAGCCCAGTGGGATAGCCCAAGGACAGATTCAGTTCCTTCTGATTCTGTTTTGCAAGTGCTAAACAGAGAACAGAAAGCAGCAATTATATATCTAATGAAGATAGAGATCTTTAAAACTGCAGACCTGTATCTGCTTGTGTGTGTGTGTGTTGTGTCGTTACAGTCGTGACCGACTCTTCGTGACTCCATGTCCATGGAGTTTTCTTGGCAGGAATCCTGGAGTGGTTTGCCAGCCAGTTCCTACTCCAGGCACCTTACAGCTGTGAATAAATCTCATTCAGTGTACGGACTCACCTCTGAGAAGATGCATTTGAATACTAAAGAATTGCTGCAGTAAGAATTGAATTACCTCCAAATAACCACTCAGGGAAGCTTTTTTGTAACCGCTGTCTTTTACTTGAGAAGGCAAAATAGTTAACTTCCCCTCCAACTTATAATGTACACATTTATGGACTGACAAAATTTACTGACCTTCACATGCCTTATTCCAACAGGAAGACCACAAAGGAATTGGAAATGTGACTGCATTTCTCCTACCTTTTATTGCCTGTTTCTTATTGGTAAGTAACTTATTATCTTTTCTGCCATCTGGAGCTGATTATGTTTTTCTCCTCTTGATTACTTTGAAAACCAGGACAGAGGCATAAAATTCTAGTGGAACATAAGTACAATGGTTTTAAGTGTGCATCTGCACTAACTCTGGATCATCTACTTTCGTATCTGTCTGATCCTATCTAGTAGTATTTAAGTCAGGTTTCGTATCAGTTTTGTTTTTGAGAGGGTGGGTTGATTCCAGCAACCTTTCCCTTATCTCTGGAGTAACTGTGGTGTGAAATTGATATTTGTCTTAGATAACTGGACGTCCTCCTTGTCCTGTGTATTCACTGTCTGTTTTCCTGTCTCCTCCCCTTTACAGTGCTACCTTTACCTGTTTTACAACTCGGCCCGGAGGATAAAGGTCTTTGTCCTTTTTGTGACCATCTGCTTATGTAACATCTACCTTTACGGATTAAGGAACATCTGGCAGATATTTTTCCACATAGGAGTGGCCTCTTTCTCTTCCTATCAGATACTGACCCGGCAAGTTACTGAGAAACAGCCAGACTTTGGCGTGTGAAAATGACACCCAATTCATTGAACTCCTAATGCTTTTTATCTCAGAAGTTTTGCTCTGGGAGGACTCATTAATACTACTGAAAACTCGTTTTTTAAAAGGTGGTGTTTTAACTGCGGGTATTGCAAAAGACAGGGTTTTTTTAAAAAGATACGTCAGCCATAGATCGGTAGAATTGAAAGCGCTGGGGGGCTGAGATGTGCCGCGCTAACGGGAGGCGCATTCGCACATCAGCCCTTGACAAATTACTGCACATAAGAGTGTCATCTCTGAAGTGATACTGATTCGGAGACTTTGCGGCGATCTCTTAGAGGTGCCTCTGCGCTTTTGGAATGGCAGACACGTTGCAGTTGTCTTTTCAACAAGAGAAGCCTCCTTCCCTTGTGTTTCCCAGGTGGAGTGCAGATTCTTAAGGCTTGCCCCTTCTGGATGGCACCAGAAAGTTAAGCCCCCCCCTCCCACTGGCGAAAGAAGACCCTCTAACTGGGATTGGTTGGTCTTTTTCTATCCACACTGGGTGATCAAGAGGGTAATCTCGCAAGAGAGCACATGCTGGCAGTGTGTGGGGTTAAAGGTGAAGGTGGACAGAGCCACCGAGGATCAGGCCCAGGGCTTTCAGTTATCAACTCTGGCTTTGCAGCAGTGTTTCCCGTTGTGTGCCCATTGGAGCCTTCAGGCGTGCTTTAGTTGGTCAGGCATCCACTTTTAGCTTGCATTCCAGGGCATTCCGGGGGTCAGCCTTTGTAGCACATTTTCTGAACACAGTTCTTGTTTTTAACAGCTGGATTCGAAGGAGGCACTAAACGAGAGGTGTAGCACCTGCAGTTTGCACGAGTTAGTCCAATAGTAACGGGTGAGCTGCAGACAACTCCCATGTATGGAGTAGAGCAGGCATGGCCAAACTTCGGCCCTCCAGATGTTTTGGGCCACAACTCCCCACAGTCCTTTGCCATTGGAAACACAGGCTTGGAATTCTGGGAGTTGGGGGGGGGTCCAAAACATCTGGAGGGCCGAAGTTTGGACATGCCTGGAGTAGAGGAATTGTAACGGCCATAGGGAAGGAGCATTTCAGCCAGTCTACAGAGAAGGCCTTGAAGGGGCAACAAGGGTCATGGGTGCTTCCACACAGGTCTTGAATTTCGAGTAAGGGCCTTTTTACACAACCCCTAAGATCCGCTGGCCACTTAAATTCGGACCAGAGATCTTAGGGGTTCGTCGCTCTTCCTGCGTCCCCACTCCCTTCGCACTTCCTGGCTGCTGGCTGCGTGAGGGGAGGGAGAAAAAGAGGGGGAAAAAGCATGCCACTCACCTCCGTTCTGCCTCTCATCTCTGTAAAAGTAGCTCTTAAAGGGGCGGGAGCCAAAAAACAACAAACAGAAGCGAGGAGAGCCCCGCACTCACTATGGTTACACCAGATCAAATAATTTTAACCTCCAAAGAGCAGGTACTTGAAAGGTGCGCTGGGACGCACTAAAGTGGGCGTGGCCGCACTTAATTTCCTGTTAACTCCGGAGCTGGTGGGGAAACATTTTTAAGCTCCGGAGCTGGGAGCCATTTGCCCCAGAGTTTAGGGGTCGTGTATAAACACCCTAAGATGCTCTGCAGTTCCTCTGCTTAGGTTGTGCCTGATTCCCACAACTCTGCACCGTGAATTTCTGCTTACAGAGCGTCATGACAGAAGAGCGTCGTGGGTGAATGCCAGGGATTGTTTTGACCCCTCTTCCCTGTGCAGGCAACTCTCTTCAGTTTAATTGGATAGCTGGAGAAGAGCAGCCAAGACGTGTGTCCACCTCAAAGGGCAACATCATTTCTTAGCGGCATTTAATAACCGACCAATCCTTGTAAAGTCTTAAGAACCCCACCGTTGTTGAGGCCAGCTGCTGGGTGGATCAGAGTTCCTCTGTTGCAGGAGAACCGTCAGAGACGCTTGTGGCACATTAAAAATTGACCACTTTGACTCAACGGCCTTTGTGGACTGCCACCGGCAGTAGCTTGTGCCACCTACAAGTTAAGGTTATGCGAGGCTCTTGGTTCTTGCCTTAAAGAAATAAAAACAGTTTATGCTCCTAGTTTGGGAGACGAGTGAACACTTCGACAATGCCTTGAGGGCTGAGAGTTGGCTTCTTTCGTGGATCTTACTGTTGTCTTTTCTCCCTTAGTTTCTACAGGGAATGCTATTAGAGTAGCAAAGGCTGTGCGTAGCATGGTCTCTGTCTCCCTCTAGTGTACAGTTCCAGTAATTTCATCAATAGAAATATGTATTTCTGGAGTCTGACTGGACCAGCATTTTGCTATGTAGGTTGTTTCTGTCTAGGGTGGGGGGGTTGGGGGTGTGTGCTTTTTGCTTCTGAACAAGAAGGCAAACCCGTTCGCTTTTAGTAACCCAAACAAAGTTTAAAAAATCAGCTGCTTGAACAGGTTTTGACGGCACGTTCAGGAGGATAGCACAAATTCAGTCTCATGCTTTACCGTTGTTTCTGCACCAGCTTCTAGAGTGATGCCTAGAGTGTCTTGGAAATACCTACACAGTGTGTGACCCTGCTGTTAATTCAATTGGCCAGCCCCTCCCAATCATTGGAAAAAACTTTTCTTCTACTGTGTTGCTCTTTCGTCTCTCAGCTGCAGTGGTGCAGTTCTACCAAAAATATTGCCCTGCAGTCATGTGTTTTGTGGGTGACTTAGGACAACAACCATGTTGTTCTCTTAACAGAGAAGATAACAGAAGAACAGCCTTGCTGGAACAGGCCCCAGCCCATCCAGTCCAGCATTCTGTCTCGCACAGCGGCTCACCATTTGCTTCAGGGTATTCCCAAGCAGATGTCTTCCCCTGCTTAAGATTCCCTGCAAATGGCATTGAGCGATACCCTGCCTCTCTCTCCAACCCGGAGGTTGTCCTTAGGCATCCATAACAGTAGCCATTGATACCTTTGTTCTCCATGAACTTGACCAATCCTTTCCTAAAGCTGTCAAGGCTGACCGCTGTCACCACTTCTTCTGGCAGGGAGTTCCACAGACCAGTGATCCTTTGGCTGAGCAGGTTGTCATTCTCTCCTGCTCTTGATACTTGACTGCAGCTTCTTGGGTTGTGTTTAGAATTTGTGACCTGAGCTGAATATTCAAAGCAAGCACTTTGGAAAATAGGACCTAGGACACCCGTCCTTCTTTCAACCCAGTCCTGACTCTATATTCTGGTATTTCCTGTGTAGAAATAATATGCTGGCGTTTATGATTCGTCAGTTGTTTGACTCACTTTTGGAGCATGTTTCTTTTGTAAAGTTTTATAGCTGTTTTTTATTGCTCTTTCCAGTGGAAAAGCCACCAGTGATTGGTAGTGCAACCTCACTGGTTACCACCTCATGAAACAATCCCATACCCATCCCTTTTGCTGTGCAAGACAGGACTGAATCCCCTTATTTGTTTCTTTCTTGGTCCTGAGAGAAATTAGGCTGATGGTAGCTTCCTTTCGTCTGCTGGTGAAAGAAAGGAGGACCGAAATGCTCTCTAAAATGTGCTGGTAACTCGTACCCAGATTTCATGGGGTATTGATTTAATAGCATCTCTCTCATTTGCAAACACATCCACGTAATCTTCCCACTTTTTCTGGCCAAAATCACAGTTCAGTCTCAAGGATGCATTTTGATTTTTTTTCTCTTTAAAGCCCACATGGTCTGCGTTCCAGTCTCGGTCTTTGTAGAACAAGAGATGTCTGAAATAGCCTGCAGGTTTTGGGGACGGTTGGAGCTTGCAAACCTATTCTGCGGGTTCAGAAGTTGGAAACAGACCTCTTGAGTCTGTTATCGCTTCAGAAGGCCAACAGGAAAGTGTGGTTCTGGACGATCCCCCCCCTCAAGGATGCCTTGCACATGGAAAACTAGCTCATCAGACAACCCCCACCCCCAAGTCCTCAGCCTTTCTGCAGGAGTTCTTTGTTTAAATGGGTGGAGCATTCAAACGTGACCACGCCTGTTTCTCCAGACTTGAAAATCACTTGCTCTTGAAAGTAACGGTGACAGAGCAAGGCATCTTGGAGGCACAGCGGTACCTTGTATAAAGGAATTAATTCGCTCCAAATGAAATTCTGTTCCGCAAATTTTCCTTTATACAGATTTCCCATAGGAATGCATTGAAAACAGAGTAATACCTAATCGCGACCATTTTTATGTTGTACGGATTAGCTCCGTAGTCGATTTCTGTTAAGCAAATTTCCCCTATCTCTGGAAATATTTATGTGGTACAGTTTCTATGTTATACAAAAGATTTGTTATACGAGGGTCCACTGTACACTTAAAAGCCTGAAGAGGTAGGTGACCGGGTAGATATAGCGGTGCCCTGTGGTAAAAAAAAAGCGTGTCAGGAAGCCTGCTGGGGAGAGCAGAGGTGTTAATGTTTTCTTGATTCTGAGAGTGCATTTCAGGGGGCAATTCATTCCAGAGCCAAGGGGCCACCACCGAGAAGGCTTGGCCCCTTGTTCTCCACCTCCCTGGACTCCCTGGGTTATCATCCTCTGCTGTCTCGCCTACGCTAGGTGAGCCAGAATTTTTTTCATGTTGTACAGATTTTAGGTTATACAAACTGTTTGTTCTATGAGGGTCCACTTGTAGCGTGTTTAGCAATTTCACACTGTGTCAGTTCCTGTGAGCCTGTGCCTCAGGAGCAGGAGCAGATCCAGACCTTGGAAGTCTCTTACATTTTATCTGGGCAGCCACTGTCCTGTGCCGAAGCTGTGTGTGTCCAGTTGCCGCGCGATTCGCAAGCCTGGGTTGTGCTCATGACGAGGCTGTGTTACCCTGCCCCAGTAGACATGTAGGGAACTTGGGGGGGGGGGGCTCCATGCCTAAGTCCAGTTTAATGAGGATTCAGAACCAAGCCTTTTACTCTGGACTGGACCAGACGTTTGCATCCTTACTCCTCTCAGAGTGATCGTGGTTCCATGTTAGATTGGCAGCAAACGTCAGCGAGACACAAAAATGGTGACCGTGCTTGTCCTGCCACACTTCGGTTTACATTTCGTTGATGCGATCGGTGCCTGAGATGCAGCATTTCTGCAGGAAAGGGTGGGTGTGTATTTTAGAGGGCGTGTCCTGCCCTTAGGAAACTTAAGGTCTCCACAGGATAAAATGCTTATTTTATTTTTAATTCAAGGCGATGCTTGTTACGTGAGCTTCCCCCATGCCGACAGAAGTGGGGAACGATGGGACATTGGTTTTTAGGTTTGAGAGAGGTGCTTCAGTCAGTTGGACTAAGCTTCAGGGGTGTGAAAAATTGTTCCTGCCTACCTATAGAAAATCAACTTGCTGTTTAAAAAAAGAAGAACAAATTGGTACAAGACCATAGCCTGGTTTGGGGAAAGGTGGGCATATATTGTGAAACGTCACACGTTGCAAGGTGGTGTATTCTAGAACGCTCCTTTTTATTTAACATCTCGGGGTCTAAATTCTCATTTTGCATGCCGTCAGAGTTTTCTTCCCGTCTGGTTTAAATATCAACAAATGTTACCTTCTAAATGGTTTCCTCTTCCAAATGACCAGAGACATAAGATCTTAAACCTCCAGCCCCTTTTCATTTCAAACCAAAGACGTTTCTTTTATTTTACTAAAAAATGAGAGAGACACAGAGAGAGGCCATTTTTCTGAAGAGTTTTTTGCACTGTATTAAAAGAGACTGGTGTCGCGTTAATGTTTTCAAGCCCCCTGTTTTGTGCATGAGTGTACATATGTATATACTTAACAGGCAATTTGAGTAAAAGAGTACATGGCATTTTTATATATTGACTTGTGTCCATCGTGATTTGTCCAGCAGAAGGTTTGACCAGCCCAGGCCCGGTGATCTTCCTCCTTCCAGCCGGTCTCTTGCGATCAGATCCAGAATAACTTGGACTGTTTGCTCTTTGGGCTCAAACTCATTTCCACATCTCACGGACACCAACCAGGTCTTCCCTACAGGAGCTTTCTGTGCATACATGGCGCAGGGCAGGGCGGGTCTGCCTTCCCCAGTTTCCAAATATTTTCCAGAAGTCATCATCATCATTGGCATCCTTCAGTCTCGAAAGACTATGGTATCATGCCTGGAGTAGAGATCCTAAAAACAACACCTAGTGTGACTAAATAGACCAATTCGGGAATGGCAGTCTCTACCGCACTGGGGGCAGATGTATTCTGTTTCTTGCCCGGTCCTCGAGTTTTGTTCTTTCCGTGCCTGCCTCTTTTCCTCTGCCTGTTGGACAAATGCCTCTTCAAATTTATGTAGACCATGCTGTATCTCTTGCCTCCAGACAGTGCGATCGGAGGTCAGGTTTTCCCAACTGTTGAGGTCCATTCCCAAGGCCTTCATGTCCTTCTTACAGATATCCTTATACCGCAGCTGTGGTCTCCCACTGGGGCGCTTTCCCTGCATTAGCTCTCCATATAGAAGATCTTTTGGGATCCGACCGTCATCCATTCTCACAACGTGTCCAAGCCAGTGTAGGCGTCGCTGTTTCAATAAAGTGTACATGCTAGGGATTCCAGTTCGATTCAGGACTATGCTATTTGGAACTTTGTCGTGCCAGGTAATGTTGAATATTCCAGAAGTAACTCAGAAGGATCTGCCTGCTGCCAAGTGACAGCGTTCGTCAGCAGTCACTGCAGGGAGGGGCAAATAATCCCAATTTATTGGAAACTAGTGGATGTTTAGCAAATATAGACCGAACTCACATTTTGCCTAATCTCACAAGCAGTAGCTTATCTTCCGGAGAGGTGAATCACATGTCAGCAGAAATAGATATCACATATTGTGTATCGAGGATTGTAGATTAGACAGACTAGACATAAGCTTATACCCATTATATATTGAATTAGTTAACTCTAAGCTGGATGAAGACAGAGTTAAACTGAGATGAACACGATATTGATGGAAAACTATTAGAATGTTAATGGTAAAATATTTAGCAATTACGGAAAAATGAAAATGTTTTGTTTAAGATGAAAAGAGAATTATGAAAGAACTAGGTTGACCTATTGGGGAAAAACCTTTGATATATGTAATATGGCAGGAGATAAGCAATGTATCTGTTTTTATTTTAATTGAAAAAATAAAAAATACATTTAAAAAAAGAAATAGATATCACAAATAACAGGCGCCCAAGAAGCAAAAATTTTTTCTCTTTTTTCATATCAGCTTCTGTTTTGCCCAAAAACACCAGCGAACTTTTGTTATGGGACTGGCCTATGAGATTGTTTTGAAGACCGATTTCTCCACATGAAGGACTGCCTCAGTCATGTCTCCGGAATGAAGGTGCTTTTATTTTTTACTTACGGTCTCCCATTAACCTCGATTTTTCCCCGCAGACTTTTATACCCAGGGGACTCTGGTTTTTCACCTTTCTTCAGCGAATAGTTCGGGGTTTGGCTTCGCAGGTGTTTTCTCAGGGTAGCTTTCAAGGTTAAAAAAGGGGACACGGCAATGGATTTATGTCCATTTCTCGGAGAAGAGATGGACTGCCCAGGCCAGAATGAGTAATCACAGTGGCAGATTTATTATTTTGCAACTGGAGAGTTGCCCTGGGAACCAGACAGGCCCTAATGGAGCACAGTGAAAATATAATAGTGTGAGTGAAAAAAAGATTAGGGCCTGGGCTGGAAATACAGTACTGCAGATGGGCCGTAAATCATTCACATCCAATCAGGCTTCTACTGTCAGAATCAACTGATCATAATGTAGTGTTCCTAGTGGGCATATGAAGTTGGTCATTTCTTGTAAAAGAACTGCAGGAGGTCCCCCACCCCCTCAAATGTCGTATAGCTACTTAAATCATATACATCAAACAATAAATCCTTCAAATGATCAATCACAAGCCTCTCCTGAAAGCCATGATGGGGTTTTCCGTGTTCCATAGGATGTCACCCATCACATATCTCCTCCAAGATCCCTTTCTGGATCTGCTTCCGCCAGTGTGGGAGGATCCTGATGAAGAAAGACTCGAGTCCAGTTGTCCGACCAGCAGAGCAATCACGCCCCTTGCCATTGGCATGTTTTATTAGATATAATTTACATCCCAGAGTATGCACAACATCAGTGATTGGTTACAGGGGTAGAGGTGGCATATGCTGGTTGGATGCTCTATAGGGAATCGCCTCGTGAACAGAGCATGCTTTGCACAGTTATTGATTACAATAATACATGTCCTTGCTGTTCACAGATGAGAGGTGAGTTAATGAGAAGTAGACAAGAATAGAAGGGTAGACAAGAATAGGTAAAGAGAAATGAAAAGCAAACAGGATTAGAAGCGGAGTTATCCCAGTAACCAAGAGTAAATAAATGAAATACGAGCAGAGCAGAGTCAGAGTGAGTAAACAAGCTGGGTAAATGAAAAGTAAATTATAGGTAACCCAAGCTGGTTTAGAGGGATTCCAAAGTCTGCAACATGTGGATTTTGGGCAGAGGAATTCCATCAGGAGGGTTTTCCCTCTCGTGAAATGGAAATGACCCCTAGGCCTCATCCCAACTGTCTGAATCAGATTCCATCATCCCGGTCCCCCTAAGACTCTGCATCCACAACTTAAAAAAAAGAATATATATACACATTTGTTTGTCTTTGTTTGCAAACTGTGTGCACAGATACTGTCCTTTTTGTCTACAACAGATGAAGCGTGAGTTCACAACATTATTTATCAGCTGTGTTCATGGGCACATCCTTCCAGACTGGGGAAACAACCCTGTCCCTGTTAAGTGTGTTGGGTTTTAAATGTTTCAGAGATTAGCGGGGTTATGCATCGGCGTGGAAATATAATTGCTAAGCACAGATTTGAAGCTGGGAGACAGAAGTTTAACCTTGGCATAAAGCCTTGTATTACAAAAACAACGCACAAATACACAACGAGATAAAACGCACGGCATAAATATTTACAGAGTAGTGGGGAAACTGCTCATCTCACCCCAAAGCAGTCCCAAAGCAAAATGGGTTACAATCCTGCCTTTTATTCATATGGCAGACGTCATATAAACCAATCACAAGAGTACACATTCTGACCTTTTCATGTGATTGTACTATTCACCTGTGTCAACAATGTCAACAGTTTTCCGCTCTTAAGTCGAATTGCTCTTAAGTCGAGCTGCTCTTAAGTTGGGGCACCACTGTATTATATTTACATTTTGTTAAAAGTTACATTACTTGATAGTCCCCATCTTGCCTCTGGCCATGACCATTTAGCTATAAAAAATATCTTGAGAATGACCCAGTGTCAAGTTTATGTGACCTTGATCTCTTCTGAGTGTTGCATTACAGGAGAATTTGTCCTGTGCATTATCAGCCTGTGGCCAGCAGAGGGTGCAGATGCACCAACCAACGCTGCCTCTCAACACAACCCAAGTTTATAAAGGGCTGCGTAAACAGCCTGTTATTTAATTTGTCTCTTTCCTCTTAACAGCAAAACCCTGCCACCAAGTTTTCCTTTGCAGCTTGATGAAACATTCTGTCTTAAAAACAATCTTGAGGAAGCCTTCGGTGGCCCTCCTTGCGAGAGTTCCCCAAACGCTAATGTGGGGCATTGCAATGCTTTGGGTCATCCCGTTGTTTGGACTTCAGGCCCTGTGTGCATGGTCAGTGCTAATGAATCATGGGAGCTGTAGTCCAAAGCATCTGAGGGTTCAAGCGTCCCTCTGCTCCTGTAAACCGATGCACACCTATATATCCGTTTATGGTCCAGGGCCATGTTTTGGTTTACAAAACGCTCCATGGCTTGGGACCTGAGTATCTGGGGGGGGGGGGGTATCTCCCAAAGGTTAGCTTCCTCTCACCCCCACCAGAGCATCACTACCCCTCTCACTGCGGGTGGCCACCTCTATTGAGGCCCGCAGGGCTTCTTCCCGTAGTCGGGCCTTCTCAGTAGCCGCTCCGGGGCTTTGGAATAGATAACCAACTGAGATTTGGCTAGCAGAGTCACTGCCAGCTTTTAGGAGATGATTAAAAACTTATTTTATTTATATCTGTTCGTTTTGGTATTTTTAATTTTTTCCCTTTTCTTTTTTGTGTACTTTGCATTTATGTACTAGTCTGTTCAACACCCAGAATTCCCACTGGAAATGTTGCTGCGGTTAACAAGTATGTATGTATGTATGTATGTATGTATGTATGTATGTATGTATGTATGTATGTATGTATAAATAAATAAATAAATAAATAAATAAATAAATAAATAAATAAATGTTATTTGGGAAAGTGCCTCTCTCCAAAGTCATCTGCCCAGTCACTCCGATCCTCACAGCCCATGTCATTCCGAGTGGACAACCTGAAGGAAGACCAGGAAAAAAAACTGTGACAAGATGCAGGGCCTTCTCGATGGTGGCGCCATCTCTTTGGGACCACCTTCTGATGGAGCAACGCCTGGCCTCCTGGCTCTCTGATTTCAGGAGGATGCCGAAGACTTGCGTTCTCTGGGAAGCTTTTGGTGGCATCTTCCTTGGATCTTGCTCAGCCTCTCCTGATGCCTGGTTTTACACCACCGTTGTCTATTCCCCTACACACGCTGTTTGTTGCTTGCCTTGTTGGTTAGGAAGCTACATTAGCTGAACAGTTCTCTTCTAGGTCACCCTTGAAGTTATAGGAGCCACGCCCTACGTCTCAGGTGGCCTCCTCCGTGTTCTTCATAGATCCTGGTCAGAGCACAGTTGCAAGGCCGGTGAAGTGTTGGCAAATAACCTGAGCAAAGATCAATCCCGTTTTCTCAAAGACGGTTACTTCACGTCCATTCTAGTCCCAGGAGGAAGTTCATTGCGTGTTGATGTTGGTCGCGGTCACGTGGTCTTCTTCTGTTTCTGTTCCTCTTCCCGTGTACGCACGGGCATGACTGATGATACTGGCATGACTGTTTTCGCACGTCCTCATTCCGTGATGAGATGTGAAATTCCATGCCTTTATTCTCCATTTTTTTTTGGCCCAACCTTCCGTTTTTCGATGTTTCGATTCTCCGAAGCCTTGCCTTCAATGCGTTACGGAGCTAAGTTTGAGGCATTTGTCTTTTAATGTCTCTGCACTGCGTTGCTGACTCCATAGGGAATGTATTGGTGAACGGCACTTCACACTCCTGCCACTAGATGGAGAATGGCACATTGCGTGAAGAGCCTTACCTCAAGGGCACTCATCTCGGAACGAGAAGCGTGATGAGCAGATTCCCGAGGCTAGGGAGGGGAATTTCTCATCCCGCTTAAATCGCAGTTCAGGGGGCGTGGTCGGGACAAACTCTCCTTGTCCCGCAATGGATGTACGGTTAGATTACTTCGTACCGGTCCCCAGCGGGACCGCGAACAGCGATGAGATGGACTGAAGTATCAGCCAAAGTGTCATTTATTTGAAAAAAGCTTTAATGAGCAGAAGAGTTATTTTAAGAAGACAACGACGACAAAGGGTAAGAACAGGAGGCTCTGTGCAAGTCTTGGAAAAGATAAAAACCAGAATGCAAGCCCTCAAGGATTTCTGAAGCAGCTTTTTTTTTTTACTCTCAGACTCTTCCATTGGAATAAGATTTTCTCCTTATATTCTTTTAAACAAGAAATGTGTTTCTTTCACCCAGTTGTGGAGACAATATTAAATGCCTTTCCTCCAAATCTCCATGTTATTTCCTTTCCTGTCTCACTCTTTTGTCATATTAAGGTCTATTCAGTTACCCATCTGTTTCTTTTAAAATTTATTTCAAATTCATTTCCCCCCAGTGCCGGTAGACGGTCTGATTCTTTCCCGGAAAAAAAAGTGTAGTGTTCCTAATTATATGCATGGACTTGACACTTGATCCCTGCCAATTAAATGTACAATTTACCTCAGAGTGTGTTTTAAATGATTTGATTACTGTTATAGTGTTTTCCGTTTCGCAGTTGAGTTATTGTTATGATTGTTGGTTTATGCTGTGGACCATTCCAGAGTGGCCCTCAGCCATATTGGAAGCCTATAAATTGGATGGACAGATGGACGGACGGACAGATACACCTCAAGAGCAATATGAAGTCTTCTGCATCACAGAGAAGGCACTCAGGAATTCATAGGACAAGAAGATCTTCCATCTCCTTGATTTTACATGTGACAAAAATGTCTGGTTCTTCAGATGGATTTTTTCCTTATGCCCTCAAATTCCAGCTTAATACTGTACTTTGTTATTTTCACTTTTTGTACTAGATGAAGATGGAGATAAGTAACGATAAATACAATGATGGAAAAGAAGCATGTAAATGTGGAATATTCCAAGCACTTGGGCTGAAATATTGGGAAAATACTTGTATTTGAACTATGCAACACGGCAACACACAAACAATTTATTTGTTTTAACTTGTTATTTTTAGAAAATTCAATAAAATATTTTTAAACATTCCAGTATGATTAGGCTCATTGGTGGATTTAGACCAGCCAGTACTTCAACAAGCTTCTTCTTCTTTTGAGTCCTGGCAAGGATAAAACCCACTGACGCCTTTAGTAGGTTTACTGTCCAGGGAGTGGCCAGGGATTCAAAGAATCATAGAATGATTGAGTTGAAAGGGTCTTACGAGGCCATCTGGTCCAATCCCCTGCTCAATTTAAGAATCCAAATCAAAGGAGATCTAACAGATGGTGGTTCGGTTTCCTCTTAAATGCCTCCAGCGTTGGAGCCCTCACAACCTCTTCTGGAGATAATTGGTTCTATTTTCATACAGTTCGAACAGTTGAGACATTTTTCCCTGATATCCTGCCGGATTCGAGCGTCTTGGCACTTGAGCCACCTGTAGCGTGTCCTGCATTCTGGGCTGAGAAGAGATCCTGCCCCTCCTCTTTATGGCTACTTTTCAAATCTTTGAAAAGGGCTTTAATCGTCTTTTCTCGAGGCTAAACAGGACCAGTTCTTTCGGCTGTTCTTCCCAGGGCTTGGTTTTCAGCCGCAGTTCCAGGATCGCTGTGTCCCACGGCACAGAAGACAATTGCTGTACCCAGCCTCTCTAGGGTGGGTGGTGGGTGAGATGATACGTGCTAAGGGGCACGGGTCGCCTTTTCCCACCTTGATAAGATAAAGCCGCTTCTAGAACCAGACCTTTGTAAATCCCGGGTGCGGGGTGTGTTTTCGTTGACGGCTCCCTCTAAACCGGAGGCACAGCACGCACGAAGCCGCGTACGGCTGTGTATTGTGAGTCCAATTTCCAGCTCAATACAGTAATCAAGGAGGCACAGTTGGGCCACTGAAGGGCAGTGCAGCAGCAGGAGGCTTTATCAGTTGAACGTGGAGCGGCTAGGCTGCTGCTGAGGACGACAGACCTTTGCCAACGTTCATAATGGATAGCCGCGGACTCAAGAGATTATCCAGAAGACCCACTCTGCTCTTGGAGAAAGAAAAAGCCAGGGGAGTTTTAGATTCCTTCTGCTACAGCTGCCAAATTACACCAGGGATCCCCGCCCCCCAGGAAGAATTCTGGTGGCTTTAGGCAAAATAATAATAATAATAATGATGATGATGATGATGATGATGATGATGATGATGATGATGATGATGATGATGATGATGCTCAGACTGATTACAAACAGCGCCATAATGTAGTGGCTCAAATGGTCCACTGGAATTTGTGTCAGAACTATCATCTGCCTGGTGGGATCATAAGCCTGAACAAATGATTGAAAATGAGCATGCAAAATTACTTTGGGACTTCCAAATACAGACAGACAGGGTTTTGGAGCATAATACCCCAGATGTTGTGATTGTGGAGAAGAAAAGAGTATGGATCATTGATGTTGCTATACCAGGTGATAGTAGAGTCACCAAGAAACAACTTGAAAAAAATTACCCGATATAATGATCTGAAAATTGAACTTCAGAGACTCTGACATAAATCGGTACAGGTGGTCCCAGTGGTAATTGGCACGCTGGGTGCAGTGCCTAAAGAGCTAAGCGAGTATTTAGAAGAAATTGGAGTTGACAAAGTCACCATCAGTCAGCTGCAGGAAGCCGCCTTGCTGGGATCTGCTCTCATAATTTGCCGATACATCACATAGTCCTAAACGCTTGGGAAGCGTTCGACTAGTGATTGGTAATACAAAATCCAGCGTAATCTGCTCTGTGGTGGTGGTGGTGGTGGTGGTGATGATGATGATGATGATGATGATGATAATAATAATAATAATAATAATAATAATAATAATAATAATAATAATAATAATAATAATAATAATAATAATAATAATAATAATAATCCATTTTTTACAAGGGTGGACTTTTTAAAAAAAACTTCAAAGGAACTACAGAGCATTAGGGAACAGTACAGGTAACCTCTCTATGCTTGCTCAGGCTTGTCCAAAAGAAAGAAAAATACTTTGAGTCGAGAAAATGGCCACTATGAAGCAGGTGGTATTTTTTTAAAAAGCATTCCTGACAAAATATGTCTGGCGATGCTTCTTTCCAAGGTGAAAGTCAGAAACAACACAAACGGGGGGGGGGACTAAACAAGAGGATAATGTCTCACCTTAAAAACTTAGCTGCTGCTTTTTTTTAAATGGGGTCAAGTCTACTTCGTCAGATCCCGAGACTCTGTGATGTAGGAGAAAGAGAGTCTGCTGTCTGTCATAAAAAGAGGAAGGAGCCTCCTGCATTAAAGTGGTTTCTATTAACAAGCAGCACCTGCCAGGGGATATCCATCCATCCATCCATCCATCTATCTATCTATCTATCTATCTATCTATCTATCTATCTATCTATCTATCTATCTATCTATCTATCTATCTATCTATCTATCTATCTATCTATCTATCTATCTATCTCTTCCTTCCTTCCTTCCTTCCTTCCTTCCTTCCTTCCTTCCTTCCTTCCTTCCTTCCTTCCTTCCTTCCTTATATGTCTGTCTGTTTGTCTGGGGGGGGGGAAAAGAAAAACGAATGGGCAACATTTTCCATTTTGGGAGGTATGACTGTCTTTTGCTCTCCGCTAGCATTGCAGCTAATTGAGAAGAGACGCTGCCAGCTTTGCTCTGAGAAGCACCATGACTAGGTTTTGAGAGACTGTGGGCCTTTTTACACGACCCCTAAGATCCGCTGGCCACTTAAATTCGGACCAGAGATCTTAGGGGTTCGTCGCTCTTCCTCTGTCTTCCTCTGTCCCCACCCCCCTCCGCACTTTCTGGTTGCTGGCTGCCTGAAGGAGGGAGAAAAAAGAAAGAAAAGACTGCCGGTTTACCTCCGTTTTGTTCCCGGCAGCATTCAGATCTCTTAAAGGGGCGGGGCGCAAAAAAAGAACAAACGGAAGCCAGTAGAGCCCCGCACTCACTATCCTTACACCGGATCAAATATTTGTCACCATCAAAGACCAGGTACAAGAAAACTGCTGTTTGGTCGCGCTAAAGTGGGCGGGGTCGCACTTAATTGTCTGCAAAGTCCGGAGCTGGTGGGTAAACATTTTTAAGGTCCGGACCTTGCAGCCATTTGCGGCGGAGCTTAAGGGTCGTGTATAAACGCCCTGAGATCAATCTTGGGTACCATTAGGTGGTATCTCATATTTTAGGTTGCTTCGTTTCATAGAATTCTAGAGTTGGAAGAGACCTCAAGGGCCATCCAGTCCAACCCCCTGCCATGGAGGAACCCCCATCACAGTATTTCCGACAGATGTCCATCCAGCCTGTGCTTAATAACCTCCAAAGAAGGAGACTCCACCACCCTCTTTTGTGGAAGAATATTCCACTGCTGGACAGCTCTGACTGTCATAAAGTTTTTCCTACTGTTCAAATGGAATCTCTTTTCCTGCAGTTTGAGACCATTGCTTTACCTCTATTTTATTTTTAAAACAACCCCGAGCTCCTAAAGCCAATCCAAGATTCCCCACCCACATACCACCGAGTCTGCATTAAGTATTCCTGTGGCCGAAAGTGCTGAATAATTCAGCCATAGAAAAGATTGTGTGGACCCCCCTGTGGAGATGGTTCTTATTTCAGGGATCTCATTTAAGAGAGTGCCTGAGTTGCGCAGTGGGTGGCCTGATTGATTACAATCTCCAAACGTCCCTGCTTCATCTTTGCTCTAACCTAAGTGCCTCTCCCCCCCCCTCCCCAATTATTTGTTGGGTGAACAGGGCTGGCCACAGCCTGGGGCTTTTGCTTGTTAAAATGACACTTCCCAGAATGCAGTCTGAGATATTCATGGACTTGCAAGTCCATGAAAAGTAACTTGAAAACATCCTGGTGAATGTGTTGTCCCGTTTGCATCCAAAACTGTTTCAAAATTTCCAAAGGAGCAAGTTGTTCGGATTGAGGAGAACAGCCAGGGACATCAGGGATTTTATCGGTTCCTGTATCATGTGATCTGCCGGCTTTCTTCATTATGCAGCGTTCACATCTACATGATAATGGGCATACCATGGTGTAGTTGAGCTGAAATGGGCATGAACTGGTCGGTCCCAGTTTGTAAAGGCTGTATCACGGGTGCTGCTGTTCCCTTCTGCTGTCTCCTCCGCCGATCAGCCACTCACCAGGTCCGGCTTCCTCCCTTTCCCCACCTCCTGGGCTAATCTGCCGGTCACAAGCAAGAGCACAGACATCTCAGGTGGCGGCAAGGGGGGCTTTTGTCTGAGCAGGAGATCAGCCAAGAAGGTGGGTCAGAGACAGCTTGGCGGTTGTGGAGTCTGGGAGATCAGTTGAGGAGGTAGCGGGAGGGAGCAAGCTGGGCCTGGTGAGTGGTGGATTCGAGCCAGAGGAAGGGGAGCAGCAGCACCTCTGCTGCCACTTTTATGAACTGAGACAGACTGGTTTGTCCCCATCACTAACCTTGACCTTCATCTCTAGCAGGTAGAGATGGGCACGAAATGAATTTTTTTCGTTCCGTTATTCGTTATTCGTTTTGTTACATAACGAAACGAATAACGAACCTGGCGGGGAAATTGGAACGAACCGAACTGAACCGAACCAAGAAAATTAGGTTCGTTACGTTTCATATTCGTTAATGGCGACGTGCAATGAAAAGAGCTGTTTTAAATGTTAAAAAACATCTTGAATATCCATAAAACCAGGCGATAATTATTTATTCTGCCTGATAATACCTACCGGGGGGGGTTGCGGTCCTTAAAACGTGCATTTATGTCTTTTCTCAGAGCGCTGTATTTTTTTTTCCTTTCAGGGGAGTTAGGGGACATCGACCCAAAATGGCTGCCAGATGGCTAATATTGATTTCTTGGCTATTAACACGCCCTGGACATCTGTAAAAACACAGCGATAATTATTTATTCTGCCTGATAATACCTACCAGGGGGGTTGGAATCCTTAAAATGTTTGTTTTTGTCTTTCTCCCATCACGATGTATTTTTCTTTTCCCTTTAAGGATGACACAAAATGGATGCAAGCCATGTGATGGGATCATGTAAATTCTTAGACAACTTCAACCAATAGCATGCCCAGGTTGCAGACTGGGCAGGTCTGGCAGCCACAGAGGGCATAAAAAGCTCTGGCAGACCCCATCCTCCTTGCAGTCTGCGGTGGGAGTTAGGTTGGGGTGGGATTGCTGTCTCTGCAACTCGTTATTTTCACTTTAGGCCAGCCAGGCAGGCGTGTGTTTCTGTGTTCCTGCTGGCTGCAGCCTGGCTCTTAGGGGAGAGAAAGAAGAGATTTCTCTGTAGCTTCAGTCTTGCAGCCTCCCTGCGTGCGTACTGCGTACCTCTCGGTGAGTACCCTCCCCTGCCCCGCAGTCACTCTGCGGCTGCCTTGCGCCCTGGGCAATGCCCGCCGCTGCCTTTGCAGCCTCCCTGCGTACCTAGTCTATACTGTGTCTCTGCCAGCATCAATTTTTTTTAGTGTTTTCCCTCTGGTCTGGGGCGCTGGGGGACACCTGCGCACGGAAATACTTTAAAAACCACGCAAAACAGGTAAAACGAATAACGAATTAATGAACCAATGAAATGATTTTTTGTGAAAATTCACAAAAAAACAAAAACGAACCGAACTGAGCCCCTCAATGAAACAAAACAAAACATCATTTTTTCAATTCATGCCCATCTCTACTAGCAGGCGTAAGGACTAGGGGACATCCACTCAAATTGGGGGTTAGGAGAATAAGAACAGACAAAAGAAAATAGTTTTTTACCCACCGTGTTGTTAGTCTGTGGAACTCCCTGCCACAGGAGGTGGTGATGGCATCTGGCCGGGATGCCTTCAAAAGGGGATTGGACAGATTCCTGAAGGAAAAGTCCATCACAGGTTATAAACCATGATGGAGATGTGTAATATCCAGGCTTAAAACCAGGGTACTTCAAAGGCCGGATGCAGGGGAGTGGTATCAGGAGACAGATATCTAGTCTCGTGCTCTCCTAGAGGCATCTGGTGGGGCCACTGTGAGATACAGGAAGCTGGACTAGATGGGTCTTTGGCCTAATCCAGCATGTTCTTATGTTCTTATGAGTTATAGGACTCCCTGTTAAGTCGGACTGAAGTCTCACCAGCAACTTAACTTGGACTCGACTCTGGGTTTTTCTTTCTTTCAGTGACTCAGACTTGTCTCCTCTCTCTCTTTTTTTCTGCGGAGAAAAGCTTCTTTTTCATAGTAACTCAAAGTTGGGGCTCAGGTCTTGGTACCAAAGACTTGGACTCAGACTTGGGAGTCAAGTCCAAGGGCTTGCCCACGTTCATAGAATCATAGAATCATAGAGTTGGAAGAGACCTCAAGGGCCATCTAGTCCAACCCCCTGCCATGCAGGAACCCCCATCACAATATTTCCGACAGATGGCCATCCAGCCTCTGCTTAAATACCTCCAAGGAAGGAGACTCAACCACCCTCCGCGGCAGCATATTCCACTGCCAAATAGCTCTAACCGTCATGAAGTTCTTCCTAATGTTCAAATGGAATCTCTTTTCCTGAGTTTGAAACCATTGCCCCGAGTCCTAGTCTCTGAAGCCATGGAAAACAAACCTGTTCCCTCTTCAATATGACATCCTTTCAAATATTTAAACATAGCTATCATATCCCCTTTCAGTCTTCTTTTTGAAAGGCTTAAACATTCCCAGTACCCTAAGCCATTCCCCTAAGCCATTTCCTCCAGACCTTCAACCATCCTGGTCACCCTCCTCTGGTTGCAGCAAGTCAGGTTCTTTTCCAATTCTGTCGGCTCCGGCGATCAACAGAACTGGAATGGTTTAACGCTAAGACCAAGAGAGAGTTTGTGCGCATTTTATTCCCGCTCTGTTCTCTTGCTTAATGTAATTAGAAGCATGAAGCACAGAGATGTCTGAAGTCCAAGGACTGAAACTCTTCCGAGAGGAACATCCAAGGATTAATATTAATAGGGGATCCAGCAACTCATTTGCCATGCACAGCTCTTGATTATTATCTGCTTCCCCTCCTGATTCAAGCCAGATTGCCTGCGGTGGTGCAGAGCATTTGGAAGGCAGCTCTTCTTCTGCTTGACAAAAATGTCTGTTTTCTGGACTTCACTGAGAGAACCTGAAATAATTACATCACCCGGGATATATTTGCCATTTGACACACGGCTGCCTTGCTTGGCCGACATGCACCCATGCACGTTTCTGCACAGGCTGTCCGTTCTTGGCCACTGTGTTGGTGCCTGCCCTGAAGAAGAGACCTAGCCTCGGTGATTCTCATCTGTAAAATGGGCTCAGGCGTTCTAATGCTTAATCTCCAAAAGCAGGCATTGTGAGTGTGCATTACCCTTGTAATGTTAGACGTGGCTGTTTAATTGGCGGTTTTAGTTCATTTATTCTTTCTAGTTTGTAATAGGTCAATTGTGTAATTATGGTATTTTGGTTTATGCCGTTTTATTGTTGTAAACCACTCAGGGCGGTCTTGTTGCCAGATGGGTGGTTTCAAAATCTAACAAGCAAGCAAGCAAATAGTGACTTGGTGTGTTGTCTGCTCCTGGAGTCACCAACCAACAGCTTGGAGTTGCTGTGTTTGCTCTTTAAGTTCTAATATCCTTGCCAGTACGGATCATGTTTACCTGAATGTTTACCTGGAGCAGTGGATGGATCTGTGATCATTGGTAGATATACTCAGATCCTGACACTGAGACATCCTACGTCTCATAAGAACATAAGAACATAAGAAGAGCCAATGCTGGATCAGGCCAAAGGCCCATCTAGTCTGGCTTCCTGTATCTCACAGTGGCCCGACCAGATGCGTTTGGGAGCGCACGAGACTAGATCTCTGTCTCCTGATACCACTTCCCTGCATCTGGCCCTTGAAGTACCCGAGTTTTAAGTCTGGAGACGACACATCTCCATCACAGTTTGTAACCTGGGATGGACTTTTCCTCCAGGAATCTGTCCAATCCCCTTTTGAAGGCATCCAGGCCAGATGCCATCACCACATTCTGTGGCAGGGAGTTCCACAGACTAACACCACGCTGGGTAAAAAAAATATTTTATTTTGTATGTTCTTACTCTCCCAACCCACAGTTTGAGTGGATGTGTCCTAGTTCTGGTATTTTTTGAGAGGGGGAAGAGTGTCTCTCTATCCACGTGACTCATGCCCTGCATTATTTTGTACGTCTCAATCATATCCCCCCTCAGGCGCCTTTTTTCCAGACTAAAGAGCCTACCATGCACAAACACAACAGAACACACACACACAACAGAACACACACACACACACACACACACACACACACACACACACACACACACACACATTGGGTAGCGGTGGCAGGGAAGCAAGTCTTCACACATACGCATACCCACACACAGACTCTCTGCCCCAGATTGGAGTTTTTCCAACCTTGTATGCTGCTTTTAGTAGCAGTTTTGCCTGGGAGGGACTTTTCTGGTCCAGGGTGTCTGTCAATCAATCCAGCACTAACCAGTCATTCCTTCCCTGCCTCTGAATTCAAAGAGACACCAGCCTCTCTGCTCTGGGTGTTTGCCCCCACCCCACCGCCCCTTTTGAGTCTGTTGTTTTCTGTCCGCTGAGATCATTTTAGGTTTGTCATCTTTCTGTTTCATCTGTTCAATTGTCAGCCACAAGACAGATCTCTAGTCTCATGCACTCCCAAACACATCTGGTGGGGCCACTGTGTGGTATAGGAAGCTGGACTAGATGGGCCCTTGGCCTGATCCAGCATGGTTCTTCTTATGTTCTTATTTTCTTATGACCTTTTCTTCTTTCTCTTAAGCTCTCAGAGGGAGTTTTGGGGTCTGTAAGTGCCAGTTGATGATAAATGGGGTGTACTGCTCTGGGGGAAACTATTCTTCTTGGTGAATTCTTGCATGTCCCCTCCACATCTATTGGAATCTAAGTAGAAATTCAAACCTCAGCAACAGCAAGGAAGCAGATAGGTGGGGCTTGTGAGTCACCGTTTGCTAAAATTAAAAAATAAATAAAACATTTCCAAGCTCTATACATAAGACAGCTTTGTATTCCTCTTTGTCGCTGAAACCAAACACAGGTTAGCTTTCCCCGCTGTTTGATGGCCGCTATTTGTTTGGAGGCAGCCATAAACATTTATGTTTATTTTGATTACATGAAATACTTTTATTATGTATAAAATGAATGAACTCCATATTAATGCAGCCGCCTGCTGACTTAACCACAGGTCTCATTTTTACCATTGTGCTGGGCTTGTATTCTAATTATACGCTGCCAATACCTTTGTGCCAAGATGTCCCCCCCCCCCTTTGTAGGGAGGAGGTTGAGAAGGAGGGTGCACTATATCTTTTAAAACATCCGGTCCTGAACACAGAGATGTGTTTCTTTGGCGGGCAAAAATCCAAAAGGAGGCCAAAGCAGCTCCACTGAATGAAATATGTCCCAGTACTTACACTTGTCAGTCATGGTTATTCTGAGGTATTTCAGATAAACAGACCCTTCATTTACCCAGCTGCATGCACAGCTTGGAAGTTTGTCCTTTAAAAATATGTGATTGACGTTAATGCTTAGAAAAACAAGTTAAGGAACAGGTTGAAGGGGACAGTTCTCCAGTGCATGGAAAATTCGGAGACTTTTGGGAAAGGCTGCCTGGGAGGGTGGGGATTATGGAAGTTGTAATCCAAAGGACACACCTCCTCTGCCCCAATTTCTGTCCGCTCCGAAATCTGGCCAGAAGTGCTCCCTAGATAATTTTTCAGGGCATCCACGTACCAACAAACCACAAAATTTAAGGCGTGTGAGGAAGCTTGACGCCTGTCACAGTGAAGAGTTCCAATTACACCATGTTTGATTAGCCTGCCTGTCTTTATTCTGGCATCACTTTTGATAGGCACCACTTAATGAGGGACGGATGTCAAAACAAGCCTAAATTCTCCCCCCCCCCATCCTCGGCAAGACGTGGTCTAGCATGCTGATGAAAATTCAAGAAAATAAAATTGGCAGTGGATAAAGTGCCGTGCATAGAGTGATGGATTCTCACTCGAGAGACCTGGGTTCAAATCCTTGCTGAGCCATTGAAACTCCTTGGGGTGGGAAGAGAATTTGTGAAACCATGCCTTAAATATCTCTTACCTATATATATCCTCATATCCATGTGATCAGGTATCCATGATTTTGCTTATCTGTGGTCCGAAAATATTAAGCACATTTAAAAGCAACCCTAGAAATATGCATTGCCATGATGTATTTGCCAGAAAGGGTCACTAGAGGGAGCCAGAGACCATGCTATGTGTTCTTGTTGGTAAAGAATACTGTACATAGCATCATCTCTGACTCCCTCTAGTGGGCAGTTATGGTAGGACAGTGTGACGATTCGTACTTCTGATTTTTATTTTTATTTTACCATGCTATTACAGTAACACACCCCCCCCCGTCTATTGTGGGGGTTGGGGACCCACCCGACCTGCGATCATTGAAAATCTGTGATATGCGGATGCAGGTCGGGTGCCCCCCCACACAATTTTAAACAATGTGTGCCGCTTCCCAGCACCTCGGGGGGTGCGGGCGAGCGGCGAGCGATCTTTATAAGGGGCTTTTGGTCATGGAGCCCAGCTCGCAGCTCTGCGGCTGAAAGCCCTTTTAGCACCGCGCACCGTTTGCCAGGACTCTGAGGGGGTGGGGAGGAGTGGCACATGATACCTCCGGAGGCAAGCCCCGGGCTCCAGCTGATTGGCGCTGGGGTGGGAGAGAAAAACCTTTTGTTTCCCCACCCCAGCGCCAATCAGCTGGACCCCGGGGCTTGGGGAAAGGGGGAAGGTTTTAAAAAGCCCCCAAACCTTCCCCCCAAGCCCTTTCTGGGTATAGTGGGACTGCAGCATATGAACCGTGAAATGGTGGGGGGGGGGCACCGTATCCACAGTTTTTGTCATCCTTAAGAGTGGCTTGGAACCAGTCCTCTGTGGATAAAGAGGGGGGGGGTCTTACAGCAATCTTTTCTGTAAAGTCTGAATAGCAAACACTGTCCTGGGCCTACAGTAAGGAGAAACGGAAGCTACAAGATTGTCCGACGCAGCACCGGGGGGGGGGGGGGGACAACGACGACAGGATGTGCTCTCAACCATCCCAGAGTGCAGGACATGCAGCAAATGGGCTCTAATTTCAAGAAGCCAGATTTAGGGTGAACATCAAGAAAAACTTCTGAACTGTTAGAGTAGCACGACAGCAAAACCCATGATTTTGGGACGAGGTGAGCGCTCCAGCGCTGAAGCATCCGCCGCCTGGCAGATCTGCTTTGATTTGTATGTCTGAATGGAGCAGGGGGTTCAACGCCTTAGTGCCCCCTTCCAGCTCAACCTTTCCCTGATTCTAGGATCGAGTTGCTTCTCAAGTAGGATGGCCCTCGTGTGGTTTCCTAGGCATACGTTCAAAGAATTTGTTGTTGGCCCCTGCGGCCCCCCCCCACGTGGGTCTCTGCGGCCAAGCTGATATGAGGACCCGGGGCCTCTGGGCGCTCCCTTCACTACGCCACACCAGCTCCCTTAATAACACGTGAAAACACCAAGATTAAAGAGAAGGAGCAGAAAGAAAGAGAGAGGAGGGGAAAATGTTATGCATCTGACCCAATTGTCAGACAGACGGGGGGGGGGGAGGCATAAGATAAGAGGAACGGGAGAATTGAGAGCATTGATGAAGGTTTTAAAATAGCAGGATTTTGAGAGTGGGGGGGGGGGTAAAAGGGAAGGAGACTCCACCGCGCCTGGAAATATTAGGTGATGCTTGTATGAGACCAGTTTCCAGAGGAAACCAAGTAGGAACCAGGTTTGCAGAAAGGTTGGTGGATCAGAGAAGCAGGGAGGGGGGAGGGGAAGAGAGCAAGCGCATCCAAAGCATGACTTTGGTTGGAGAAGGGTAAAGTTTGAGAAAGTTACTTTTTTTAGGAGGGGGGGAGAGGTTTCAGAGCCTTAGATTCTGGGCATTGTCCAAAGCAAATGATTTTGATCAGCTTAGAGCAGGGGTGTCCAAACTTTTTGCGAGGAGGGCCAGATATGGCGAGGTGAAAATGTGTGGGGGCCGAACATTCAGCCTCATTTGGGCCCCGGGCCGGACTTTGGACAAGCCTCTAGGACATGCAAGGAGGCAGGGAAGATGCTGCAGCAACAGAGCTGGGGGTGGGTAGGCTGGGCAGGTGGGATGGGGGGATGGACGGAGGCAGGGAGGGCAGGCAAACCATAAAACTGCAAGCTAACGCCTCCATCTGGTAAGGGGAAGGGCCAGGTGGTGGAGATGAATGACAGGCTGAGCCGGTGAGGAGAAGAGGCCACGGGCTATTTGAAATTTGTAAACGTGCCACATTTGGCCCCCGGGCCTGACTTTGGACATGCCTGGCTTAGAGAGACAGATCAGATAATAGGCAATAATGTAAAGGAACATTGGAATTGGAATAATTAAGAGATGGAGGGGAACACGCTATAGGTTGCGCTGGTTGGGGTGGACAATTAGACTCTGTTCTCATATGAGGATCGACTATAGTCTAGGGGTTGAGCGAGTATTTATCGAGGAACTGGCAAGCCACTCCAGTATTCCTGCCAAGAAAACTCCATGGACATGGGGCCACAAAGAGTCTGTCACGATTTTAATCATACAACAACAACAACAACAACAACAACAACAACAACAACAACAACAACAACAACAACAACATGTAGTTTGACTGAGAGGGACCTTTCTCGGCTGGGTTGATTATCTCTTTGTCCAGCACTGACCAATCATTTCTTCCAGTCTTTGAGTTCAACAAGAGTGAACTTCTCTGCTGTTTGCTTCTCTCCCTCTCTTTAGTCTGTTGGATGCAACTATTTGTTTGCTGTTGATCTGTTTGGTTGGTTGCTAAGTGCATGTGCACTCAAAAAATCAAGTCTGTAGTTTCAAGTAACTCCAAACCAAGAAATGTTTTTCTTCTTTCTCCTACAGATGTCTTCTCAGAGTGTTACTGAGGCTTTAAGTGCCCGTTGATAAGAAAGAGGTGGACTCTGGAGAACTTGTAGCTATTCTGTTCTATGGATCGCTGTCCTTTTACTGTGAAGGAAAGAGGAGAATTTTATCTGAAATTCAAAACTCTGCAATAGGTTTGATACCCTCCTGATAATGCAAAACTGTTGCATCTTTATCTCAAATGAGCAATTGGAATCCATTCCAAAATACTTTACTTCCAGTTAGCGACAACCCCCACCCCCACCAAGCAAGGCATGGATTTCTACCAGCACAGGTGCCTACATTTCCAGATTCTTTTTGGGACAAAGGATGTCATGATGTGAACCAACCCCAAAATTCTATCCTTATTCCACCGTGTGTATAGCTTCATGAACCTCTTTTATGCCCTTTCACAGCTTTCAAGTAATTCAGCCTTCAGTCCAGCGTTGCTGTTAACCTGAAGATGCGTCAGGAGAAGACCACTGAATCCACGGGCCACAATCTATGAGGGCTTGTGCCCAACAAAGCGGGTAAGCCCTTAAGGAGCCACAAAGTCCCCTTGTTTTATCTCTTTTTTAATATGCTAAAAGTATAGTATTTATTTTTTTAAAATATATATATTTTATTTATTTTCTACTTAAAACAAAACAAAATACATGTATTGCTTATCTGATGTCGTGATACATGGGTCAGTCACAGTTATTTTACCATCATTTCAGCCCTTCCTGTTTCATTTCTCATTTCCAAACCTTAAAAGAACAGATTTTCAAGCTTGATTTCCTTTTAACTTCCATCAATACACTATCCATCTCATTATATATGTCCATTTTTCTAGATTGTTATTTCATCTTATTTCCATTTTAATGCAGTATAAAAGGTAGAAGAATCAGAAAGGCAATATCGAGAAAACTTAGTAGAATACCCGATCCCTACATTTTTATTTTTAAATTTGCTAAACATATCTAAATGCATTTTAGTCACTTTACCATATATTGTAATGAGTAATCAATAGAACATATTTACCTGTTCCTCTAAGAATTACGTAGTTTCATGATTCTTTTATAACTAAGGCCCTTTGTACACGACCCCTAAACTCCGCCGCAAATGGCTTTAAGCTACGGAGCTTAAAAATGTTTCCCCACCAACTCCGGAGTTTACAGGGAATTAAGTGCGACCACGCCCACTTTAGCGCGTCCCAGCGCACCTTTCAAGTACCTGCTCTCTGGAGGTGAAAATTCTTTGATGCGGTGTAACGATAGTGAGTGCGGGGCTCTCCTCGCTTCTGTTTGTTGTTTTTTGGCTCCCACCCCTTTAAGAGCTACTTAAGAGACTGGAATGTTGCCGCGGCAAGAGCGAGAGGCAGAACGGAGGTGAGCCACATCTCTTTTCTTCCTGTTTTTTCTCCCGCCCCTCATGCAGCCAGCAGCCAGGAGTGCGGAGGGGGTGGGAACGCAGGAACAGCGACAAACCCCTAAGATCTCTGGTCCGAATTTAAGTGGCCAGCAGATCTTAGGGGTCGTGTGAAAAGGCCCTAAGTGGCATCTACTTCACAGGCTACTATAGGGGGGTTACACACCTTAGTCCAGGCATGTCCAAACTTTGGTCCTCCAGATGTTTTGGATCACAATTCCCACAGTCCTTTGCCATTGGAAATATAGGCTTGGAATTCTGGGAGTTGTGGCCCAAAAACATCAGGAGGGCCGAAGTTTGGACATGCCTGCCTTAGTCCATAAGGTCCTCCTTAGGTTTACACGTTCTCATCTATGTCTTATATACCTCTAATCACAGCAATTCTCTTAAAATTTAGCAGAATAATACATGTTGATATTTCCCTAAACAGGCCTGGTCTTGGCACCCTTGTTTTGTCTTTGAAGGACCGTTGCATTTCCAGTAGGAGAGTGCTTTTTTTTTTTGGACTACACGATCCGGGGTGGATTCTGGGATTTGTAATCCAAAAAGAGCGTTCTCCCACGGTCTGGGGAATGTCCCCCTTTCTCTTTCAAGGTTGCTTCGTAGGCCGTTTCCTTCCCGTCTGTTTCGTGAAGTGTTTCAAGGGGATCCCTGTAAGTCCTTCTAAAGAGGCTCACGGAGCGTCTCGTTAAGCCTTTGATGGCGAACAATGTTTGAACTTCACGGAGGCTTTGCCGGCCAAATGGACCGAGGATAAATGGCCCCTCGGAGGGAGCATGGAGGACGGCGATACTCTGTCCATCTAATAACGAGAGCAGCATCTTTCTCCTGTCAGTGCCGTTTGGAGGCGCCTCCCTCATGGAGCGATTCCCATTAAATATTAAAAATATTGGCTCTCTGGGGAAAGCCCGCGAGATGAAGAAAAGGCAACTCTGTGATAGTAAAACCACAGGGAAGCGGAAAACCAGCTCCGGCAGGCATAACATCTCACAGAAATGGCAATATTGGGAGGTTTGCTGAGGCACCTTGCGTTCTAAAACAATAAGAAGCGAAGCTTTCGTTCTGCTAACTCGGAGGCCAATTCCGTATTAGGATTGGGGCACGAGGAGTTGTTTGCTGTAGCACATCCCTCCTCCCTCCCCAGCCTCGATAAGACTTTTCTTCTATTAATTCATTTAGTAAATAATTAGACTCCTCTGCCACCCATCTGAGCAAAGGCCAACCTGGGGCGTTTTCCATCAATAAAAACAGCCGTAAATAGAGTAAAATGCAAAGGCAGCAACCCAAAAATTAAAGAAAGAACAAAAGAACAACGGTGCAATCGAATACAGTAGTACCTTGTATAAAGGAATTAATTCACTCCAAAGGAAATTCTGCTAAGCAAATTTTCCTTTATACAAAATTCCCATAGGAATGCATTGAAAACAGAATAATCCCTAATTGTGACCATTTTTATGTTGTACGGATTTGCCCCATAGGTGATTCTGTTAAGCAAATTTCCCCTATCTCCTTAAATGTTTATGTTGTATAGATTTTATGTTATACAGACCGTTTGTTATATGAGGGTCCACTGTACATTTAAAAGCATGAAGGTGTTCCAGTTAGAGATGGGGACGAATAAAAAAAATGCCATTTCGTTTGTCGTTTGTCGTTTGGAGGGTCTGTTTCGGTTCGTTTTCATTTTTCGTGAATTTTCGGGGGAAAAATCGTTTTTGTTTTCGTTGTGTTTCGTTACCGTTTCGTTACCATTTATTTCAATTTTTTGTGATTTTTTTAAAGGATTTTAAACAATCCACTCATATTGCAGTAACGGAAACGAAACGCACGACAAAATTTCCGGTGTTTCTGTTGGTTTCGTTTTCATTTTAGAGACAAAATTCGTTTGTCGTTTTGTTAATGTAACGAAATGAAAAAACGAAAATGGAAACGAAAAATTGTTCGTTTCGTGCCCATCTCTAGTTCCAGTCCCCGAATCGTTCTGGTTGCCCTCCTCTGCTCTTTTCCTATTTCCATAATACCCTTCTGGAGGGCTGGTGACCAGGACTGTGCACAGGACTCCAGCAAATGGGGCCGCACCATAGATTTACAAAGAGGCCCCATCACCCATCCCATCATCTCCCATCAGCCCAGCTCTGCAGCCAGCAATGAGGTCACGGGAGCACCAGCATAGCACCACCTGAAGAAACACATGTTCACCCTTCCTGGTCGAGAGGAAGGTTTTTCTTTTATTCCCAGTCCAGGAAATATACAAAAGGCTGCTGTACAGAGGAGAGGCAGGATCTGTTCTCCGTCAGCCTTGAGTGCTGGACACGCAATAGATTATGGTTGAAGAACACGGGGAAACTTCCTGACTGTTAGAGAAGTACAACAACGGTACTGATGTCCTCAGGGAGAGATGGTGACTGCTCCAACGCTGGAGGCCTTCAAGAGAAATTTAGACAACCAACAGGGGGTGGACTCAATGGCCTTATGAGGTCCCTTCCAACTTCATGATTGTAGGGTCCTATGAAACCTTCATCTCAGCCCCTCTGGTATGGAAGGTGGAGGTTGCAGTGGGGTGGACTTCTGGCCATGTGTAGACCATCAAGTGAACTTCACTGGTGCCTTGAAAAAACCTGGCAGGGTATCCAGCTGCCAGGACCTACAAACTAGCTAATGAGCCTGGCATTTCCTAACAAACATTGCTGCCGTCGGCGTGCTTCAATAATTTACCACGGTATGCATCATTCATGAAGCACCTTTCCTACCTTCAGGGTTTTGCAAGCCCTGATGTAGTAGAACTGCAAAACGGGTGGCAAGAGGGAGCGTTCGGTGGGCCAAGACAGCGGCAGCGTCAACGGCAGGAATTTTCCATCGTCCTAAATGGCTTCTCAATCTGTGCTTGTTTGTAGGAGACCCGGGTCAGAGGCACGATAGTCAGCGAAGAGTTGTAAGGTTTGTCCCAGTCAGAGCTCAGAAAATTTACTTTTGGGGACTCACCACCACCACCTTTGCTGCTGTCGTCATTGTTGTCTCCCTGTACTGCAAATCAATTTCAGACTTGTGCGGGGAATTGAACTACCAGCCTCTGGCTCTGCATCCAAAGGCTTAACTCACCAAGGCCCTTTGTACACGATCCCTAAACTCCGCAGCAAATGGCTGTCAGCTCTGGAGCTTACAATTGTTTCCCCACCAGCTCCGGAGTTTGCAGGAAATTAAGTGCGACCACGCCCACCTAAGCGCGTCCCAGCGCACTTTTCTTGTACCTGCTCTAGGAGGATGAAAATTCCCAGGTCCGGATTTAATCTGGTGAGTGCGGGGCTCTCCTCGCTTCTGTTTTTTTTTTTGCCTCCCGCCCCTTTAAGAGAAGGGAGGCAAAAAAAAAAAAACAGAAGAGAAGGAATCAGGACGACAGGGCTTCCACTGGCTTTGGAGGTGAGCCTGCATTTTTTCCTCTCTTTCTTCCTCCCTCCCCTCACGCAGACAGGATCAAGGAAGTGCGGAGGGGTGGGGATGCAGAAAGAGAATTTAAGTGGCCAGCGGATCTTAGGGGTCGTGTGAAAAGGCCCCAAGTAAACCAGCCAGCTCCTTAAATCCTCCTCCCCCAGGAACCACAGTTAGTCAGCTTGACAGTTGGATGCCCTATATTGGTTCCACCATTCTGTCTTCAACAGACACACACGCACGCACGCATGCACGTACACGCGCGCGCACACACACACATCCCAGATGCTTAAAACAAGTGGACCCTTGTATAACAAACGGTTTGTATAACATAAAATTTGTACAACATAAAAATTCCGGAGATATGGGAAATTTGCTTAACATAATTGCCTATGGGGTGAATCCGTACAACATAAAAATGGGTCACTCTGTTTTCAATGCATTAATATGGGAAATTTGTATAAAGGAAAATTTGCTTAACATAATTTCATTTGGAACAAATTAATTCCTTTATACAAGGTGCCACTGTATGGCAAATGCTTTTTAAAAGTGAAAACTACACATAGCATGGTCTCTGCTAGCCAATTCTGGTAAATACAACATAGAAATATATTTCTCTAGCTTCTTCCAGACATAGCATGATCTCTTTCTCCCTCCAGTGGCCAGTTCTGGTAACTTCATCATTAGAAACACCTATTTCTAGGATTTTTCCCCACATTTTTCATATTTTCATAACGTGGATAAGTACATCAGCCGATCCCGATCCCACAGATACGAGACTCCTGCTATAGTGTAAAGAATGTGTCTTTTCCACCTCTGTTTCCAGCAAGGGCTGATTTGATCTCATCCACAGCAATACATCTGCCTTTTGGAAAGGCTGAAAAACCAGGCCTGTCGCATTAGGAAGTAGAATTTCTTTGCCCCTTATATGTTTCTATAAGTTGATCTCATAAGAAAGACCCTTCTCATCACACTCTGGTGGCCCACTCATCTCTTCTTTCCTTAGTTATTTTAACAGAAAAAAAGAAAGAGGGAGCTAATCCCTTTATGTCTCTCGAGAGCATTACTGTACGGCATCATTTGTTATGGAACAATGTTGCCCACTTCCCCATTCTGTCCATCATTGGTATTTATGGCCCTGTTAATTTACACAAACAATGACAGTATTTATATGAGCTAATAGCAATTGGCCATCGGGAGTCTTGGAAATGACAGGTTTAAAGCCCAGGCAGCAGCTTTCTATAAACCATTATCACCTCAAGTTGACCGGTTGTGTACATTTGTGTTGCCTTTAGGGGGTGCTCAGAAGGAAGGAAAAAAAAAACACCTCCTCCTGTTGCATAATAAAAAATAAAATAAAATGGGCCACCTCTGTTTTGATGCCCAGAGAACCGCGGTTATGAAGAATATGAGAAATTGTGCAATTTGGAGGACATTTACTGGAGAATTTTATGGATGAAACAGCACATTTGGAATAGAGCAGTGGAGGTTGGCTAAGACCCGGAAGAGTCTGCCGTCCAAATGAGCCTCATACATCCTGAACATCAGCTCTACTTCTGGAGCATTATTTGTTTTGGAACCCTTGGGAGAGGGACAACTGTACCCACTCCTCATTAAATCAGAGATAAATTTATTACCAGGAATTGGGAGTGGAGATGGGCATGAAACGCCAAAATGGCATTTCGGTTCGTTTTTCATTTCCCCCCCTTTTTTTAAAAGAAAAATTGTTTTGTTTTCAGTTTATTTTTGTTTTTCATTTTATTTTAAAACCCCATGCCATCCCCCACAATGTGTCTGACTGGGGAGGGAGTCACTGGGGTTTCAACTTTTTTTTTTTTTTTGCTGCCAAAGTAAGCAGCGGTCAGGACGCCAGCACGAGAGCCCCCGAACTGGCTTCCCTACCATTTTAAGAGGGCTCCTGCTAAGCTGTCATTGGCTGGACCCCTTTAGAAATGGCCCAGTCACCACCAGGGGGTCCAGCTGATGACAGCTCAGGGCTCCTATCATCAGGGGTCCAGCTGATGACAGCTCAGGGCTCCTATCATCAGGGGTCCAGCTGATGACAGCTCAGGGCTCCTATCATCAGGGGTCCAGCTGATGACAGCTCAGGGCTCCTATCATCAGGGGTCCAGCTGATGACAGCTCAGGGCTCCTATCATCAGGGGTCCAGCTGATGACAGCTCAGGGCTCCTATCATCAGGGGTCCAGCTGATGACAGCTCAGGGCTCCTATCATCAGGGGTCCAGCTGATGACAGCTCAGGGCTCCTATCATCAGGGGTCCAGCTGATGACAGCTCAGGGCTCCTATCATCAGGGGTCCAGCTGATGACAGCTCAGGGCTCCTATCATCAGGAGTCCAGCTGATGACAGCTCAGGGCTCCTATCACCAGGGGTCCAGCTGATGACAGCTCAGGGCTCCTATCATCAGGGGTCCAGCTGATGACAGCTCAGGGCTCCTATCATCAGGGGTCCAGCTGATGACAGCTCAGGGCTCCTATCATCAGGGGTCCAGCTGATGACAGCTCAGGGCTCCTATCATCAGGGGTCCAGCTGATGACAGCTCAGGGCTCCTATCATCAGGGGTCCAGCTGATGACAGCTCAGGGCTCCTATCATGAGGGGTCCAGCTGATGACAGCTCAGGGCTCCTATGATCAGGTGTCCAGCTGATGACAGCTCAGGGCTCCTATCATGAGGGGTCCAGCTGATGACAGCTCAGGCCTCCTATCATCAGGGGTCCAGCTGATGACAGCTCAGGGCTCCTATCATCAGGGGTCCAGCTGATGACAGCTCAGGGCTCCTATCATCAGGTGTCCAGCTGATGACAGACCCGGGCTCCTGTCATCAGGGGTCCAGCTGATGACAGACCCGGGCTCCTATCATCAGGTGTCCAGCTGATGACAGCTCAGGGCTCCTATCATCAGGTGTCCAGCTGATGACAGACCCGGGCTCCTATCATCAGGGGTCCAGCTGATGACAGCTCAGGGCTCCTATCATCAGGGGTCCAGCTGATGACAGCTCAGGGCTCCTATCATCAGGGGTCCAGCTGATGACAGCTCAGGGCTCCTATCATCAGGGGTCCAGCTGATGACAGACCCGGGCTCCTATCATCAGGGGTCCAGCTGATGACAGACCCGGGCTCCTATCATCAGGGGTCCAGCTGATGACAGCTCAGGGCTCCTATCATCAGGGGTCCAGCTGATGACAGCTCAGGGCTCCTATCATCAGGGGTCCAGCTGATGACAGACCCGGGCTCCTATCATCAGGGGTTCAGCTGATGACAGCTCAGTGCTCCTATCATCAGGGATCCAGCTGATGACAGCTCAGGGCTCCTATCATCAGGGATCCAGCTGATGACAGCTCAGGGCTCCTATCATCAGGGGTCCAGCTGATGACAGCTCAGGGCTCCTATCATCAGGGGTCCAGCTGATGACAGACCCGGACTCCTATCATCAGGGGTCCAGCTGATGACAGCTCAGGGCTCCTATCATCAGGGGTCCAGCTGATGACAGCTCAGGGCTCCTATCATCAGGGGTCCAGCTGATGACAGCTCAGGGCTCCTATCATCAGGGGTCCAGCTGATGACAGCTCAGGGCTGCTATCATACTCTTGTTTCATTTTTCTTTGAATGGGCAGTTTGTTTTTCGTTTTGTTAGGGAACAAAATGAAAAACAGAAAACAAAATGGGGAAAAAATCATTTCCTGCCCATCTCTAATTGGGGGCCTTGTAATCAGAGCTCGGCAATAATTAGTTGAACAAAAAAGAGTTTGTTCACACCAGTAGGGTTATTAAGTATTATTTGGCATACACATTCGTGGACTCCATCAGAGGAGTCCTCCAGGAAGGACAACACACAACACCTGGACATTCTGAGAGCCGATAAGAGAGGGGACCCAGCTTGATCCTGGATGTCCTAGACCAGTGGTGGTGAACTTTTGGCACTCCAGATGTTTTGGACCACAACTCGCGCAGTCCTTTGTCATTGGCTGTCCAGGCTCAGAATTCTGGGAGTTGTGGTCCAAAACATCTGGAGTGCTGAAGGTTCGCCACCACTATCCTAGACCAGGCATGTCCAAACTTTGGCCCTCCTGATGTTTTGGACCACAACTTCCAGAATTCCAAGCCTGGATTGCCAATGACAAAGGACTGCAGGAGTTGTGGTCCAAAACATCTAGAAGGCTGACATTTGGACATGCCTGTCCTAGACCCTCAGGGACCGAGGGGTCTGATCCTGTGGACAATCAGGAGAAGCATCCAAGAATGAGGTGGAACAACCTAAGAGGAGGGCAATGGTGACAACGAACCTCCTTTAAAGTAACCTTTATAGTTATACGCAAAACTGTAACTATCACGTCCAAACCACTCCGTTATGGAATCCCTTTTCATATACACTTCCTCGATAGTCATCCTTTTATGAATGCCAACACAAGCATCACAAACATAGACACATTTTTGCATTCTCAAGAACACCCCAGTGAAGCGAAGAAGGGGGAGACGGAGGTGAATTTTAAAATTTGGTTCTTAGCATGGCATGCCATCAGGAGATCAGATCTGTCGTGTGTGTTTGCTTTTTAATTGATAAGATGTGCATGTCCCCTAATGCACATGTGAATGTCCAGGGGAAACGAAAGCGCTTGCCTTGTGCGTGAGATCTGAAGCAGAGGCTTCCTTCTCCTCGTGACAAGGCTGCCCCGGTTCTCGGGAGGCACTTCCCAGCCGCTCAGCCTTTGATGTGCTTGCCTTCAGGAGCTTTGCATTCCCAGTGGGGGATCCAGCAAAGAGGATTCGGCTCCTGTGATGATTAGACACGTTCTCAGCAGGGTGAGGACCCCTTGAGCAAGGAAAGCCACAGAGAAGGAACGTTTCCCCAGCTGTCTCTTTGAATTATCTTGGGCGGCATCGGCCTGAAATCCCAAGGGAAGCTGAGAACTGAGGGAATGTTGATGAGCTGCTCGCGATTTATTCAATCACAGCATATATATATATATATATATATATATATATATATATATATATATATATATATATATATATATATATATATATATATATATATATATATATATATATATATATATATATATATATATATATATATATATATATATATATATATATATATGTTTTCGTAGATTTTCACGGGTATAGGTATGCATGTTAGGGTGGATTCGGGTTTCTTCCCGTGTAGAAATCTGGTTGTTTTGGCGACGTTTCGACGAGGTCTCACTCGTCATCTTCAGGCTGGTGTTCTGGCTTCTTTCTTCTTGAAGCAGAGCGTGATCTCAGTTGAAGTCCTTCTATAAATACTGCTGGGGGGGTGTGGTTTGCTTGCTCTGTTGCTGATTGTAGGTTCGTTTGTTCTTTTGTGATTTGCTGTGTGGCTGAGGCGATCGTTAAGGGCTTAACTGCTGGTGGGTTAGATGGCTGTTTAGAGACATCATGTGTGGGTGAGGTGCTGGATGTGTGTCTATTAGCCTTTTGTTTCTTAACGACCTTGGTGATGGGTGTTCTGGCAGCATCCTGGGCTTTGGTAGAGTGGGGTCCTGTGTCTTGTGAATTCATTTTGGTCTGGCTGCGTGTCTGTGGTCTCCCAATGTTTTTTTGGCGTGTGTAAGTGTGCTCCATGTGGTGGCTGGAGTGGGGAGTAGCGGTAGATGGTGCAGTCGTGGTTTTGTTATTGGATGGTGGTTTCGTTTCATCTGTGGGAAGGGTCTGGGTTTGTGTTTGGTGTGGATGGAAAGTGGTGGCATCTTGTGTCCTTTTGGACCTGGTGTCAGTCTTTGTGACAGAGGCTCGTCTGTTGACCAGGGCTAGACTGGCTAAACTGAACAACTTCCTCACACATCTCAACAGCCTACACCCCAAAATACAATTCACTATGGAAATAGAAGCCAACAACCAACTTCCCTTCCTGGACGTCCTAATCTACAAAAAACCCGACGGCTCCTTAGGACATACCATCTACCGGAAAAAAACACATACAAACCGCTACTTAAATGCACAATCACACCACCACCCTGCACAGATCAACTCCGTAGCAAAAACCCTCATCTCCAGAACCAAACGCCTCGCTGACAAAGACCACCTAAAAACTGAATTACACACTCTCTCGAATGCTCTAGTTGCGAACGGATTCCAAAAAAAACACCATCACCAAACTAATCCAAAAAGAAACACCCCCCAAGAACCAAGAAACAGAAGAGAACAACGGCACTGCCCTCCTCCCTTACATCAAAGGCACCACAGACAAAATAAGCAAAATTCTCCACAAACACAATATCAAGACAGCCTTTTGCACCGAACAAAAAATAGCCAACATTTTAAGAAACCCCAAAGACAAGATTGAGCTAGAAAACCAAGGAGTCTACGAAATACCATGCAAAGTCTGCCCAGCCACATACATCGGACAGACAAACAGGAGAATAAGCGCACGCATCGCAGAACACAAGAACGCAGTCAAAAAAAAAAGAAGAAAAATCTTCCTCTCTCTTCCAACACATAAAAACAACAGGTCATGAAATTGATTTTAAAAGAACCAAACTCATCTCCAAAACTGAACACTTCAACAGTCGAATAATCATGGAAGCCATTGAAATAGAGAAACACCCAAACAACATGAATAAACGTGATGACACCTCCCGCTTGCCTGACATCTGGAAACTAGCCCTGGTCAACAGACGAGCCTCTGTCACAAAGACTGACACCAGGTCCAAAAGGACACAAGATACCACCACCTTCCATCCACACCAAACACAAACCCAGACTCTTCCCACAGATGAAACGAAACCACCATCCAATAACAAAACCACGACTGCACCATCTACCGCTACTCCCCACTCCAGCCACCACACGGAGCACACTTACACACGCCAAAAAAACATTGGGAGACCACAGACACGCAGCCAGACCAAAATGAATTCACAAGACACAGGACCCCACTCCACCAAAGCCCAGGATGCTGCCAGAACACCCATCACCAAGGTCGTTAAGAAACAAAAGGCTAATAGACACACATCCAGCACCTCACCCACACATGATGTCTCTAAACAGCCATCTAACCCACCAGCAGTTAAGCCCTTAACGATCGCCTCAGCCACACAGCAGATCACAAAAGAACAAACAAACCTACAATCAGCAACAGAGCAAGCAAACCACACACCCCCAGCAGTATTTATAGAAGGACTTCAACTGAGATCACGCTTTGCTTCAAGAAGAAAGAAGCCAGAACACCAGCCTGAAGATGACGAGTGAGACCTCGTCGAAACGTCGCCAAAACAACCAGATTTCTACACGGGAAGAAACCCGAATCCACCCTAACATGCATACCTATACCCGTGAAAATCTCTACGAAAACAAATATATATATATATATATATATATATATATATGCATGTTAGGGTGGATTCGGGTTTCTTCCCGTGTAGAAATCTGGTTGTTTTGGCGACGTTTCGACGAGGTCTCACTCGTCATCTTCAGGCTGGTGTTCTGGCTTCAGGCTGGTGTTCTGGCCAGAACACCAGCCTGAAGATGACGAGTGAGACCTCGTCGAAACGTCGCCAAAACAACCAGATTTCTACACGGGAGAAACCCGAATCCACCCTAACATGCATACCTATACCCGTGAAAATCTACGAAAACATATATATATATATATATATGCATGGTAGGGTGGATTCGGGTTTCTTCCCGTGTAGAAATCTGGTTGTTTTGGCGACGTTTCGACGAGGTCTCACTCGTCATCTTCAGGCTGGTGTTCTGGCTTCTTTCTTTTTGAAGCAAAGCGTGATCTCAGTTGAAGTCCTTCTATAAATACTGCTGGGGGTGTGGTTTGCTTGCTCTGTTGCTGATTGTAGGTTCGTTTGTTCTTTTGTGATCTGCTGTGTGGCTGAGGCGATCGTTAAGGGCTTAACTGCTGGTGGGTTAGATGGCTGTTTAGAGACATCCTGTGTGGGTGAGGTGCTGGATGTGTGTCTATTAGCCTTTTGTTTCTTAACGACCTTGGTGATGGGCGTTCTGGCAGCATCCTGGGCTTTGGTGGAGTGGGGTCCTGTGTCTTGTGAATTCATTTTGGTCTGGCTGCGTGTCTGTGGTCTCCCAATTTTTTTTGGCGTGTGTAAGTGTGCTCCATGTGGTGGCTGGAGTGGGGAGTAGCGGTACTTTCTTTCTTTCTTTCTTTCTTTCTTTCTTTCTTTCTTTCTTTCTTTCTTTCTTTCTTTCTTTCTTTCTTTTGGCATCTCAGGGCCGGTTTGATCTTCAGATTCAGTACAGACACAAACTGCAGTTTCACGGTTCTGCAGATTTGGGACCTCAGGTGTTTTGTAGTCAACTCAGATTCTTTGCCCCGCCTCCTCCTCTCCCATTGGCACTCACTCAGAGGAGAAGGCAGGGCAGGGAAGCCTGGGATGCTGCCTCTGATTGGCTGCCCATGGGAGGAGGCAGCGCACGGACCCCAAAGTGCCCTTGCAACACCTGTCCACCAAAGCGTGCTGAAGCACTGAACTGTGGTTCGCGCCCATCTCTAGATGTCAAACCTTAACTGTTCATATTATGTGCTTTCAATTTATGGCAATTTTAGGAATGCATGATCTCGAGAATGTCCTGCCTTCAACAGACTTGCTCATATCTCATAGACTCAAGGCTGGGGTTTCCTTTAGGGAGTCAACCTCTTTCTTTTTCTGATCTTCCTCTTTTCCTCTTGCCTCCAACATACCTTAATTATCACACTGAAAATCCAACCGCATTTCGCTAAAGAAATGTAATTAAGAAAGTGACTCCGGCGTGTAATTAGGCAAGGATCGTTGAATCTAGTGAAACTGCACGCTATCGCTACATCCATCACCTTCCAAAAGCAAAGGAATCCTAGAAGAAAAAAAATAAAGAAGAAAATAAATAAAAATAAAGAAGAAAAGAAGGAAGAAACTTTTCCATGTGGTAAAAAACAGAGAAGATTGTGAAGAGCTCCAGAAGGATCTCTCCAAACTGGGGGAATGGGCTACGAAATGGCAAATGCGTTTTAATGTAGACATAGCCATATGTAAAGTAATGCATATTGGGGCAAAAAATCAAAACTTTATCTATCAACTCATGGGCTCTGAGCTACCCGTGACGGATCAGGAAAGAGATCTTGGTGTGCTGGTGGACAGCTCCATGAAGGTGTCTACCCAATGTGTGGCAGCGGTGAAAAAGGCCAATTCCATGCTAGGGATTATCAAAAAGGGGATTGAAAATAAAACAGCCAACATTATAATGCCATTATACAAAATGATAGTAAGGCCGCACCTGGAGTATTGTGTATAATTCTGGTCACCGCATCTCAAGAAAGACATAGCGGAACTGGAAAAGGTGCAGAAGAGAGCAACTAAAATGATTACTGGGCCGGGGCACCTCCCTTATGAGGAAAGGCTAAAACATTTGGGGCTCCTTCGTCTGGAAAAAAGCTGCCTGAGGGGGGATATGATTGAGACGTACAAAATAATGGAGGGCATGAGTCAAGTGGATAGAGAGACGCTCTTCTCCCTCTCACAAAATACCAGAACTAGGGGACATCCACTCAAACTGTGGGCAGGGAGAGTAAGAACAGACAAAAGAAAATATTTTTTCACCCAGCGTGTTGTTAGTCTGTGGAACTCCCTGCCACAGGAGGTGGTGATGGCATCTGGCCTGGATGCCTTCAAAAGGGGATTGGACAGATTCCTGGAGGAAAAGTCCATCCCAGGTTACAAACCATGATGGAGAGGTCCCTCCAAGGGCCAGATGCAGGGGAGTGGTTTCAGGTGACAGATCTAGTCTCGTGCTCTCCCAGAGGCATCTGGTGGGGCCACTGTGAGATACAGGAAGCTGGACTAGATGGGCTTTTGGCTTGATCCAGCATGGCTCTTCTTATGTTATGTTCTTATGTTCTAAGAAAAGAAAATGCCATTTTAAAATATCTGCATCCAGAGACCATAAATTATGGAGTACTGAAAGTCATAATGGCTGCCTAATGGCCCTGTTAATAGTTTCTGGCTGTGACTTAAGCTCGTGGGCATCTTTTTAGTAAACCATCCATTTTTCTGATGATGCCTAGCTTGTAATCATTATTGTAGATTTAATGTCGCCGTCTTTCCCCAGATGACGTTGAATTCTCCTGGATTTCCCTGGAGAAGAACGTGGAACGGAAGCCGCACACAAAGTCCAAGAGGAAAGTTTGAAAAGAAGTGCCCAAACCTTATTTATTTATTTATTTATTTATTAAAGGAGAAGCTGTTGATTGTGTCTTTAATGAGAACCCTACACTGCATACAAATTCTAATCAATCTACATAAAATCCAGTGTTGCTACTTCTGTCCCAAGGACGGCGCCATCTGTTAAAGTCTTTCAGCTGCAATATTTATGAATGCCTGCAAAATACAGGTATTATTTCCCTGCCATTCTTCTTGAAGATTTATAACAAGATCTGGGACACTTTCTTTCCTTTCCTTTCTTATCATTCTGCTGGTTAATTTTTTTTAAAAAATCTTCTCTTGAAGATGCAAGAGCCATCTCAATGGTTCGTGGAAGGGGTTTAGATTAAAGGTACACTGTCAAAACATCATTTCCTCCACTAACATTTTTAAAATAACACGTTCCTTCTCACCTTTGTTTTAGTTTGTATGAAGTCAACTGGAGCATGAACAAGGTCATACAAGGACAGAGTTGGAAGGGACCCCAATGACCTTCTTCCTAATGTTTCGTTGGGTTCCCCTTTCACAAAAGAGTGTCGTTTTTATTTGTTGTCAGTTTTAAAATATGGAGAGGAACGGGTCACAGAGTGGCTGATCAACCCAACCTTCCCTGAAGGGATGCTTTCCTGATTGATTGGACTACATTTCCCAATACCAACACCTGGCATGCTGATGGGGGATTACAGGGGTTGTAGTCCAACTCACAAGGGATTCAGATTAGGGAAGGCTGGTGCAACTCATGTTGGCTAGCAAAAAAATCAGCTACAGTGTGGATATTGTTCAATTAATCAAGCATTGGAGTAGTACTAGATTTTAGGAGACCCATGTTGACCCATAGCCTGTGGTGTGGAAATCCACAGCTGTGATGAATTTACTCACTGCCGTAGGACAGGGGTCCTCACTCTATGGCCTGGGGGCTGGATACATCCCCCCAGGGTCCTGAATCCGGCCCACAGGACTAATTACAGACCCCCTCCACTCACCCCCACTTCGAGAGCAAGTAAGTGAACCGGCATCCGTGGCTGCTTCTATTGCTGAGGTGGGCTGTGCCACTTCCCCCACTCCCCTACCCACTGCCTAGATGATCAGCAGGCCAGCTAGTACACCAGTTTAAAGAGGGAGGACCATGGCAAGGTCCCCTGCTCCCCCCCCACTCCCACCACCCAGATGGTTGGGGCAACCTGCTGCTGCCAAGTGGGGCACTTTAAACTGGGAGGGCTGCAGCAAGGTCCTCCCTCCGTTCCTCCTCCCTCATTGTGCTCTGATTTATTTTTTTATTTTTTGCACACATCTGTCCTGCTTTCCGTTGAATCACCTAGAAAGGAAAGAGGTCCCCGTAACCTTAAGAGTTGTGTGAGGTACAAGTTCTCTGAATGAGATATTCTGCCCCACATCACAAAGCATCAGGACCTATGAGCAGAAGGTACGGTATATGGAGGTAAAAATAACACTTGCCATTTCAGGTGGGAATGTTCACTCTCCTAGCTGGGTTGGTAGCATCTGGCAGACGGTATCCGTTTATCACCCAATGTTATTCCAGACCTTATCTGCTTATCGAAAAAGGCAGTTCCTATTTGCGATCGTCAAAGAGCTAGAAGCATCTGTTTGCAGGTTTTGCCGCGACGTTCAGGTCAGAGAAATGAAGACAGACTAGTAGCTGGTTTTTGTGCAGTCTGTTTACAGTATTCACAGTCCATAAGCAGCATCTGTTATACTCTGAGCAAATCAGCCATCATTCCTCATCATGCACCATCAGCAGCAGCAGCACCCATCATCATCCATTGGCACCATCACCATAGCATAGTCAGCATCACCAGCCATCACCAGCCATCATCATTCCCAGCCATCATCAATCCCAGCCATTATTAACAGCCGTCATCAAGAAGCATACTGTATCACATACAGTGTATATAGCAGTGATGGCGAACCTTTGGCACGCCAGATGTTTTGGACCACAACTCCCAGAAGACCAAGGTTAGATTGCTAATGGCAAAGGACTGTGGGGGTTGTGGTCCAAAACATCTGGAGTGCCCCAGGTTCGCCACCACTGATATGTAGGCTCTACTACCAATCATCTGTCCCCTTTGTGATCACATGATACATGCTTTTCACCTCTCCGCTGACAAATTAAGCTTCTGTGTCCTTGGACACTTCCCTTTTCCTTCAAGGCCAACTGAGGGCCTTTTCACACGACCCCTAAGATCCGCTGGCCACTTAAATTCGGACCAGAGATCTTAGGGGTTTGTCGCTGTTCCTGCGTTCCTACCCCCTCCGCACTCCTGGCTGCTGGCTGCGTGAGGGGAGGGAGAAAAAAAGGAAGAAAAGAATGCCGCTCACCTCCGTTCTGCCGTCCCCGCACTGCATTCAAATCTCTAAAAGGGGCGGGGGGCAAAAAAAGAACAAACAGAAGCAAGGAGAGCCGGGCAGTCACTACGTTATATCCGCATCAAGAATTTTCACCTCCAGAGAGCAGGTACCTGAAAAGTGCACTGGGACACGTTTAGGTGGGCGTGGTCGCACTTAATTATCTGTAAACTCCGGAGCTGGTGGGGAAACAATTTTAAGCTCTGGAGCTGGCAGCCATTTGCGGCGGAGTTTAGGGGTCGTGTACAAAGGGCCTAAGCGAGCCTGCTTCTGTCCACAGCTGGACTTCTAATTGCATGCTTTAAAAACTCTATCTGAGCCTTCCACCTTCAATGTTCTGACAGAGCTGCGTTTTCTGTTTGGTCAGAACGATCTTTAACTCCTATTCCGAGCACCACCTTCCGGGCATCATGAGAAGTTAACCTCTTACGGTGAACAACCAGGAACCACACGCCCTGGAGAAGAGAAGATGGAGAAGCAATATGATCATTGGATATCTGAAGGGTTGCCAGGAAGAAGGACGGAGCCAGCATGTTTTCTGTGGCTTCTGAAGGCAGGGACCGGGCTAGAAATTTCAAACGGCAAGAAAGGATGAAAAGAAACATTGTCAGGAACGTTGGCAGAAAGAGCTGCTTAGCAGTGGACCATGGAAGGTTGTGACCTCCTTCGTTGGAGGCAGGGATGGAGACTCCAGTTGGAGGACTTGCTGTCAATTCAGACTTAAGTCTCCCAATGACTTGACTCAGAGCCTTTTCACACGACCCCTAAACTCCGCGGCAAATGGCTCCCAGCTCCGGAGCTTAAAATTGTTTCCCCACCAGCTTCGGAGTATACAGAAAATTAAGTGCGGCCACGCCCACCTAAGCGCGTCCCAGGGCACTTTTCAGGTACCTGCTCTCCGGGGGTGAAAATCCCTGATGCGGATGTAATGTAGTGAGTTTCTGTTTGTTGTTGTTTTGCCCCCCCCGCCCCTTTAAGAGATCTGAATGCTGCCGGGAACAGAGCGAGACCGGCAGAACGGAGGTAAGCCGGCATTCTTTTCTTTCTTTTTTTCTCTCTCCCCTCACGCAGCCAGCAGCCAGGAGTGCGGAGGGGGTGGGAACACAGAAACAGAGACAAACCCCGAAGATCTCTGGTCCAAATTGAAGTGGCCAGCAGATCTTAGGGGTCGTGTGAAAAGGCCCTCGGACTCAACTTGGGCATACCTCCACGCGTGACTCAGAAGAACCCACCCACTCCTCCTTTTTTTCTGGTGGGGATAAGGGCTTCCTTTTAACAGGGACTCAAACTTGGCACTTGCTACCAAAGACTTGGGTTTAGGATTTGGACCCCAAGACCTGCCTGCCAACAACCCTGGACGGGGGCTTTCAAACGGAGGTGAGGTGGCCCTCTCTCGACACTGTTTGAGCGTTGGGTTTCTGAGCTTAGCAAGAGATCGGATTAAAACACGGGTAGGGTCCTTGCTAACTCAACCGTCGCACGGTCTTTCTGCCTCGGTAGAAGACACCGCTTTCGAAGGGTTGACTTTGTCTCTGCATTCTAGTCATGTAATTCTTTGGCTCTTTCTGCGGCAAGGTTGTTGACTGTATCTCATGGGGGTTAGTTTGACTGTGGACCAGCTGGGTTTGTGACCCACTTAAGTCCTGGAAACATCTCTCTCTCTCTCTCTCTCTCTCTCTCTCTCTCTCTCTCTCCCCCTGCCCCCCTGTAATTGGGGGATGCCCTGCGCTGGAACCGGATTGCATCTTCCTCTCTTAATGGAGTCTAAATGAAGAGGATTTATGAAAAGACGCTTGCCTGCTTGCATTGCTGGGTGCTGAGCCATGCTCTCCCACCACAAAATCAATTTGGCCTCAAATTAAATGTTAATTCAAAACTCTCTCCCGTCTTGTCTTCTCAAGAGGAAACTCGTACAGGGTTGCAATAGGAAGCAGCAGCAAATCTAGAAGGAGGGTGCAACACTGCTCCCAGGAGTCGGGAGAGCAAAGGAAAAACAAGGTTATTACCAGCTGAAAGGGACCCGGCAGATGCTGAAGTGCAGCCCCTGTTAAGGAGGTCCGGTGGGGAATCGAACCCCCAGCCTCTGGCTCCGCAGACAGAGAACTCAACCACTGAGCAATCCAGCATGTTTAACCCTGAGATGACGCTGGACACAAAAATTTAGGACTCCCTTGTTTAATCTTTCTGGTAGTTCAAGGTTTCCATAGAGTTCTTCTTCTCTCAACTATCTTCAGGACCCAGCTGTTTGCAAATACAGTAGGACCGTGATATCCGCTGGGGATTGGTTCTAGGCCTTCCCGTGGATAACAAAAGACACGGTTAAGAGAGAACGCCCAAAATGCCCCAAAATGCTGTTTTGTAACAGTAGCTTGCTTTATGCCTGCTGTTTTGAGACAGTTGTTTGCTTTGCGGCTGCTGTTTTATGACAGTAGTTTGCTTTGCAGTTGTTGAATGATTTATTTAACTTTTCCCTCTGCCAACCATGGATAACTGAATCAGTGGTTATTGAATCAGTGGATACGGGGGTCCTACTGTCCTTGGTCTTTCCAGTGATACATCAGTGACACTTGAAACATAAAATGTAACTCCAGCTGTTGGGAGCAAGCCATCCTTGCCCCAATACATGTCTGAGGATGTTTGCAAATTTTCTCCCTTTTCCTGTCCACATTTGTCTTCTGGAGAAAGTTCTGTGCATGGTTTCTTATTACACATTTTCCCTCAAGAACAGCTTTGTTCTTTTCTATCCTCTCCCCTTTTATCTCTTCAAAAGATGTGAGAAACAAAGGTTTCAAAGTCTCCTCTAACGAATTTAGCGAAGGCGACACAAAAGCTCTCTGCTCCCCCATGGAAAAAAAACAAAACAAAACAAAAACTCAGACTTCAAGGCATGGACGGAGGAGTGGAAGCTGAAACTCAAAGATCAGTTAGTCGTCTAAAAAAATTAATCACGTTCATTAGTCGTTTCGAAGCCGCGAGAAAACTCGGCAAGCACTCGAGCGAATATTTTCAACTCCAAGCAACATTTCCAGTCAAAAAGACCGAACAAGGTTTGGAGACAGAAATGTCTTATCTGGGAAATATATTGGACTAGGTGATCAAAAATAGTGCCAGTGAGCACGTGCAGAGTAACCTTTAAATGCCCTTGGATCCAAGCCGTCTCAAGGTCCATGTCTCCCATGATGAGCCTGTTCAGGAGTTAAGATAATCAGGGGAGGCCGTTCCCTCGGTCCCACCACCTTCACAGGAGAGGGCCTTCTCTGTGGCGGCTCCCAGACTCTGGAACTCCCTCCCACGGGAGGCCAGGCTGGACGCCATCTTTGCTCTCCTTCAGAAAAAAATGATATCTTGACATGTATGGGCCTTTCATTTATCATCAGAACCTGCCCAGGGCAAAATATTCACTCCTAATATGCAGTTTATGTTTTTTTCTTCTTCTTTTCAGCAGTTAATGTTTTTGCCACAGTGTTGTAATCACCATGCAGGAACCAGAGGCAGTAGACAGAATTTATTTTGGAGGTAAAACATATATTCTGAAGTAGGTAAGATGAATCCCACATGCTAAGATGTCTGGACCCTGTAAGTAAAAAAATGTGTGTTTTTATCATTTGTCCTACAGATGTCGCAGAGTGAGTTACTGAGAGATTAAGTTCCAGTTAAGGAGAAAAGGGGGTGGACTACTCTGGGGAACTTGAAGCTATTCTGATCTATTGACTCCTGTGTTGCTGGAGGAATCCCTGAAATTTGAAACTCTGCAACATGGAGAAGTTACTTTTTTGAAGGCTGGCACCCAGGCCCTTTGTACACGACCCCTAAACTCCGCCGCAAATGGCTTTAAGCTCCAGAGCTTAAAAATGTTTCCCCACCAGCTCCGGAGTTTACAGGAAATTAAGTGCGACCACGCCCACTTTAGCGCATCCCAGCGCACCTTTCAAGTACCTGCTCTCTGGAGGTGAAAATTCTTTGATGCGGTGTAACGATAGTGAGTGCGGGGCTCTCCTCGCTTCTGTTTGTTGTTTTTTGGCTCCTGCCCCTTTAAGAGCTACTTAAGAGACTGGAATGTTGCCGCGGCAAGAGCGAGAGGCAGAACGGAGGTGAGCCACGTCTCTTTTCTTCCTGTTTTTTCGCCCTCCCCTCGCGCAGCCAGCAGCCAGGAGTGCGGAGGGGGTGGGAACGCAGGAACAGCGACAAACCCCTAAGATCTCTGGTCCGAATTTAAGTGGCCAGCGGATCTTAGGGGTCGTGTGAAAAGGCCCCCAGAGTCCTCCAACCAAGGCTGACAAGTCCCCATCAGAACTGCCATTTGATCTTGAATCTGGCTGCAGAGTTTTGCCTGCTTCACATGGGATCCATTTGAGTCACATTGGGGTCCACCTTTATGCAACGGAGTCGGGTGTTTTTACAGTGCGGCCACGTTCCCCAATTTTAAGGCTTGGCCTCCTCAAACACAAACACCTCCCCACCCCTGTGGACGACAGCACGGTTCGTTAGGAAATCTGAACGTCGATACACAACCGCGGGCACTGCTGTGAATTTCAAAAAAAAGGAGCCTCTGGCCTCGTGGCTCTGCCTCCCCCCCTTTGAATAACGAACTTAAAAGAGGAACAAGCTGTGATCTTCCAGACAGATGGCGATTACGAGAGAAATGCTCCTTGACATCAGAGAGAAGGGGAGAGACGCGATGGAAGTCCTGGGGAGCCCTTTGAAGGATTTAATTAGCAGAGCATCATCTGTCTGTTTCCATTGACCCCCATCTAATCTTGAAATGATGGCCCGTTAGGGGTGGGTGAGAATCCCATTTGGGTTTCAGACGCTTTCTCCCGAATTTGCAAATTTCTTCTTCGTAGCGGTGGAAAGAACTTTGAGTTAAAAGGAAATCAATGTAGGAGGACATGGGATTTGAGAATTATATTATACTGTACACATTATAGTGTGTATTCTCTCACAATTACTGCACGTCCCCTTCTGTGATGGGATCTCCTCAGATCCCCGCCGTGCACTGATCCGATGTGCGAATCCAGGCTGTGGAGATTGCGCAACGACCAACGTAAACACACAAAGCACGCTATGTGCAAAGTAGAGAGGTGAGGAAAAGCATTGGTTGTTATAGGAACCTTTATTCCTTGGAGGAAAAAAATCACAGAGATATCCAGCTGTTGGATAGATTGACAGTCACCCAGGTCCAGAATGGTGCCTCCCAGCCAAACCTACTAAAGGCAGCATGCGAGATTGTAAAAACTCCAACACACCATGATTCCTGTGCCCTGAAGGATGCCTCTTTTGTTAGAAAAGAGCAGAGAAGATTGATTAAATAACCGTGTCCACAGCCCTCCCTTGCCTCTTGCCTGTAAGTTGTCACCAGCATAACCTTTCTTCTTGATTTATTTAGTATTTTTCTTAAAATAAGACGGCATCCTGCTATTTTTGAGGCACTTTTTGGCTTGCAGAGCTCCTGGCAGACAGGAGGCATCGGAATGATGAGAGCGAAATAGTAATTTATTTGGATCATTTCCATGGCTCCAGCAAGGAAGAAAAGGGAGAAAAGTCAAATCAAAAGCAACAGTGAGGTGTGTATGTGTGCGACTGCGTGTGTGTGTGTGTGGGGGGGGGTTGTTGGCTGGCTCCGGGGAAACATGGGGTGGGGGAGTCATTTCGGCAACCTCGTTCAGTTTCCACCTCACCAGAGGATCATTCCGGAAAGAGCGCTGCGCTAGAAGGCAGGCAGGGCTCTGGAGCGATGCAAATCCAGAGGGACAGCGGTGGATTATGTAGGACTGAATCATCCACTACAGCCCCCAGGGAGGGGGTGACATTCCTACCAACACTGACAGTGTGCTGGAGAGCTTCATGGAGACCATTATTGGAAGTCAGGCTGAAACTGTTCCTGGGATGAACCCAGGATGCAGCTGCCTAGGAGCACATTATTATTATTATTATTATCAAATTATCACACAGCAGACAAGATAACTACGCTGGATTTTGTATTACCAATCACGAGTTGAACGTTTCCCAAGCCTTTAGGACTACATGATATATCGGCGAATTATGTGAGCAGATCCCAGTGAGGTGGCCTCCTCTTCTCCCCCCTCCTCCTCCCTCCCCTCCCCTATCTCTCTCCCCCCCCCCCAATTCTATATGCTGCAGCCAATCATATCTAGGCTCAATGAATATCTGGTATGAAATTTATATCTCATCTCATATCCCACACCTCATTCTGCTGCTATCTATATCTTGAAGAAGTGCACATGTGCACGAAACGTCACATTAAAATATGAAAGTTAGTCTTTAAGGTGCCACATGTTTTATGTCTTTTGTTTTGTTTTGTTTTGTTTTTCTTTGATTTTTGGCTGAAATTCTTGAAAAGACTAACACGGCTACGATCTCTGAAACTCCCATTTCTTCTAAATACTTGCTTAGCTCTTTAGGCACCGCACCCAGCGTGCCAGTTACCACTGGGACCACCTGTGCCGTTTTATGCCAGAGTCTCTGAAGTTCCATTTTCAGATCCCATGCTTAACTCCATTCAGCTCCTAGAAGGAAACCAAACCGGCCATTCAGATACAGTTCCGTGGCTTTGTAGAGGCCCCTGGGTGAGATCTCTGGCATATTCAGTGGTGGTGAACCTTCAGCACTCCAGATGTTTTGGACCACAAGTCCCACAGTCCTTTGTCATTAGCAATACAGGCTTGGAATTCTGGGAGTTGTGGTCCAAAACATCTGGAGTGCCAAAGGTTTGCCACCACAGTCCTACGTGATATTCCTAGGCAGGGCTTCCTTCAAGAACTGTCTCTGTTTGTGTCAGCCAGCGGGAAGGTAGGATTCTCCGTCAAGGAGCCTGAATCCAGTGCTAGGGCCTGAGCTTACGTCCACGCTACTTGTTTTTGCCAGCTCGGGCAGATGATGGATCTCTCTCTGCTGAGACGGTGGAGGTGGGGAGAGCGGCAGCTGCAATCTCCAATTTAATTTATACGAGATCCCTTTCATTAGCCGCTTGGCTTAGGTTCCTCCGAAAGTTCATGCCTGGCTGCCGTGAGACAGGTGGAGAGGTGCCGATAAGGTTCCACTCGGTTGTATCTTGCATCCCCCGCTGAGGCTTGGGCTGGATTCCAGCACGCACGGAAACGGTTAGACGTGGAATGAAGGACAACTCTTGTGGAAGTCTTTGCTCTGTAATGAAATGTTACAGCATGGAATGATCCTGCACCGGGTGATAACCAGCCGATCCTACCTGGTTCCAAGTCAACTCCATTCCACTCAGAGTTCCATTCCAAAGAGACAAACAAAGACGCTGCTGAAACTCTCCCTGCAGAGATGTCCCAGGGAAGATGGTGGAAAGCCTCATCCAAGAGAAAATCTTAAAACACATAAAAGAACAAACCTTGCTGAGAGAAAATCAGCATGGCTTCTGTAAGGGTAAATCTTGTCTGACAAACCTTTCAGAATTTTTTGAAAAGGTCAACAGGCACGTGGATTTGGGTAAACCGGTGGATATAGTCTATCTGGATTTTCAAAAGGCTTTTGACACAGTCCCTCACCAAAGGCTGCTGAGAAAATTGCACAGTCAGGGGATAAGAGGACAGGTCCTCTTATGGATTGAGAACTGGTTGAGATCCTGGAAACAAAGAGAAGGTGTCAATGGGAAATTTTCACAATGGAGAGAAGTGAAAAGCGGTGTGCCCCAGGGCTCTGTCCTGGGACCGGTGCTTTTCAATCTGTTCATAAATGACCTGGAGACAGGGATAAACAGTGAGGTGGCCAAGTTTGCCGATGACACAAAACTTTTCCGTGTGGTAAAAAACAGAGAAGATTGTGAAGAGCTCCAGAAGGATCTCTCCAAACTGGGGGAATGGGCTGAGAAATGGCAAATGCGTTTTAATGTAACCAAATGTAAAGTAATGCATATTGGGGCAAAAAATACAAACTTCATCTATCAACTCATGGGCTCTGAGTTATCCGTGACGGATCAGGAAAGAGATCTTGGTGTGTTGGTGGACAGCTCCATGAAGGTGTCTCCCCAGTGTGTGGCAGCGGTGAAGAAGGCCAATTCCATGCTAGGGATTATAAAAAAGGGGATTGAAAATAAAACAGCCAACATTATAATGCCATTATACAAAACAATAGTAAGGCCCCACCTGGAGTATTGTGTACAGTTCTGGTCACCGCATCTCAAGAAAGACATAGTGGAACTGGAAAAGTTGCAGAAGAGAGCGACTAAAATGATTACTGGGCTGGGGCACCTCCCTTATGAAGAAAGGCTAAAACATTTGGGCCTCTTTAGTCTGGAAAAAGGGCGCTTGAGGGGGGACATGATTGAGACATACAAAATAATGCAGGGTATGAGTAAAGTGGATAGAGGGAAGCTCTTCTCTCTCTCCCAAAATACCAGAACTAGGGGACATACACTCAAATTGAGGGCTGGGAGAGTGAGAACTGACAAAAGAAAATATTTTTTCACCCAGCGCGTTGTAAGTCTATGGAACTCCCTGCTACAGGATGTGGTGATGGCATCTGGCCTGGATGCCTTCAAAGGGGATTGGACAGATTCCTGGAGGAAAAGTCCATCCCAGGTTACAAACCATGATGGATAAACCAGGGTACTTCAAGGGCCAGATGCAGGGGAGTGGTATCAGGAGACAGATATCTAGTCTCATGTGCTCCCAAACGCATCTGGTGGGGCCGCTGTGAGATACAGGAAGCTGGACTAGATGGGCCTTTGGCCTGATCCAGCATGGCTCTTCTTATGTTCTTATGTTCTTATGTGCTCATCACGGCTGCTAAAACAAAGGAGTTCACAGATGGATCTTTGCTCTGCATTTCTGGAGGCTTAAGACTGCTTGATGATTCGCACAGACTTGACTGCTGGCCTAAAGTGGCAGAAGGGAGTGACGGTGCCCCTCCAAATGTTTTGAGACTACAAGTCCCATTAGATCCTATCTGCCCAATCTAAGGGGTGATGGGGGTCACAGTGCAAGCAGCTCTGGAGAGCCACTGTTTCACCATCCTCACTTGAGGGTTAAAAATCAAAGCTGGGGGCAAATGTCTTTTGCTGTCAGGTGCCATCAAGTCAATTCTGACATATGGTGACCTAATGAATGAGCCATCTCCAAACTGCCCTGTCCTCCATTGCTCTGCTCTGCTCTTGCAAACTCAAGAGTAGGGATGGGCACGAAATGGAAAAACAGGGTTTCGTTTCATTTCATTTCTACTAGCAGTTTGTTTCATTTCATTTTTAAAATGAATTTTTGTAAAAAAAAATGTAATTTTTTAACAAAGATGAAACAATAAAGAAATGATTCATTACTCTATAAAATGACTCCCCTGTGTCCTAGAAGCACCAAATTTAGTGGGTGGCTTTTTACAAGGGAGCCATTTTACAGAGTAATGAAACATTTCATTTTCAAAGGGAAAAAAAGAAGTGTTTTGTTTCATTTTGTTTCATAACGAAACACTGTTTCCCATTTTGTTTTGTTTCATAATGTTTTGAAAGCTTACGAAGCGACAAAACAGTGTGTCATTTTTGTAAGGTGCCCACCTCCACTCAAGAGATAAAAAGATAAATTATTAAAAATAATTGGAAACAGTTCAGCACATGGAAACAGGAGAGGCGGCAGCTGGAGGAGCTATAGCGATCATCCCGCAGAAACTCTTCCTTGGTTGCCTTCTTCGGTACGATGCCACCCAACAAGAGGCTGCTAAGTATGTTCTCTGACTCTCTTTATTTCTCTCTCTCTCTCTCTCTCTCTCTCTCTCTCTCTCACACACACACACACACACACACACACACACACACACACACACACACACACACTAGCGCTACCGCAATTTGAAATAAATAATAATAAATAATTTATTAAAAATAACTGAAAATATAGCAGCAGAAGGAAACAGAGGAGCAGAAACAGGAACAGGATCTGTAGTGAGAATTCTGGGGGAATCTTCCCCTCACCCACTTCCTTCAGCATGATGACACCCAGCGGATCTAATGAGGGGACACCAAGCATGCTTTCTCTCTCTTTCTCTCTCTCTCTCTCTCTCTCTCTCTCTCTCTCTCTCTCTCTCACACACACACACACACACACACACACACACACACACACACACACACACACACACACACACATTCACAAAAGCAATGGATTAAAGCTATTCCCAATAGGACACACGTCTCCACCCCCAAACCATGTGACTTCTATGTGTTATTAAGTCAATTTCAAATGTTTCAGCTCCCTGCTCATTTTCATAATGCAACCATGCCCTAAGTGGTGTAATTAAACCGTACTGATAATAACTGTCTATTATTTCGCTGGCGTTTTCATTTTCATTGCTTCCAACCTTCCATGCCCTCCCCCTTCGACAGCTGATCTTTCTGCTTCACTGAGCCATTTTGAGCTCTCTGGGCCAACCCTCCAATTATAAACATTTCGGTGGAATTATGGTTTGGAGTGACCCAAGAGCTGAACTGCACCAAAGCCAAACAAAAATCAGAGAAATACTGCCTCCAGAACAATATAAGTGCAAGATAAGGTGATATCTTTATTAGACCACTGAAATTCATCTTCTCATGGTTGTCCACCAAGATGTTGTGGGTGGTTCAGAAAAGTATATATCAGCTAAGCCTCCGAGACTTTCCCAACAAGGGTGGGCCGTGGCAAAGAACAAGATTGTGACTCCTCACTTCCATCTTTAAGACCCATATTGACTGGTAGTTGAATCTTCCTATCAGCTATGGCGATAGAACATCTTCAATTGTCCTGAAGGGTTCAGGCAAGGTAGAGGAGCAGAGCTTGAGGAGCAGAGCTAGCCACAAGGCTGAGCTCTGCCCTCCATCATTTAGCGGTTTCCTCACCTCTGGCACCCAACGTGACCATCTTTCTTTGCCTCATGATAGAGCTGGCCTTCAAAGCGTCATCCTCTACAGTGGTTTTTGTGGCTAGAGATGGGCACGAAACGAACAATTTTTCGTTTCCGTTTCCATTTTTTCGTTTCGTTATGCAACGAAACGACAAATGAATTTTGTCTCTAAAATGAAACGAAACGAACAGAAAAACTGGAAATTTTGTCGTGCGTTTCGTTTTCGTTACGGCAATACAGTGAACTGCTTTAAATGCTAAAAAAATCACAAAAAATGAAATAAATGGTAACAAAACGGTAACGAAACGAATGAAAAACAGAAATGAATTTTTTGCAAAAATTCACGAAAAACAGAAACGAAACGAAACGGACCCCCTAAACGACAAACAACAAACGAAACACCATTTTTTTGATTCGTGCCCATCTCTATTTGTGGCTCATGAAGCTTTGCCCTGGTAGAGAACGGAAGGAGAATCTGAGATTGTGGTGAAGAGGAGGACTGTGACCACTGTTTGGTTATCGCTAGAAATGGGCATGAACCAGTTCATCTCAGTTAATAAAAGTGGCAGCACAGGTGGTGCAGCTCCTCTTCCCTCCTTCCAGTGGCTCAGTCGCACACTCACCAGGCCTAGCAGTGTGCTTGCTCCCTCCATCATCTCAACTGATCTTTCAGTCCTGGCGAAAGCTCAGGCTTCCCTGCTTGGCTGATCTCCCTCTCAGACAAAAGGGCAGGGCACAGAAATCTGTGCTCTTGCCCATGACAGGGAGATTAGCCCAGGAGGTCGGAAGAGCAAGCAAGCTGCGCCTGGTGAATGGCTGATCAGCTGAGTAGGGGTGGGGTGATGGGACAGCAGCACCTGTATTGCCACTTTTACGAACCAAGATGAACTGGTTTGTGCCCATCTCTATATGAGAGGAAGGCGAAGCAGGCCTGCTTAGAGGATCAGGATGAAACAGACAGAACAGTGGTCCTCTAATCTTGGGTCCCCAGATGTTCTTGGACTACAACTCCCAAAAGCCCTGACTTAGTGTTGAAGGCTTCTGGGAGTCTCAGAGCATCTGGGCAGCCAAGGTTGGAGACGAGTGGAATGGTGTGAGCACTTCAAGAGAAGCAGCCAAGGGACTCACACTGGTGACCTCCAGCATCTTCCACTGGAGGTGGCTGCCACGTTCTGCCTTGTGTTGGGGCCATTCTGCTGATTAGGAACAAGGGGAAGAATCAGAAGCCAACAGAATGCTCGTGATCACTAAAGCCCATCTCATATGTCATAAAGGCTTGTATCCCGTCATCAAATCTAACCTCACTCCCCTCCCCTCCAATCAGCTCTATCTTCCATGTTCTGCTTTCTCTTGCTATGGACTCATGATTTCTGGGAGAGAGCAAACTTCATTTATTTCAGTGGCGCCCCGTGAGCTGTTTCCAAACGGGAGTCCACGGCACCAGCAGATGGCTGCGGCTTTTTGAATATCATCTCATTGGATATGTGAGAGGTTTCCACCATCAGCGCATGGGAAGGTTGATTGCATTTTGGTCCAGGCGGTTAGAGACTCCTGACATTTCCAAGTGCCAATAGCAATTTGCTTTATAGCAGCCCCGTTGGGAAAGGAAAAGGTCTCCTCTCATTTAAACCCAGTCAGTGGAAGCAGAAAGCTGGGCAATGATTGCAGTAAAAAAAAGGGGGGGAGAAAGGGGGGAGAATTACAGCTCCCTCCCTAAATTAATGGATGCAATTCTATCGCCACAATAAAATGCTGATAATTTCCAGACTGTCTGATAATTTGTGGAATTTAAAACCGAAAGATGCATTTCAAGCCCACTAAAATGAATAATATAGAAGAATTTAGCTCACTGTAATCACTTTGCCAACTAAGGTCAGGATAGTCAAAGTGATGGTTTTTCCAGTAGTGATGTATGGAAGTGAAAGCTGGACTATAAAGAAGGCTGATCGCCGCAGAATCGATGCTTTTGAGCTGTGATGCTGGAGGAGAGTCTTGAGAGTCCCCTGGACTGCAAAGAGATCAAACCTATCCATCCTGAAAGAAATCAACCCCGAATGTTCACTGGAAGGACAGATTTTGAAGCTGAGGCTCCAGTACTTTGGCCACCTCATGAGGAGAGAGGAGTCCTTGGAAAAGTCCCTGATGCTGGGAAAGATGGAAGGCAAAAGGAAAAGAGGACGGCAGAGAATGAGATGGTTGGACGGTGTCATCGATGCAACCAACAAGGATTTGACCAAACTCCGGGAGGCAGTGGAAGACAGGAAGGCCTGGCGAGCTCTGGTCCATGGGGTCACGAAGAGTCAGGCACGACTGAATGACTGAACAACAACAATCCAATTTTCAGGTTTTTTTTTTTTAGGTATGCAATTTTAATTCAGTCATGGTGGAGTTGCTGGCTAGTTCAGTGTTTCAGGTAAGTCGGGAGTTCAATTCCTGGCTTGCCTCCTTGACAAGGGGTGGACTCAATGAACCATCCAAAAGAGGTGGGGCTGGGGAGCTGCCTCTGAATGGGGGCCCATCAGAGGAGGCAGGGCCGGGAAACACCAAAGGCCTGTTCAGTTAAAAAACGAACTGATACGAACTGCTGAACCAGCAGTTTGTGCCCATGTCTAATCAAGATGCAAGCAAAGTTAAACTACGCTGTATCTGGTTTCTCTTCAGATTATATAAATCTTTCACCTTCAACTAAATATTCCATGGAAGTGTGTGTGTGTGTGTGTGTGTGTGTGAAATCAACAGATTCTTTTTTCACTCTTGTGTGTGTGAACACCTGGAAATGGCACTGGATGCTCCAGTACAATTATCTCTGGCCCCTGGGAGTTGGACGATTAAACTGGAAAATCCAGATTTATTCTTGGCACTTTCAAACGTCTTCATATCTAGGTGTTTTCTCCAAGGAAGAAAAATAGCACCGCAGCAGGGAAGTTCCTTTTTTTATTTAAGAAAAAGATGACAACTCCCACGCTAGATTTTGGGAGTTGTAGTTTAACACTGCCCCCCCTTCCCCACACTTTCCCCCAAGCTTTGCAATCCATGAAAAGTCTGTGAAGATTCTCAGTCATCCAGGTGAGTTTATCTGGAAGTTGAGTCATGGCTACTGGACTTCTTTTTGAGAGATAGAAACATTTCACTGTTCATCCAAACAGCTTCATCGGTCGATGAAGCTGTTTGGATGTACAGCGAAACGTTTCTATCTCTCAAAAAGAAGTCCAGTAGCCATGACAAAACTTCCAGAATCCATGAAAAGGTTCTCCCAGGAACACCTCTGTCGAAATGGAGAGCCACCTGAACTGGGATCATTCTTTTGCATAAGCTTTCCATGTGAGATTGTCCAGATGGCACGTTGTGTCTCTCACCGCTGGGATGTTTTTTCCTGGCTGTGTTTCTACAAACCATTTCCCATAGAGCTTGGGAAAAGTTTTTTTTACTACCTCAGAGAGCATGACCAAGGCTTTGAACAAGACCCCAAAATGTCACTATTCCCAGGAAATGAAGGCATGACCTTGTGCGTATGCCCGTTGATGCCACAGAGCTAACATCCATAACTCCTGTGTGGTGGACACCCCAATACTGTACGTTCTTTTACCATCTAGGCATAGCTGGATGAGACCCAGTGGCAAGGATCTTTTCCAAGCTAAGCGCCAGGCGCCTGTTGCCAGCGACCAACTGCCCGCCTAATTGCTTAAGTGCAAAGAGAGATTAAGCAAAGCCTCTAAGTTGGCAGCCACTGCTGCTTCCATGGAGAAGCACCTCATCTTTCAAGGCATTAGTGACACTAGTGCCTTGGAAACAGCCCCGAGCATAAATCTTAATCAAGCAGAAAGGTTACCGAGGAAGTGTCGGTGGTGATTTGAGATGGGCGTGAACCAGAAAAACGGTGGCTCGGGACGGCTCGTGGCTAAGCATGAACCTCCATGAGCTCCTAGAAAAATAAGCTGGTTCACGGTTTGGTTTTCTGGTGCATGCTGGGAGGGGGCTTCCTACCATCAGCTCCTGCTTCCTCTCCCTTTCTGGGTGCATGGTCAGAGGCAGCAGCAGACCCCTGGCAGGAAAGCTTGGCACTGCCTCTGAGCATACGTCCACCTATCAGCTGAGTGGCGGGCACATGCTCAGAGATAGCGCCCGGGTCCTTGCAGGGGAGCCAGTCCCACGGCCTCAGATGATGGCACCAACTGCAGTGATGGAGGCATGTAAGCAGAGATGACCCCGAGAGTGGAGGGGGGAGAGTAGGAAGGTGGGGGGGCAGCCCCTTTTGCCAATGCAAATGAAATATCAAAAGGGAAAGAAATGGTGTTGTTGTTTTTTTGCTTCAGCAAAATGCGAAACCCAAATTGGGCCATGAAACAAACTGCGAAACAGTTTGGTTTGTTGGCTGATTTTTTTGGTTCATGGTTAGTTTCATGCCCACCTCCAGTGGCAAATGATAACAGTAATGTGTATTATTATTACAATTGTACTTATGACTATCATGGCCAAAGCTACCTCCTTCGGGGAAAGTTGCCCGATTCTGAGTAGCGGTCTGGAAGTTGAGTCATGGCAACTGGACTTCTTTTTCTTGCGAGATCGAAACGTGTTTCACTGCTCATCCAAACAGCTTCATCAGTGTGACAAAGTTATGCAGGTGAGTTTATCTGGAAGTAGAGTCATGGCAACTGGACTTCTTTTTCTTGAGAGATCGAAACGTTTCGCTGCTCATCCAAACAGCTTCATCAGTGTGACAAAGGCGGTTACTTCACGTACCTCTCGCCGCTGTTCGTGGCTCCGCTGCAGCTCCGTTCGACGGAACGGAGCCTCACGTACCTCCGGGGTGGCTGCGTGGTCGCTCCGACCACGCCCCCTGAAGTGTGCCCCAAGCGGGCTGAGAGATTCCCTTCCTCAACCTTGGGAATCTGGTCAATCCGCTTTTCGATCCGAATTGGCGGTACGTGTGGTTTCCTAGCATTCACATTCTGAAACAGTTCCTGCTGTTTAAAAGTTCCTCCCTGCCTGAAGCCACCTAGTGACAGGAGGAGGTAATGGCGTTACAGGGAGCAGCGCCTATGGAGTTTGCCGTGGAATGCTTGCACAAAAAATTAGAAAGATAGGAAAATAATGCGGAACGCACAAATGACGGGAGACCGTTGATTAATTGAAAGACCGAAAAACGAAAACCAGGAACCGCTTACTGAACCAGCGGAAAGCAAAGGAACCCTTCATTTTGAAGCGCATCACAGACGTGAGGCTGGAATGCCTTCGCCTTCACCCAGCATGCACGTGAGTACACAGGAAAGAGGGGTGGCCCCGGTTTCAGATCATGTGACCGCATCCGAATTCAGATCGGAGCCAAGCTCACCGCAGCACGAGGAGGTACGTGAAGTAACCGCAAGAGTCATGCAGGTGAGTTTATCTGGAAGTAGAGTCATGGCAACTGGACTTCTTTTTCTTGAGAAATTGAAACGTTTCACACCTAAAAAGCCTATTCAGGCTATTGTGAGCCTGACTGACATGTTTCAGACCGATGAAGCTGTTTGGATGAGCAGCGAAATGTTTCGAATCGATCTCTCAAGAAAAAGAAGTCCAGGTGCCATGACTCAACTTCCAGATAAACTCCCCTGGATGACTGAGAATCTTCACAGACATATTCTGAGTAGAAGAAAGTTTGTTGCAGAAACAGGATGGGCTTTGAGTTCTCTAAAAGCCACCTTTTAATGTTCAGGGTTTTTCTCATAATCACTGGCCTTTTGCTAGGTACTCTCGGCGCACAGCTGATGGGTCTGCCAATAGAGATCTCGGGCTCTTGTCAGCTGATTCAGCGAACAGATTTGTTTTCCATGGCTTCAGAGACTAGGACTCGGGGCAATGGTTTCAAACTACAGGAGAAGAGATTCCATTTGAACATTAGGAAGAACTTCATGACCTTTAGAGCTGTTCGGCAGTGGAATCTGCTGCCCCAAAGGAGGGTGGTGGAGTCTCCTTCTTTGGAGGTTTTAAACAAAGCCTGGATGGCCACCTATCGGAAATACTGTGAAGGGGTTCCTGCATGGCAGGGGGTTGCACTGGATGGCCCGTGAGGTCTCTTTCAACTCTATGATGCTATGATTCCATATCGGCAGGCAGATGGAAATGTAAAAATCTTTCACTCCCTAAAAATGCCAAACTCTGAATTCTTGGTACGAAACTGCAGGTCCCGATAGAACTTACTTGCACATTTCCTTCTGTAGTTGTTATGGCTATTTAGAATTTGACTGGGAAGGTCCAGAGTCCGGAAAAGTTACGGTTTTGGATTACACCTCCCCAAATCGGAATGTGTTAGTGTGATGTGGTGGATAGTGACGGGTTTGGACTGGGTTGAAATCCCTGCTCAACCACGGAAATTTATTGGAGATGGCCATCATTAAACCACTTCTTAAATATCTCACATACCTTTTAAGATTTCCATAAGTCAGACCTCACCTAATAGCATGTAATAATACACTGCTCAGTTCAGGGCAGAAACCAGAGTTTAGATGCATATTATTTTTTTCCATCATCACTTTATTATTTCCTATTAGCCACAGTAGCCACAGAAGGATTCCACCCACTCCCCTATCTCCATGTCCACCATTTTGAAAAGAAACAAACAAAAGTCTTCTGAGATGAACCATAGAAAGGTAAGGTAAGGAGACAGCCTCTGCTGTTCCAAGTCTGGCTAGATAAATAATGGAAGGTCAAATGTCACGAGAAACAAGACAATCTCTTTCCCCAAGAGGGAAAAGGAGATGGCAAGAATTGTCCGGTGGAGGAACGGCCGCAGGTGGAAACGGAGACCTCGTGGAAGGTTTAATCCATTTTGCTTTCAAATCAAATGTCCCAGAAGTTTTTTTGGAATATTTACAAGAGGGTAGAGCAGAAAATGTTGGTCCTTCAAACAAAAGAAATTCAAGGCCAGGATGATGTGCAGATGACATATCTTTTTTCCCCAATTCCTCTTTCTCTCTTCCCTTCCATTTCAACCCCATGGAAAACAAGTTCTCAAAACAACAGTTCACATGTAATCAGAAATACAGAAGGCTCATTTAAACATATTTCATCCTGTCTTCTTCACAGTCGTCTTGTTTTATAGTGGGGTGTGAGACAGCCCCCGTCGGAACGCATGGAAAACACGGAGCCTCCTGCCAGCATCGCTTGGTAGCCTCTGGGTGTGTATCCCTGAAGACCTGGTACTCAGTGCCGCCGTTGACAGTTGAGATGGAGAGATTCTGCAGTTGGGGGCTCTGAGTGAGAGGTTTCTGCAGCTACTGAGACCTCTTCATGGGACCTCCTGAATTGTCTGTTGAGGAGGGCGACTTTCTGTTGAGGGACCTTCAATCAGATTGGGGGGGGGGATTCCTTGAGGGAGACAGCAGGTAAAAAACCTCCTGCACAACATTTAAGGGGTCTTAAGGTACACAGGTGTGTCAAGGGGCAGCCTTGCTCAGCCTCTAGAGATGGACATTTTGTTTCGGAAGTGGTCCAGTTCTGAAATGAAACGCGGGAGCCCAGCTGGCATTCAGAACCAGACCAACCCTCCGGAACGAAACCAGCCAATCCCTTACCTTGCTCTGGGGTCACGCATAGAGATATAACATTTCTGGAAATTTTGAAGCTCAGGAAAACTCTTGTTTTTTCCATTTTTTTGGGGGGGGGGAAGGAATGGACATTTTTGAAAAAATTGAAAAAAATGCAACATTAGCATTCTTCCCCTTTTTAGAGCTTGAAAGTCATTCTGTTACTTTAGGAACATAAAAAATGGCTATGGACAATCCGACTTGGCAAATTAGTTGCTCTGTGTTTATTTCATACTAGGCTTTGAGGCCTAAGTGAAGAGGGCAAAATAGAACCAAACATACCCACCCACATGCAAAAACAAAAGTGAAACCTTTTTCTTGTGACAATAGCAGCACCTCCTAAAGGAAGAAATTCATCTTGTTCTTGCACTAGAGAATTCAGTTTGTAACCTAGGACTTGCTTGTCCCCAGTGCACAGAAATTAGAATAATCTGATACTATGCATATTTTTTAGAAATGATTTTGAAAATATTTGAACACCTGTCTTAAAATATTTTATTCATCGTGTTAAAATAAAACATTCCATAATCATTTTTTCTTTTTCTTTTTTAATTTTTTCCATTTTCCCCCAGAAAAAACTAAAAAGGCTTCAGGGAAAAAAACTGTAAAACCCCCCCTGCTCCCCCCCCCGAATGTTTCCAGTTTTTCTTTTCTTTCAGGCCTTCACATCTCTAATTGTGTGGGGCAAAATTCCAACGAGGAAGAAGCCTCCAATGTCATCTTTCCTTCTCCCTGGCGCTGGCCAGTCAGGAGCTGTGCAGGGAAATGCATCATCCCGCCTCCCTGTCTGATTGGCCAGCGCCAGGGAGAAGGAAAGATGACGTGTCAGAGGCTTCTTCCTCATTGGAGTTTAGCCCCGCGTGACCCCAGAGCAAGGTAAGGGATTGGCTGATTTCGTTCCGGAGGGTTGGTCCAGTTCCGAACGCTAGGTGGGCTCTCGCATTTCGTTTCGGAACCAGACCACTTCTGAAATGAAACGGCCATCCCTATCAGCCATGAGACGTAGAAATGCCCACGAGAGGCCACCTGTGGAGCTCACTTGCCCACCCCGGTTAAGCCTACATGGTGAGCAGCTCTGCTCTGAATGAGCTGGAGAATGCTCAGTCCAAGGCCCTCAAGTGAGCGGTTCTTGTCTTTCTGCCTGCTTCTGGCTACCTACCTAGCCCTTCATTGGGCCTAAAGATCACGTTACCTTCAAGGCATGAGTCTCAAGCTGCCATGGTGTGTGGAATTCACACCGCTTCCACATCTTGGATACATATCCTGTGTTTGCACACTGGACAGGTCCCACAGCACCTCCTGATAATAAACATTTCTCCACCGTCGTGTTGCCTCCCCTCCCTTGCCAAGAGGCCATCCTCACCACCTGGAGCATGGAAGTTCCATCTCCCACTTAAGGAAGCGCATCCCATGGAGGTGGACCAGCTCCGAATACCATGCCTTCCATTAACCCAACAGATGCTTCCCAAGACGAAGGCATGGGACAGATGGCACTCCCCGATGGGAGAGGTGCCTGCTGACTTACTAAAACACCACAGAGCAGGCGCCAAAGCTGCATGACAAGTCCTGCTTTTCATCAGCAGAGGGGACCACAGCTCAGAGGGAGCACAGGTGCCCTGGAAACAAACAAACAAACAAACAAACAAACAAACAAACAAACAAACAAACCAAAACAGAAAAACCAAGCTCCTGAATTCTTTGACCATCAGATACCAGAGCTGGAGCCATCTCGAGCTGAGCAACGCAGCAAAATCGCTGCCGGTTGGTGTAGACCAGTGGTTCTCAACTTGTGGGGCCCCAGATGTTCCTGGACTGCAACTCCCAGAAATCCCTTCCAGTGCAGCGAGTGGTGGAGGCTTCTGGGAGCTGCAGTCCAGGAACATCTGGGGACCCACAGGTTGAGAACCCCTGGTGTAGACCTTCCAGTTCTTGACGGACCAACAATTCCTTTGTGTCGGTGGTCAACAGAAGACCGTATATGGGAATTGCCCCTCCCGGGACATAAGCAACACTTACAATATCTTCTCATAGGAAGATCTCACAATGGTGCTGAGATGACCTCCTTGGTTCTGAAGCTTATCTAGTGAGGAAAAGAGCCCGTGGGACTACTGGTCCCAAATCTGCATTTTCACACCCATAATATTGTCTGAGTTCCTTTGTTTCCGCTAAATCCTCCAGTATTTTGTGACTGTTGATCTACATAAGATCTGATTCTCTTTGCGAAATTCATGGATGGCTCCTGCAAATATAAACACCCCGAAAACGACCGGCGCCGTTTTATCTACAAAGCTCTTGCGCTACATTCACAAGCATCTCCAATTATATCTTTAATTCAAGAAGGCGGGGGGAAAGGAGGGGAAATCCACCCGGAAGTTTTTCTTGTCATCCAGAACATTGGAGTCCCGGCCGTCCCAAACTTCGCCCTGGTTCGGGTGGACGAAAGAAGCGCATTGAAGGATGAAAACCGAACGATGCTTTTGGGAAAAGTCTTTAATCCATAGCCACGTCTGGCCCTGGTGTTCCGTCCTAGCCACGAGTCCCTCGGTCATTTGCTTGCGGGGGGGACGGGGGGCAGTTCTCAGACGAGAGACAAGTCAGCTTGGAAGCTGGAGCATCGGCGAGTCTTTGGGCTGCACTTGGTCAGCATGGAGATCTGGGTGCTGAAGTTGGTGCCGCTGCTTCCCAAGGATGGGTGGTGGTACTTCATGTCGGAGCCCAGGAACCTCTCCATGTGCCACCTCCGCCACTTGCGTTTCAGCTCGGCCTGGACCTAAGGAGGCACAAAACAGGGACCCGATCAGCTAGTGGGGAAGAGTCCAGCATCCCATGCCTCATCAGAGGTCCCACTTATTCCTTACTTAGCTATGGATCCCATCTCTTCCTCCAATCTGCTTAAAACCGGGTCCCTGGCTCTTCTTCAAAGTGGCCTGATCCTCACAACAGTCCCATAAGGAAGGTCAGGTAGGTCATCTCTCTAATTGGCACAGAGTCATCCAGTGAATTGCATGGCTCGACAGCAAGTGGAGCGTGGGTCCCTTCAGGTCATGGTCTACAACAGGCATGTCCAAACTTCATCCCTCCAGATGTTTTGGATAGGAATTCCCACAGTCCTTTGCCATTGGCAATCTAAGCTTAGAATTCTGGGAGTTGTGGTCCAAAACATCGCTAGGGCCGAAGTTGGGACATGCCTGATCTACAAGGTTCTCAACCTTGCATCCCCAGGCATTCACAGGCGACAACTCCCAAAAGCCTCCACCACAAGCTGTACTGGCCAGGATTTCTGGGTGTTGTAGTCCAAGAACATCTAGGGACCCCTAATGGGGAACTATCGGACAGTTTCAGGACACTTCATCACATGGTCTTTCTAGAACTTCCGCCCATCATGGAGGCACTGACAAGCAGAACTCCCTAACTGTACTAATTAACAGAACTCAGTATGTAAATTTTACTGATCATGTAGTAAATTTCCCTCTCCTTATGTAATCAGTTTCCCCCATGGTGGGATGTGAAACCTGATAAATAAGTCTCTCCCTTTTGGAAATAATATTTTAAAAGAAAGTAAAAACATGAATGGGTTGTTCACAGTGTCATAATTATGACAACTTTTAAAACTTTTGAAAAAATTCTGACATGGGATCTGGCTTTGTTTACAACCTGAAAAGCGTGTACTTTAAACCATTATAAAACAGATCATAACTTGTTGATCAGAGTGTGGTGTCTTGCCTGACAAAACTAAAAGGCAAGTGTAGATACAGTACACTTCATCAACAGATTAGTTCCTGAACTGGTCAGAATGCAGATCATTAGTTAATTAGACATTTTAATGGGTTAAATGGCAGGGAATGAATCAAAACATTCCACCAACCTAATTACACCTAATCCATGAATTTGCTGATGAAGTGCTGAGAAGGCAGACCATTCATTAATTAAACATTTCTTTTTTTCATGGGCTGGTAGTCTCAGAGACATGGCGAAAGTTTCCTTCTAGCTTACCTCACCATTTAGGAAGCAATACAGAACGGCAACCACAAAGCCCTGGAAAAGAAGGGAGGTAAGAGGAAAAAGAAGGAGAATGAGGAAGCTTTTTATTCTTTCATCGTTATACAAAAGGAAACACACTGAGATCTGTAGGCCTTTCCCTTCAACCCTAACCTTTCCCATCCACAGTCTAGATACCCAGAAATTTTGGGGGCAACAATGATCAGATAAACCAGGCATGTCCAAATTTCGGCCCTCCTGATGTTTTGGACCACAACTCCCAGAATTCTAAGCTTAGATTGCCAATGACAAAGGAGTTGTGGTCCAAAACATCTGGAGGGCCAACGTTTGGACATGCCTGAGATAAACCAACAAGGGATTTTATTTATTTATTTATTTATTTATTTTTATGCTTGTTCACAGCCCAATTTTCCCACGGGGACTCTGGGCGGGGTACGGCACGTTGCGAAAAACAACTGCCCAAACATACAACCCCCCAGAAAAACCCCATCAAAGGACAAATAATGAAAAAAATGATAAAAATAATAATAGAAAAATAATAATAGAGAGAGTATTAAAAATAATAAAAATAAAAATGGACATAGCACAGCAATAGGAGTATAGAGTATAGGAGTACAGTGGTACCTTGTATAAAGGAATTAATTTGTTCCAAATGAAATTATGTTAAGCAAATTGGTACCTTGTATAAAGGAATTAATTTGTTCCAAATGAAATTATGTTAAGCAAATTTTCCTTTATACAGATTTCCCATAGGAATGCATTGAAAACAGAGTCATCCCTAATTATGTTGTACAGATTTTCCCCATAGACAATTATGTTAAACAAATTTCCCCTATCTCCGGAATTTTTTATGTTGTACAGATTTTATGTTATACACACCGTTTTGTTATACGAGGGTCCACTGTATCTAAAAAACTGAAGGTTTCTAAAACTTAGGCCATCATCACTTGTTGCTTCAACCGAAGCAAGAACAGTTGCCTTCTGATGCAAGGAGCAGAACTATCTAGAGCTGCTGGAGGCCTCCGTAGCCTCCTTAAGACGGTCTGGACGCCATGATCCAGAGCACCCCATCCCGTTCAAAGCTTTTATTATTGTCATTAAGTCCTGGGGAGTTTCTGCGATGAGAGTTTTACCTGGAACGATCCTAAGACCAGCTCAAAGACGAGCTTTACTTCCAGCACCTCCTTCTTCGCCGTGTCAGGGTAGAAGGCAAATATGGTGTAGTGAATGCCAAAGAGCGGGATCAGGAGGAGGGTGGATTTGGCGAGCCGCCTGGGAGGAAAGACAACAGAGGGAACCCATGGCAAAGTTCAGTGAAGATGCAGGAGCCGGCACTGAGGCAGACCCATCCTCTTGGGAGAGGATCTACAGGAGTAGAATGGCAGGACTTGGGCTTTGCAGCAGGCGCCCGTGAACAGAACCCCACACATTCACTGCAGAAAAAACCTTGCACACAGAAACCTAGCACATCAGGGGAAAAGGCAAGCCAAGAGCCTTCATTCATTCTGCTTGTTTCTTAGACGAAGAATGTTTCACGCACTTACTTGTTTCAACCTGCAAACAATGGATGGTGTGATTCAAGAGCATGTTTCATTTGGCTCCCAGCATCCCTAATGTCCACATCCCTAGTTCAGCACACACACCCTCATATCCCTCTCCCCAGAACACCACCCCATTTCTTCTTTTCTTACATCTCTCCCCCTTCCTTCGTTTAGGCAAACTCTCCTCTCTGTCCTGTCTGCATGTCCATCCATCTGTCCCTTCCTTCCTTCCTTCCTTCCTTCCTTCCTTCCTTCCTTCCTTCCTTCCTTCCTTCCTTCCTTCCACTTACCCATCAATTCCTTCCTTCCATCCTTCCTTCCATCCATCCTTCCTTCCTTCCTTCCTTCCTTCCTTCCTTCCTTCCTTCCTTCCTTCTTTCCTTCCTTCCTTCCACCTACCCATCAATTCCTTCCATCCTTTCTTCCTTCTTTCCTTCCTTCCTTCCTTCCTTCCTTCCTTCCTTCCTTCCTTCCTTCCTTCCACTTACCCATCAATTCCTTCCTTCCTTCCTTCCTTCCTTCCTTCCTTCCTTCCTTCCTTCCTTCCTTCCTTCCTTCCTTCCTTCTACAGTATTTTTCCATCTATTTCTTCCCTCTATCGATCAATTCCTTCTTTCTTTCTTTCCTTCCTTCCTTCCTTCTACCTACCCATCAATTCCTCCCTCCCTCCCACCCACCTACCCATCAATACATTCCTTCCTTCCTTCTACCTACCCATCAATTCCTCCCTCCCTCCCACCCACCTACCCATCAATACATTCCTTCCTTCCTTCCTTCCTTCTTTCCTCCCTCCCTCCCTCCCTTCCTTCGCCCTCTCCTTCCCTCCTTCCCTCCCTCCCTTCCCCTTGCTTCTCTCCCACTGGAGATCCACCTGTTGCCTTCACCGTTCTCCAGTATCCGCCCAGAAAGGTTACACTAAAACCCTCCATTCTCTTCTGCTGGCATGTCCAGTGTATGATGGGAACTGTAGTTCATTTCCTGGGTTGGGGTGGTGGTGGTGGTTCTCTGGCCATTCTCCTATGTGAATTTGGCCCTGAATAATCAAGCACTCACATTAGAGTCTTCATAATTATGTGTAAGTGCTTCACTCTTTGGAGGACAGAGGTAGCTGTTTCCAAATTTAGGCCATTTTGCTGCTTGCCTCTAATCCACCGCATTATTGGATGAGTCACAGGACACACCTGGCATCCTGGCTTCAGACTAAATGGAGTTTGGCAAGAACGAAATATTTATGTCAAGATGTCAGCAAACGACTTCTTCAACAAACCACAGAGGGAAGGGAAAGTTCAAGAACAGGAGAAGTGAAGGAGGGAGCAAAGAAAGGGATACCAAACGTGCTAGACCAGTCTCATTAAAGCATATCCTTAGGGCTACTGGCATAAGGACTGGAAGAATTAGAACTTGTGGCCTTAAATACAACTTGATGCTGTGGCGAATGTGTTTCAGTCCAAACTTTAACAGGAGCCCTCCAAGGTGCTGTGCTTACCCTCCCAAGAGCATCAGCTCCTTGGAGGTTCGGACAAAAACGCGGAGTGGATAGACCAACCTCACAAAAACCGAACACCACTAGCATCTGCTGGGCGGCGAACGCACGACTCATCGGCACGTTGGGTTTTGCCATTTGCATGAGGTTGCCAGGCCCTTCCGTATCATTGTGGGGGCGTGTGGGGCCTCCCCTGCTCTGAATGCTGAACTTCCAAAGTGGCTTATGAAAAAAGGTGAGTGGCAGACACTCATGCTGTAAGAGATACAATAGGACCCCCTTATCCGTGGCCTGAGAATATTACAAATATTAAAAGAAGAAATGCATATTTCTAAAGATAATGTTACCAGCACTGGCCACTAGAAGGAGCCAGAGACCATGCTATGTACAGTAGGACCCCCGTATCCACTGATTCAGGTATCCACAGGTGGCAGAGGAAAAAATTAAATAATTCAGCAGCCACAAAGCAAGCTGTCGTCACAAACAGCAGCTGTAAAGCAAGCTATTGTCACAAATAGCATCTGTAGAGCAAGCTACTGTCACAAACAGTGGCCATAAAGCAAGCTACTGTCTCAAAACAGCAGTCATAAAGCAAGCTACTCTCAGGAAACAGCAGTTTGGGGGGTGGGTGAGCAGGCGTTCTCTCTTATCCATAGTTTTCATTATCCACGGGAAGGCCTGGAACCAATCCCCAGTGCATACCGGGGTCCTACTGTATAATACTTGATATTAGAGTTTGCTCTCATCCATGTTTTCCAACATCCACGGGGTTCCCCTCAAAACCTTCACATCAGACGTGGATAATGAGCACCCAGAGCTTTTGGCGTGAATGTGTGCGGGTGCCACGGAGCCAAATCAACCCTAGCAAGTTTGACCAAGTTCATTTCTGAACCCAGCCACCCTCATTTTATTTTATTTGCTTCCCACAAAGGCGATAGCTATTGGAGTTGCAGGCATGCGACAGAGGCCCCGGTCAACTTACGAGTATTGGCTTGTTTCGTTTCGCCCGACATCTGGAGAGTGGAGCTTTTGCACCAGGATCCGAATGATGCAGATAAAAAGGATGAAGTTTATCTGTGGCAGGAGGGAAATTATGGGGTGTGGGGGGGAATAAAGGCAAGAAAGAGAGGTGAACATTCTCCTTCTGTTCCAAGCAGAGCTCATGAAACATAACCCCAAAGGCCAGCCACAAACATCCTTATCCTTGAGTAACTTGATCATCGTAAAGTCAAGGAAGATGCTAGGATACCGTAACCAGGCAGTAAAATATATGATAAGGCACTGGTTTATATAACCTCACCAAGAAGCAACATCTCAGCAGGATTCGACACCCAATGCAGCTTTTCCTTGGGTCACCAAAGGGCCACGCAAATGAAACGTACATCTTGGTGCACGGTAAGATAACCATAATAGGACAGCAGTCATCTTGGACCTGACATCAGCCTGGCTGGGACTCTGCCTTATGGAACATCCCAAGTAGGATGATGTCAAACCCACAGAGCAAAGTTGTGGACCACCTCTACGCCCTGGGCAGATAAGGAAACTTTTTGGTTAGTTGTGAGGGATGGACCCTGACCAAAGGTGAGGGCGAGATGAGAATTACTCCTGGATGTCACTGTGGCTTGGTAGAAGAACTGAAGGATAAGCCTTGCTGAGGGAAAATCAGCATGGCTTCTGTAAGGGTAAGTCTTGCCTGACAAACCTTTTAGAATTCTTTAAAAAGGTCAACAGGCATGTGGATTTGGGTGAACCGGTGGATATTGTCTATCTTGATTTTCAGAAGGCTTTTGACATAGTTCCTCATCAAAAGCTGCTGAGAAAATTGCACAGTCAGGGCATTAGAGGGCAGGTCCTCCTATGGATTGAGAACTGGTTTTCAATGGGAAATTTTCACAATGGAGAAAGGTGAAAAGTGGTGTGCCCCGGGGATCTGTCCTGGGACCGGTGCTTTTCAATCTGTTCATAAATGACCTGGAGACAGGGATAAGCAGTGAGGTGGCCAAGTTTGTGGATGACATGAAACTTTTCCGGGTGGTAAAAACCAGAGAAGTTTGTGAAGAGCTCCAGAAGGATCTCTCCGTTGTACAAAATGATAGTAAGGCCACACCTGGAGTATTGCGTACAGTTCTGGTTACCGCATCTCAAAAACAAAAACAAAAAAGACATAGTGGAACTGGAAAAATTACAGAAGATAGAGTCTAAAATGATTACTGGGCTGGGGGACCTCCCTTATCAGGAAAGGCTACAGAATTCGGCGCTCTTTGGAAAAGAGGCGCCTGAGGGGGGATATGATTGAGACATACAAAATAATGCAGGGCATGAGTAACGTGGATAGAGGGACACTCTTCTCCCTCTCACAAAATACCAGAACTAGGGAACATCCACTCAAATGGAGGGCTGGGAGGGTGAGAACAGACAAAAGAATTTTTTTTTAACCCAGCGTGGTGTTAATCTGTGGAACTCCCTGCCAGAGGATGTGGGGATGGCATCTGGCCTGGATGCCTTCAAAAGGGGATTGGACAGATTCCTGGAGGAAAAGTCCATCCCAGGTTGCAAACCATGATGGAGATGTGCAATCTCCAGGCTTAAAACCGGGGTCCTTCAAGGGCCAGATGCAGGGGAGCGGTATCAGGAGACAGAGATCTAGTCTCGTGCACTCCCAGACGCATCTGGTGGGGCCACTGTGAGATATAGGAAGCTGGACTAGATGGGCCTTTGGCCTGATCCAGCATGGCTCTTCTTATGTTCTTAGGTTGTTAAGTCTCCCAAGGAGACAGTTGTAACTTTATAATCTGCACCTTCAGAGAAGCTCTGCCCCCACCACAGATCTGTTCCCTTGGTGTTTACATTTTCACTTGAAATCCTCAAAATATTTCTAGCCAACTAAGATAAGTCTTGGTTTTGATGCTTTCTTACTGCCCAGAACCTACAAGTCTTCTGTCACCTCCTAGGAGGAGGCAACCTTTGATTAGCAGGTGAAAAACATAGATACTTTACCAATATGGACACCAAAATAGGAGTCTTGATGATCCACCAGTGGGGAGAATCAATTAAATCCCAGCAACTGAAAATAAATAATCATATGTGAAGAGCTTCTAATACACTGGAATGGGTAGGGGGAAATCAGAGTACAACTAAATCACTCATTCACTAGAAATCTTGGGGACGATTGCCTAGAGTTTTAAGTTCACCGGGAAGGTGATTTACCACGCAGCCTTATACGAAGAACAGTTAAACCACCGCTCCATTGAGCTAAGGAGGGTAATGTGCAGCCCTTCCGGTGCTATTAGACTACAACTCCCATCAGCTTCAAACAGGATGGAATCTGGTTAGGAATGACGGGAATTGTAGTATGGTTAGCACATGGAGGCCCATGAAAAAGCCCTTTTGTGAGCAGAGGCTCACACGATACCTTCTGGGAAGGCCTAGCCTTCTTTTCCATGAGGAGTCCTGGACATGTATCTGATAGATCAGACTGAAAACGAGGGACTTCAGAGCAGGTATTTTTTTTTTTGGGGGGGGGGAGAGCACATTCAATCGCATGCAGACAAATCCTGGCTCAGAAAAAGACTGTGCAGATGTCTTCCACTTGAGAACACCCTTTGATCAAAGTGCAAAGCCTGCAAGTAACTTTTGATCAGTTCTCATCTCAAACCTCCCTCCTCAGCCTTTCAGCTCTGAAACAGGACCTTGAAATAACCTCTGAATAGAGATGGGCATGAAACGAACAATTTTCCGTTTCCGTTTTTTCATTTCGTTATGTAACGTAACGACAAACAAATTTGGTCTCTAAAATGAAACGAAACGAACAGAAACACTGGAAATTTTGTCGTGCGTTTCGTTTCCGTTACTGCAATATGAGTGAATTGCTTAAAATCCTTTAAAAATCACAAAAAATGAAATAAATGGTAACGAAATGGTAACGAAACGAATGAGAACGAAAATGAAAATGAATTTTTTTGAAAATTTGCGAAAAATGGAAACGAACCGAAACGGACCCTCCAAACGACAAACAAAATGCAATTTTTTTGATTCGTGCCCATCTCTACCTCTGAATGGAAAAACCAAGCTCTCAAGGCTTCTAGGGGGCATTAGTGGTCCTTGTTTTGAGCGTTAGATGTTTTTCCCCTCCCAGCCTGAAGATGTCTGGCCTGCTGAGGTCAAGGGAAGGTGAAAAGGACCCTCAAACTTTCAGATGTTGCTAACAGATGTTTGTTTTTAAACCTTTTGTGTGAACCACCCAGAGTTCCTTTGGGAAATGGGAGCGGTATATAAATGCAAAAATAAATAAATAAATAACAAGGAATACAAAATTGCCTCTCGGTTTCAAATCTGATATGAGCTACAAGTTGGGATGGATTTCTTCACTTACCCCAAATCCTCATAGTTTATCCTAGTGATGGTCCATGCGGAGATAAACACAGTGGGTGACCCTGCCGAGAGACAGATGTTGGTTACATGCAGGCTTGGCCCGGACTGTGACAAAATGGTGCCCAAAGCAGCTCCTGATGCAGAACAGAAGGCAAGATGGGCCATCTCAACGGACGCAGTGACCCTGACCAACCAACCACCTCCGTTGTCCGTGCACTCTCCAAGGTTGGAGAAACTTCTTGCAAAATGTTCTAGATACGATGCCTTTCTAGATATGATGCCTTTCTAGATATGATGCAAAATGTTCTAGATATGATGCCTTTCGAGTACCACGTCATCTGCTCTGGGTACACACCTACCATGATTGAATTTCTGACCACCTCCATTGTCTGTGCACTCTCCAAGGTTGGACAAACTTCTTGCAAAATGTTCTAGATATGATGCCTTTTTAGATATGCTGTTCTAGATATGATGCCTTTCAAATACCATGTCATCTACTCTGGGTACACACCCACCATGATTGAATTTCTGAAACTAACGCTGTTGATTTCCCCCCTGGACTTGAAGTGCAGTCGAGATTAATGGAGACTGCTTCAGTTGTTCAAAGATGTATTACTGTGGCCCTAAGCTGGTTTTCATGAGTTTCTCTTCAGTGACAGGGGGTTGTGGCCTCAGAAACCAGCTTGAACGCTGACTTCCCTCGATTCTCCAGTGCTCTGTATTGCAACCTCACTTGTCTCACATATACTCCCCTGTCATCCCTTTGCTACGCCTGTTTGTGAAGGAAGTGCTGCAGTCTCCTTTTGCGAGCCCTGTGCATATGTGGTATCTGGGCTTGAATTCATGTTAGTACTTCAATCAATAGAGATAATTTTCCCACTTGCTTATTGCCTCCTCTCCAGAGAAGAGGGACTGAGCAAATTTCAGGTTATAGCAGAAAGGATTTAAGAGAAAGCCTTCAGCACCAGAAACTTCTTCTTTTTCCCCTGGTCTAGATCCATTTAGAATCCATTAAAAAAAGGATTAGATTTTTATGGGAAAGAGCTCAGAGCAGTGTCCAAAAATATGGACCGCAGGTTCAGCCCCAGGCCTCAAGGAGCCACTTTCACCATGGCTGTTGGGGTCATCACTAAATATGGCAATAAGTGTGTGGTCTCCACCAAGTCACTCCCATTATCCTTAGGAATGGTTAGTGAAGCTTTATCCCATGATGGCATGCCTTTCATAGAATCATAGACCTCAAGGGCCATCTAGTCCAACCCCCTGCCATGCAAGAACCCCCATCACAGTGGTCCTGACAGATGGCCATCCAGCCTCTGCTTAAAAACCTCCAAAGAAGGAGACTCCACCACCCTCCTTTGTGGCAGCATGTTATTCCACTGCCGGACAGCTCTAACCATCAGGAAATTCTTCCTCATGTTCAAATGGAATCTCTTTTCCTGTAGTTTGAGACCATTTCCCCGTGTCCTAGTCTCTGAAGCCATGGAAAACAAACCAGTCCCTTCTTAAATGTGACATCCTTTCAAATATTTAAACGTAGCTATCATATCCCCTCTCAGTCTTCTTTTTGTAAGGCTAAACTTTTCTTCCGGACCCTCAATCATCTTGGCCACCCTCCTCTGGACCCGCTCAAGATTGTCAACATCTTTTTTTTTAAACGGAGGTGTTATTTATTCCCCACAGGGAAACATGATTCTGCATTTGCTATGATGCACCTGAAGGCCTCACATTACTTGTAAAAAACAGCCATATGGATGATTAACAGTTAAGGATACTTATCAGAATCTCTCCCTCAGGAAACATCTCCCCATTCCGCCTGCTCCTCTCAATCCTTGTGGCTAGAAGTGGCCACATAGAGGGAGGCTCAAAAGCCAAAAACAATGGAATAAGTTACTAATGGAGATATGCCGGTCTCCTTCTCTCTTTACATTCAGGAAATTTATAAAAACCCAATTATTCCGAGCTGCCTTCAACAACTGGATCTCCAAGGATGCAGATTTTTACAGAGCTATTTCAGATTTTGTAGGGTGTTTTAAATGTACGAGCTAATTATTGTTGTGTGTTGCCATATTGTTTTTGAAGGTATGCGAAGTCTTGAGGGTCTCAAGTTTTTTTTATTCTCCCTTGCTTCTCCCTTGCTTCTCCCTTACAGGTTGGGTGGAGGTACTATCTCTTGCTTCATATCGCCTTTCAATCACAAGAGTGATCAGCCCCATATTAGTTTCTATATGGTGATGAACTCCACATTGCTTTCTCTTGAAGGACCATCTCTTAGGTCAGGCATGTCCAAACTTCAGCCCTCCTGATGTTTTGGACCACAACTCCCAGGATTCTAAGCCTAGATTGCCAATGAGAAAGGACTGTGTGAGTTGTGGCGCAGTGGTTAAATGCCTGTCCTGCAGGTAAAACTGTGCTCACCACCTGGGGTTCAATCCCTGGTAGCAGGCTCATGGTTCACTCAGCCTTCCATCCTTCCAAGGTCGGTAAAATGAGTACCCCGCTAGCTTGGGGGGGGGGCAATGTGTAGCCTGCATAATCTAATTAAAACTGCAAACCGCCCAGAGACTACTTGAAGTGGTATGGGGCGGTATATAAGCAGAACACTTTACTTTGTGGTCCAAAACATCTGGAGGGCAGTAGTTTGGACATGCCTGTCCTAGGTGAATGGACCCAGCACAAGACACGTGACCAAATGTCACATTCTGTGTCATCAAGTCACCTCTGACATATGGTGACCCTACCAATGTATCACCTCTAAAATGCCCTGTCCTTAACTGGCCTTCTTGGCTCCACTTTTCTCTGCCTTACAATCTTTTCCAATGGATCTTGCTTTCTTAGTATGTGCCAAAAATATGACAACTCCAGTTTATGTAACAAAAAGCTGTGCATAAGACAATACACAGTTGTTCTATATCAGCCCCATAAATATGTTCTGAAAGAATCAAATGCTCTGTTTGGTTTATGCTAACATGTTTCAGCTTGGGTTGCATTTGTTTGCATTTTATTATTTTTATTTGTTTGTTGCATTTTCGTTATGCCGTTTTTATCTGTTGTAAAGCGCCCAGGTCAGATGAGTGGTAGGAAAGAAGGAAGGAAGGAAGGAAGGAAGGAAGGAAGGAAAAGGAAGGAAGGAAAGATGAGAAAGAAAGAAAAAAAAGAGGAAGGAAGGAAGAAAGGAAGGAAGGAAGGACGGAAGGAAGGAAGGAAGGAAGGAAAGATGAGAAAGAAAGAAAAAATAAAAGGAAGGAAGGAAGGAAGGAAGGAAGGAAAGATGAGAAAGAAAGAAAAAATAAAAGGAAGGAAGGAAGGAAGGAAGGAAGGAAGGAAAGATGAGAAAGAAAGAAAAAATAAAAGGAAGGAAGGAAGGAAGGAAGGAAGGAAGGAAGGAAGGAAGGAAGGAAGGAAGGACTAACACATGGAAATCAAAATAAACAGATCTTTCGTGTCACCAATGCAGTAAAAAGGAGTTTGGAGTCATGCAGACGTTAAAACAAACAAAATCAAAAGCTAGACTGTGGGTGATACCTGAATAGGCTGCTAGTAGGAAAAAAAGAGGGTTTGTATTCTCAAAAGCTCAGCAACTTTTTTTTTAATTTTTCTACTAGCAGCCTATGACGGTATCACCCATAGTCTAGCTTCGTGTCACCAAGAAACTGTTTTTCCTGTTCATAGCATAAGAAGAATTGTGTTGGATCCTGGCACCCAGAATCTTGGACAACATCCTGTTTCCACAGGGTTAACTAGGTGCCAGAAATCTACAAGCTGCTATTCCCATCGTTTCTAATTCCTTTCAATAGGACTCAAGCACAACACACTTAATCTGAGTCCCAACCAGTGGAATTCAATGTTGGCTTTTCCAGACCATAATTTAGGAGGGCCACCATGGCAACAGATCACTGCTTCTGCAGACAATCTAGCAGTTTTTAGTAAAAATCAGAAGAATATGAACTCATGCTGGTCAATGAGGAGGAGGAGGCTACGTACCCCAGCCAATCAGAATGTACCACCAAAAGTACTTCTTTTCTGAAAAGAAGGAGATGACCAGAAGTGTGTGAAGATACAGGCCTTCTACAAGGAGCCAGAAGAAGTTGGCCATGACGCAGTACTGGAAGAAGACCATTGCTGCCTTGCAGCCAAACTGGAAAGAAAAAAAAACAAGGAACCAGGATTTACTGAGAAGCTGAGCCAGAAAAAACTCGCTCACCATCTGTTAGCCAACTTACAGTATTCATTCATTCTTCAGATGTCCCTTTGAGTGGCTTCTGACTTATGGTGACCCTATGAATGAGCAGCCTCCAGAATGTCCTGTCCTCCACAGGCCTGCTCAGCTCCTGTTCACTCATGGTCGTGGCTTCCTTCAGGGAGTCAATCCATCTTGTGTTTGGTTTTCCTCTTTTCCTGCTGCCTATAGCTTCCCCAAACATTGCTGTCTGTTCCAGTGGATCTTCCCTTCTCGTGATGTGTCCAAAGGAGGGCTTTCAACATCTTTTGACTCCAGAGATACACTAGGACCCTCCCATCCATGGATTCATTTACCCACCACCTGTAAATATTAAAGAACGCCCCCATACATATGTATATGTATTTCTACAGTGTATTTATCAGAGTTGGCCACGAAAGGGGGCCAGAGACTATGGTATGTACAGCAATATCTACTTCAGATTTTTTCATCATCCATGGTGGAGCTTGCATCTTATTCTCCGCAAATGCTTTGGTCTTCCTGTAGTTCATGTTGGATTTTGTTCAGGATCCAATAGCTGATCTTTCTGGCAGTCCAGGGGATATGCAAAGGTTTCCTCCAGCAAATGGATTCTGAATGGATGGATCTTTTCTTCCTGTTGGCTTTCTTCACTGCCCAGCGTTCACAAATACAGTAATACCCCAGATAACGAATTTTTCGGATAATGAATAGCAATTTCCAGGTATAGGGCTGCCTCGGAGAATGAATTTTCCCTATGGGCTGCCTCGGATAAGAAATCTCAATTTCTAGGTATAGGTCTGCCTCGGATAACGAGTTTTCTCTATGGGCTGCCTCGGATAACGAATTTTCCTATGGGCTGCCTTGGATAACGAATTTTCCCTATGGGCTGCCTCGGATAATGAATTTCCAGCATGCATCAGTCAAAAAGAGTTATCCTGGGCTGCGTCATATCTGTATCTTTAAAGTGCCCTTTATAGAGAGTTTTGAGCAAAAAACTAGGTGTCTGGGTCATTTTCCTAGGCTCCGGAACGAATTAATTGGGTTCCCATTCATTCCTATGGGGAACTGCGTTTTGGATAACAATTTTTTTGGGATAACAAATTGCCTCAGAGAACGAATTAAATTCGTTATCTGAGGTACCACTGTATTGTACTTGTGTATTTATTTCATGCAAACTTCCAAGGGCATGCCATGTGTCCATTGTAGCCAGACGTTTGGCATCTAGATTTTTCTGGCCTACCATACGCGGGATACCCTTGGCAATACTCGAGAGCTCTGAGTGCCACCTTTATTTCAGCTCTAACAGCGTTGGTGTCTTCTTTTTAAAATGCATGCTGCGGCACAGGTTGCATGCAGGTTGAACAACAGCACCTAAGAGGTGACCTGATTGAAGTTTATAAAATCATAAATGGTGTGGCCAAAGTAGATAAGGAAAAACTATTTTCCCTATCGCACAACACTAGAACTAGGGGGCACTCCATGAAATGTTTGGGTGTGAGATCTCAAACAAATAAGAGAAAGTACTTTTTCACCCAGAGGATCACTGGTCGGTGGAACTCCCTGCCAGAAGAAGTGGTGGCAGCTGTCAGCCTTGACAGCTTTAAGAAAGGACTGGACAAGTTCATGGAGAACAAGGGTATCAAGGCTATCATGATGGATGCCTAAGGACAACCTCCGGGTTGGAGAGAGAGGCAGGATATCTCTTAATATCATTTGCAGGGAATCTTAAGCAGGTGAAGACATCTGCTTGGGAATACCCTGAAGCAAATGGGTGAGCCACTGTGTGAGACAGAATGCGGGACTGGATGGGCTGTGGCCTGTTCCAGCAAGGTCATTCTTATGCTCTGATGTTTTGATGTTGCACACAGATGGTGTTCATCCAAGGGGGTGTAGGTTTGTGTTTTCAGACTCTCGACTCCCAGAATCGCCCAGGGAGCATTTTGAGAGTTGTGATCCAAAAAAGCACCGCTCTGCCCACCTCTAAGGCTCATTGCAAGAGCAAAGGCAGTGCCTCAGGTGAACTCCCCACCGTTGTGAAGGTCTAGATCAGTGGTTCTCAACCTGTGTGTCCCCTGATGTTGCTGTGCTGGAAGGGGTTTCTGGGAGTTGCAGTCCAGGAACATCTGGGGACCCACAGGTTGAGAACGATTGGTCTAGATCCACCAAGGGACCAGAAGGAGGAGACACAAGGGCTCAGGCAGGAAGCCAACACTCAGGCTCCGAGCGTGCCGTCTAACCGGAATCAAGACGGAAACTCACTCAGTTGGCGATTCGCTCGCAGCGTTTGTGTGCCAAGTCAAGCAGGATCATCCGAGGGGGATGAAGTAGCCGGGGAAGGCAAGGGCATCTGAGGACAGACCCAAACCCTCCAGGAATGGTTCCCGGCTGCAGTGCAGAAAAGCTTGTGACATTATATGCATCAGAATGGAGGGGGCTTCCGAAATCTGCGTGCATCCGCTCAGTATCATCATTGTTGCCACTAGCTCTTTTTAAAACTCACATGGACAGCTATGTACCGGCCACAGGCCTATTTACAGAATCATGTTTTGAAACTCCTGCACTTAAAACCACAGGACGTTAGAGTAGGAAGGCAACTCACCCAGCCTTGTCCTGTAAAAGACTGGCCGTAGAGGAGATGACAGATAGATCCCTGGCAAAGGACCCTCCTTCCTCTGCGCAAATATTTTCACCGAAAAGATACAAACATGATCATGGTCATACCTGGGTTTCCTTCATATTTAAATTTCCTGCGTATTTTTTTCGGGAGCGGTCACGTGGTTTTTAATGAGCAGTTGGTGTCCTCTCCTCTCCGTCGTACCTTCCTATTCTGGTTCTGTCCTAACCTGGGTGCTACGCATTTTGTCCTACTTTCCAGCTCCAGTTTCCAAGGCTCCGCCTTTTCAGCCGGGTAGAAAGGGGAGAAACTGAATTTACTGCGTATTCTCAGTGTCCTGTCGTTGCAACAGAAGCAAACAAGTAAGCGTTTTCGAGCGAAGTTTCTAAATCCACCCCTTGGTGGTGGTTTAGGAAACTTTGCTGAAACTGCTGTTTGAGGGGCGTGATCGGCCGGGAGCAGAATTTGCTTCTCTTCCTGGTTAGCACGTGATCTTTTACTGCATAGTTCGCTGACGGGAAACTACACAGAAAACACAGGTATGACCGCAGTCCATGTTAGTATGATCACATCCATTAGAGGACTGAGATAGAGGGCTACTCCAGAGGAAGTATCTGTTGTACTACTCCTTTCTGTTCCTCAGTGCCAGAAAAAGAATGGAGTTTACTGGTATTGTTCCCAGGGTCTGAAACATTTCAATCAGGCTCATAAGACGGACAGTGGCCTGAATAGGCTCTTCAGGTGTGAAATGTTTCAATCTCTCAAGAAAAGAAGTCCAGTTGCCATGACTCAACTTCCAGATAAACTCACCTGGGTGACTGAGAATCTTCAGAGTTAGGGATAGGATTTTTTAAATTCTTAGTTCACCAATCCCATGATTCGCCATCCTGGGATTGATGAACAGCAACTCTGTGCGTTAACTTCACAAATCTATCCCTACTGTCTAAAAAAAAAATATGCTCACAAAACAGATTGCCCAATGCAGGAATCAGCAGGGACTTGATGAAACTGGAAGTGCTGGTTAGCATCTCTCATCAACATCTGTCAAGTGTACAAAAGCTTAATTAATCAAATGCTGATGGCTAGAATCAACAGCGTAGTCCAACAGCCTGAAGCTATGCAGAACTAGGCACGCCTGAAGCCACTGAAGTTAAGTAAATTCTGCACCCTTTCCCCACCCTGAGCCCGGAACATTATTTGTTAATGTGATTAATTATTTGTCCTTCGGAGTAGGCAAGTGTAATGGTAGACCAGTCTTCTCCGCTTGTAGCCCTTCAGATGCAAGAGACTACAAGGTAGATCACTTCCATCCAACATAATCTATGCCAGTGGTTCCCAAATTTGGAGTCTACAGATGTTCTTGGACTACAATGCCCAGAAACCCTAGCCAGCACAGCTAGTGGTGCAGCCTTCTGGGAGTTTTAGTCTGAGGACATCTGATGACTCATGGTTAGGTATCATGCGTCTAAGCTAGCGACTAGCGAGGGTCACGTTATTGCACATTTGAAGGAAACCGAATCACGTGACAAGGAATCAACAGACCATAAACACCATGGAAACACCCCAGAACTGATTGAGAGCGAAGCTGCAACTGACCGAGCTGACTGAGCAGTGGTCTGACTCCCCATTCTCAAAGAGGATGAAGTCTTTGATGAAGACAGCAATTGCTCTCATGATGAAAGACATGAAGAGGTGCATGTGGATGAAATTCCTCGTGCAGTGCAATTTCCTGGATGGGAGAAAAGATGAAACAATGTTCAGAACAGAGGTCCACATGGAAAAAGAGTAAAAGAATACATGCTTGGGAGGTCCTGCTGGATGCGACCAACAGGTTATCTTGTCACCCATCCCACTCCAGACATGGCCAAGCACCTGCTGATGGGAGAACCACAAGCAAGAATGGAGAAACCACTCCACTCTCTGTTGGCCACTTCTCGGCCACTAATATGCCGAGGTGTACTGCCTCTGATGCTGGAGATGGCAGGTAGCCATCTTGACTAGTAGTAGCCCTTGATGGCCCTAACCTCCACGAGTACAGCTTCAAAGTTCATGACCATCTCCATGCCACTCCACTGCATGAGATCCAGCTTGGACGCCCACACGCCTACCACGGCACAGAATTGATGTATTTTACAGGACCTTCTCTCTTCCTAGAGAACAATGGGACCTTTGTGTTTGTGAGAGATGCAAAAATATTTCAAATGGGGAATTCACATTATTTTGTTAAAGCAGAAGAATATTGGGGGGGGGGGCTCTTAATTGTTAGAGCAGTACAACAATGGAAGCAATGACCTTGAGAGCTGGCCAGTGCTCCATCACTGGAGGCATTCAAGAGGAATTTGCAAAACCATCTAACACATATCATATGATTTGTATTCCTGCCTTAAAGTAGGGGTTTGGACTCGATGCCCTTAGAGGCCACTTCCAACTTCAGGATTCTATGATTCTATGAATCCACGACACCACCAAACTCATTTTAAAAAGGTAAAGGTTCCCCCGACACATGTGTGCTAGTTGTGTCCAACTCTAGGGGCGGTGCTCATCTCCATATTCAAGCCAAAAGAGCCAGTGTTGTGCAAGTCCATGGCCACGTGGCCGGCACGGCTGCAAGGAAACACTGTTTTACCTCCCTGCTTTTTACAGCAGTAACTATTTATCTACTTGCATTTATATGCATTCATACTTCTAGGTTGGCAGGAGCTGGGGTTAACAACGGGAAGTTGTTCCACTGCGTGGCACCCGGGATTCGAACTGCCGAGCTGCTGACTGTGCAGCCAACAGTTTTCGGAGCCTTAGTCCGCTGAGCCACCACGCTTAAACTCATTTAGAAAAATATATATAATACAAAGATGCACCTCAGCTTTATCTCTTGTGTGAATTCTTCACACCTTCCCAGGCACCTCTTGTCTGGGTGTATTCATTATTTTAAACAAGATGCTAATGTTTTTAACGAGGCAGATTAGCCACCAATTTAGAGATCCCTAAGAAGTGGTACAGATTTTTTTCTTGTTGGTAAAAATGACAGGCAAGAGATCTTCATTAAAAATGAATGTTGTTGTGGATTTTATGCTGATTTCATTCCCTTTTAACCAGCTCAGCACATACAGCAGTATGTCCCCATCTTGGGTCACCCAGGTGTTCTGGGACTGCAATTCCCAGAAGCCTTTGCCACTAGCTGCGCTGCCTGGGGTTTCTGGGAGCTGCAGTTCACGTACAGCTGGATGACGCAAGGTGGGGAAGGCTTGGTGCAAAGGAAATGTCTATGAGCGCCATCTTCTTCAGTATGCTTTTGAATTCCTGGACATGTCTAACACTCTCTTTGGGAACTCTGTTGTCCCATGCCGAGAGCCAACCTAGTGAGGAATGAAACAGTATTTCCCACTCAGTTTTTTCTTTCCATTCAAACTTATTACCTGAAAATGCAGAGAACAATCATGGCCGCTGTCAAAACGATGAGAGACAAACTGTACCCAATTGTGTATCCGGTTTTTACAGTGCCATAGAATAAAGTCTGACAACACAGAAAAATAAAGTCTGTTAGAGGCCATTTCTTATTAAATGACTCTCAGATAGATAGATAGATAGATAGATAGATAGATAGATAGATAGATAGATAGATAGATAGATAGATAGAGAGAGAGAGAGAGAGAGAGAGAGAGAGAGAGAGGGACACACACACACACACACACACACACACACACACACACACACACACACACACACACACACAGACTGAAGTATTGCAGTCAAGAGTCTGCTTACAACCTACATTCAATCCCAATGAACTCAGGAAGCCAGCTGGAGGTTGTCTGAGCCTTCCATCATTCCAAGGTCAGTAAATTGAGGGCCAAGCTTGCTGGGGAGTGGGGGCAATGTGCAGCATGTGTAATTAAACTGGAAACCACCCAGAAAGTGCTTTATGTGCTATGGGGTGGTATAATAACAGCATTGTTTGCCAGGCTTTTTTTTTAAAAAACAACACCACCTGGTTCTTAAAGCAATTTATTTTCGCTTATTTGAAATTATTTTAGTACAGTGGTACCTCAACGTACGAATTTAATCCATTCTAAATGCATGCATGCTCTTAAGTCAAACTACTCTCAAGTTGGGGTACTTATCTAAAAAATTAAAAAAGCAAGTTAAAAAATGGAAAAAAAAGTTTGTAAGTTGAGCAGGCCATATCTAAAATTGTAAGGCGGCAGTTAAAACACCAACAGTTTTCTGCTCTTAAGTTGAATTGCTCTTAAGTCGGGGTACCACTGTATTTCCAAATACAATTTTAATTCTCTGCTTTTCACTGTGGTTCTTTTATTGACTCTTACATTGTCAACTAGAGATGGGCACTAATTTAAAAATGGTGATTTGTTTTGTTTTGTGATTTGTCAAGGTTGATGAATCTAAAATAATGAATGTACTTTTCTCCCCTTACAAATCAACGAATCAATTCATCAACCTTTACTTTAAATCCATATAACATGGCCTCCAAGGTGCCAAAATTACAGGAATCCTTGGTGCAGATTGGGACTCAGACTGAACTATACACCCCCAAAGTGGGGGCCGCTAGGAAAATGTCCTTTAGCAACTGGCTTGGGGGGAAACCAGTCTTCACCAATCTTGGATCATTCTTAGTGGGGGGTCGGTGTGTTCCTGAAATTTTGGTGGCTTTAGTTACCTGGGGGTGGGGTCATTTTTCAGCCCAACGAATCACTGAACCAAAAATAGCTAAATATTCATCAACCCATATTCATTGGGGGTTATCAGTTTGTATCAACAGGTTAGCAATTTGCGAAGAAATTTTGCAATTCGTTGTTAAATTCCTGCCCATCTCTATGCTCAACCTTATAGTGTTTGTGACTGCTTTGTAATCAGATATTCTCCAGGGCTTTGGGGAAATGTTCTTCCACCTACGAATGTTCTAACCGTCAAATTAGTTCCCACTGAAACAACAATTACTTGTTTGGGCAAATTTCGCCATATCTGACCAAACTGCAATGAATGTTTCCTTCATCTGCCCTAGACAAATACTGAATGGTTTGAAAAGCAGCTTTATCAAAAACTGAAATATTAAGGACAAAGTCATGCGACCTGTTGGAGTGAGTGAAGAATTTGGTGTGTGTGTGTGTGTGGGGGGGGTTATCTCCTGGGCCTCCAAGCTAAAAGGAAATTGCTCAACCCCCTATCCCCAAATTTTATTCAGTGCCAATAAATCCTGCAGTCTCTCCACCTCCTTGGAGGTTAAGAAGTTTCTATGGTGGCCCTAAAGTGATTAGGGGAACTCCTGGGGTCATCCCTCAACAGTCTGGTACAAATGCCTTGTTGCCAAGAGAACCCACACAATGGTCTCTTAATTCTCTCTCAATGCTTTCTCATTTTCAGACTGAAGACATTTCTGAAATGCCAGTTGGGTTTTGGCCATCGCAGTGAGGGAGTTCTACAAAACGGAGGAGGCAAACCGCCTCACAAATTGAATAGGGCTGATCAGGTTCACTGCTCCACCAAGGATCAGAAGGAAACCGCCAATGAGGATCCGAGGGGCAGCAGCATGTTCCAGGTTGGGGCCTGCCGTGATCAAGAGGGTCAGACTGCAAGGAATGTCAAATCCTGTACTTATCAATACCTTTCCCAATTAATCCTGCACAGGAAAGAAAACCTCCTGTTCAGGATTTGTGACCAACCTGCGCAGGTTGGTGTTCCCTTGGCCTTTTCCAGGGGAATCCTGCACGGAACGTCTGCCGCCCTGTGTAGACATGGTCATAATCCTGCACAGTTCAGCCTTTATTTCGAGGGCGGGGGGGCAACAAAATTTGGGGAATATCTTGAGAGTCTCATGAGAGATTTCTCAGGAAAAGCCAAGTCAAACCAAACACTCTCACACAGAGAAATCTCACTTTAAGGGGGAAGATTTGAGTTCTCTTTCTTTTTGATAGAAAAAGGCAGAAATCTCCATTTTTCCTGTCTGGGGTTGCAGCAAACCAACTCCCACCTATGGACCTATACAGAGTTAGTACAGGACTTTAACATCAGGTTTAGGGAACACAGCAAGTTGTCCAGAACTGTGCTATCTCCCACATTGCTTTATTTTTTTATCTTTTTTAAGAAAATGGTGGAACAATGCAAATGTAGTAAATTCTCCCACAGTAACCTGAAAATTCTTTCCCAGTGGTTCCGTTCAATTCAACAACAGCAGCCACCTGCAATTATGGAAAGCTGGATAATGACCCCACCTAACATACCGATGAGGCACCTCTCAGAAAAAAAGGTAAAACTAATCTAGCACTACATGTGTTGAATAAGCAGGGATTCAAAGCCACGCCTTTACCAACTCCAAAACCTGAAGCCCGGTCTCCTGTTCAGATCTGACAGCTTTGCTATTCATTCCATTCTGGATAGGAATAAATTTGCAAACTTGAGTAATTTAATAAACTGGCAGGACAGTCTCATAATCCCGATTGAAGGTCGAAGCAGTGGCTGGTATGTTTTCAATATTTGTTTACTGTTTTTTATTAACATTTTAATGTTTTAATTGTTTATTTTAATTGTAAGCCGCCCAGAGACCTCTGGGTAGTGGGTGGCATATAAGCCGTAAATATAAACAAATAAATATCATAAGACAGAATCCTTTACAGCAGTGGTGTCCAAACTTTGGCCCTCCAGATGTTTTGGACCACAACTCCCACAGTCCTTTGTCATTGGTAATCTAGGCTTGGAATTCTGGGAGTTGCGGTCCAAAACATCAGGAGGGCCGAAGTTTGGGTACCCCATGCTTTACAGCATCCTCAAAAAAGTCACCTGAGGCCAACACTCTTGGGGTGTTCAGTTCCTCAACAACATGGCAGAACCCCAACCTGCAGCCTTTTAACTGACCTCTTCTTCTGAGCCTGTGGTGTTGGGGTCAAAACCACACGCCACCCCATACGGAGCTGGATACATCTCGGACCATCCTTCACTGGTGCAGTCTCTGCTCACGTTCCCTTGAAGGGGAATAAATTGAAAAGCCGGTAAAGATTTGATGCTTGCATCTGTTTGTAGAGACTCTGGAAGCGTTCATACAAGGGACATCAAGCGTTGGATATTTGTTAGATTCTCAGTGCTTTTTTTTGGTCATCAGCATAAACATGGATTCCTTTCAAACGATACAGGGATAAACTGGACATTTGAGCACACAAAGAGCTGTTACTAACACACATCTCCAGTCCACCCTGCTTCCTCGTTGTAACAATCAGGTATGCCTGGAACTGTGCAGGATGGCTTAGTGGTGTAGGTCAGGCCTGCACAACAGGTAGGTCGCGGGCTAGCAGTAGCTTGCAAAGCGTTCAAAAGTAGCCTGCCGGCCACCAATAAAAAGTGAGGGGATAAATTATCCACCCCTCCCTCCCCCATCCCAAGGACCACCACTTCCCCAGCAAAGTTATGGGTCTGCCAGCCCACTGTCTCAGCTGAGCGGGGCAGTTCAAGGGCCATGGCGGGGTCCCCTGCTCCCCCCAACTGTCCAGATGATCGAGCGGGTGCAAGGGAAGCGTGTGCATGGTCAGCCCTCCCATAGGAATGCATTGAAAATCAATCAATCCGTTCCGGAGGGAACGGATTTCAATGCATTCCTATGGGAAACCGCTGCTCTACTTACAATTTTTTTTTTTACTTACAAGCATGTGCTTGGAATGGATAAAATCCGTAGGTCAAGTTATTAGTGTTAGCCCTCATGCACTTTGGGCCAGAAAAAAGTAGACCTCGGCCTGTTGAAAGTTGGACAGCCGTGGTGTAGGTAAACTGGCTGGGGATCCAGAGGTTGGGAGTTCAATTCCCTCCTGGGAGAAGAGCCAGCCCGGGGGTGGGGGGCTTGGACACAAGCTGTACAATCCCATGGGTTCCCCCCAGAAGAAGGGCTTGGAAAACACAGAGGAACAGCAAAAGAGGGGGTCACTGCTGCCCCCTATCCAGCCTCCATCACCTGAGGCACGTGCTTCATTCTCCTTAAAAGAAAGGGCTGGTTGTAGGGCAGCCTCTTGCGTAATCCCAAATAGAGGAACTGGACTCACTTGGGATCCTTTGCCGTCTCTCCCAAACACAAGGGCTCGATCCATTCTGCATCTCCCTCAGCTCTCCCCCATAGTTCTATCGAAAGAGCTGCAAGGCATTTGTCTCCGGTGGTGCAACGTCCTTTGAAACTATAGTTGCCTGGTACTGAATCAGACCTTTGGCCCTTCTGGCCTCAATTGGGTCACTCCTGACAGGCAGCAAAAGGCCCTTCAGAGTCTCAGGCTGGATTCTTTCCGACTCCTATCTAGAGATTGGTCATATTCCCTGACGGTCTCCTATCCAAAGTACTAACCAGATGTTTGTTTGTTTGAATTTTTACTCCACCTTTCTCCTTGAAAAGGACCCAAGTCTGCTCATCTTCTGGTAGCAGTCAATAGCACATAAATCTGGATTAGGGATGGGCATTTAGTTTCGGAACCAGTAGGTTACGAAACGAACCACGTGAGCCCAGGTGGTCCTTGGAACTGGCTTATCCACACAGATCCAATTGCTTTACCTTTTTCTGTCTCACGCAGGGTTAAAATCCAACGAGGAAGCATGCTGTGACATCATCTATGCTAGATCTGTGATGCTGGCCAATCAGGAGCTGGCCAATCATCCCGCCTCCCTCTCTGATTGGCCAGCAGCATGAAGCAGGAAAGATGACATTGCAGCATGCTTCAGCATTGCATTTTAACCCTGCGCGAGACAGAGAAAGGTAAAGCAATTGGATCTGCGTGTATAAGCCGGTTCCGAGGACCACCTGGGTTCGCATGGTTCGTTTCATTACCCACTGGTTCTGAAACGAAATGCCCATCCCTAGTCTGGATCTCAAGGCACTAATGGTTTCTCCTTGGAAGCTCTATGAAACCCCCCAAGAAATAAGATGTCATCGCACCCTGCGATACCAATCTTTCTCTGATATCTTTTGTTACTGCACAGTGGGAACTGGGATGCTAGCGTGCCGAGTCCTGCTACGCCATTCCATCTGTTTGTGTTGACCATCTGATTTGAGAGGATCCGCAGCCTACCTTTCTCTGACACAGGTGTGCATCACAATGGCTAACACTTGCAAACACTGTCCAACCCACTGTGCAGGCACAAGGCGTTTGGATTCCTCCATTCTGGAAGGATATTCAGGAACTCAGGTACAAACTACCTGCGTTTTGTCTGCGTAGAAGGAAAACACTTGCCCAACGAGCTGAGGGCTTCGTCTCCTTCCTCGTCTGGCCCATCAGTGCTGGTACACCTATCGCAACTATCAAGTGTCAGCTGTTCCGTGTCACTCAAGGTGTATCCCCTCATTTCTGATTTTCGTTACCTCCTTTATTGCACCTGCTGACTGGTCATGTCCTGCATGTTAAGAGTTACTGCAAAACTTCTTTTAAGAGGTTTTGGCTGGGAGGGCGTTGCAGCAACTGTCAATCAATCCTGCAGCAGCCAATTGTTGCCTCTTTGCTCCAGAATTCCTGAGGGAGGCACGCCCCTTTATTCGAGTCTCTTTTCCCTTTCCTTTTTAAGCCAGACGGTTACGATCTGTATGTTGTCAGTGTTCTGTAGAAATGGGCACAAACTCCTGAGTTAGTGGTTCATGGTGGTTTAGCTTTTAAACAAACAGCGGTCTGGGAGTTTTGAGTTCGTGGTCCCACCAGCGTTCTCTGCCTATATAAATTTAATGCATTTTTTTTCTGGGCGGTCACGTGGTTTTTAATACACAGTTAGTGTCCTCTCTTCTGCATCGTATTTTCCTATTCTGGTTCCGTCTCTACCTGTCTACTTCGTATTTTTCCACAGGAAGCTGTCAAAAAAGGGGAACAACTGATTTTACGGCGTAATTTCTGTGTCCTATCGTGGTTACAGAAGCAAATAAGTAAGCATTTTCGAGTGAAGTTTCTAAATCCAGCCCCTAGCAGTGGTTACTGAAGCTTCACTGAAACTGCTGTTCAAGGGGCGTGGTCAGCCAGGACTGGAATTTACTTCTCTTCGCGGTTAGGATGCAATCTTTTTATGCGTAGTTAGCCAAAGGGAAACTACGGAGAAAACGCAGGTAGATCTGACAGGTGGATGTCTAGATTTCTCTCGAATGCCTCCAGTGCTGGCGTGCTTGCCGCCTCCCCTAGGTTAATAAGTTCCATTGTCCTGATATTCAGCCTAAATGTGGCTTGCTATACCTTGGACCCATTGCTACGTATCCTGCATGGCGGGAGGACAATTCCTGCCTGTCTTCTTTTTGCATGGTGTTAACCCCTTATTTTTCATGGGGTTGTTCTCTTATCAAGGACCAACTGCTTCCCACTTTTTTTTTGGAGGGGGGGTTAACAACTCCCAGAATCCTTTTGACGCCGCACCAAATTTCCACGGCTCTCTTTGTCCTTTGGCTGTTCGTGCTTGGAAATTTAGTGCTCGCTTCCCTTGGCTCTGCTCCGCATCGAAATGTTTACATATTCAGCAGGAATACGAAAGCCAGAGTCCCAAATCCATCATTTTCACTCCTTAGAAGCAGCTGAAATATGAGGCGAGGCTGGAGGCGAAAAGCGGGAAGAAAAGTTTATATTTGTTGCTGAGTTCCTGAGAGCTGGTGTGATGGATTTTGTGGAGCTGAGAAGCAGAAAAAGAATGAACGGACCTGGAGGGAAATTCCTCTCTTTTGTCCACCATCCAAAATGCGGATGGAAAGGCACAGACAACGATCAATCTCGGAACAAAGGCTCAAGGCCAAGGAGTGAGTGTAAAAAATGTTGATTTCTCAGAAATATCTCCATTTGAGAGTTCGCGATTCCCTGTGTAAAATGGGAGCCAAAGAGTTCTTCAGTCATCACCATCATCAATAGTTATGCTTATTCCTTTCAATTCCTCCGGGATGCTCTTCTTGTGTCCCCTTCCTCTCACAACAACCCTGCCAGGTAGGTCACCATGAGAGAGAAAGCTAGCGGGCCAAGATCACTCACTGACTTGCGAGGCTGGAACTCAGTCTTCAGCACTCTAACCACTACACCACACTGGCTCTTTGATCAAACACAGGAGCACAGTGAAAAGGTGAAAGTTGTCAGACTTTCTGAGCCGCAAGGACTAGGATATCACCCTCTCATTCCCCTCAAGGTTTCCCTCTTCCCTCTGAGCTTGGCTCCCATCCTCCCCATAGCTAGGAGGATTGGTCTAGAGTGCACGATTAAGAGCCATTAACTTTACAAAAGACCTGCTTCTAATTTCCTACCTACCTGTACTTTTGGAGTCTCCCTACAGAGGAGGGATTGGCTGTGCAGACTGACACGAGGAGCGCCTGAACTGGCAAGTATACCACTATACCACTGATTGTATGAATTGAGGAAGAGTGCCCAAGGGACCAGCTGAGCCAGTCTGTTGCCAAAAAAGGAACACAGAGTTTTGTAGGTCCCTCCACATGGTTCGGCACACTGGGCACAGAGAGGCAATGGCCAAGAGAGGAAATCGCACATAGAAATATTTTTAGGGAGAGCTCTGGTTTGTCCTTCCGAGGACACATTTTCAGGGTTTCCCCCACTGGTATGCGAGGAGCTCAACCCTATCCATCCTGAAAGAAATCAACCCCGAATGTTCACTGGAAGGACAGATTTTGAAGCTGAGGCTCCAGGACTTTGGCCACCTCATGAGGGGAGAGGAGTCCTTGGAAAAGGCCCTGATGTTGGGAAAGATGGAAGGCAAAAGGAAAAGAGGACGGCAGAGAATGAGATGGTTGGACGGTGTCATCGATGCAACCAATATGGATTTGACCAAGCTCTGGGAGGTAGTGGAAGACAGGAGGGCCTGGCGAGCTCTGGTCCATGGGGTCACGCAGAGTCGGAAAGAGGCACATCAAAGGGCGAGGCTGCAACCACTAGGTAATATAACTTTAATTCATTCTGGTTACAATTGGCAAACCTAGAGGTCTTACAAAAAATTGTTTTACCCCAATCCCCGAATGAAGCACATGGGTCTCTTTTATCAACCCCTTTCTCCCCCCACCTCCTGGCCTAAAGGGATTTGTATGTCTCATAGTGCCAAATGGAGCTGGATTAAGGAGTAGGGGTGATATAAGACCCATGTTCCTTTGTTTGAAGAACAAGGGTGTGACTTAAGAAGCAGCTTTTTACAACTGCCCACATTGCCTCCAACAAGACTACAGCCCTGGCTGAAACATCACCTAGCCATGGACTTTAAGAACAACATAAGAACTTTAATAGTAAACTCCTGGTAAAGTACTTTTTTTACCATGTCTGAACTTCTGGGACCGGCTTTGAAGAAGGGTGATTGACTGCACTCGAAAGCTTGCGATGTTCTTTTTATTTTCTTTTTAATATAAAGGTATCGCCTGTAACCTATTTTTGCGACTGAATGAATGAACAACAACCCACCCCCTCCGGTGGAAATATTAGGGGAAACAAAGTGTTTTCCACTTTGGAATGATGTTTGCCATAGAGAAAGCCGCAGGTTTGGGCCCAACTGAAGTAAAATGTTTTTGGAGTGACCCTCAAGCTGCAAGGAAGATAGCTTCTCTTTGTTTACTGGCTTGCATCCTGGAAAAATATATATAAGTGAGAAAGAGCGAGAGACAGAGAGAGACAGAGGCTTGGAAGAATGGTTTGGTATGCACAGGATCTGTGTAACAGCCGAGCTCTCCCGTGATGGGAACAGCTAATAAGAGGGAACAGTACAGTTCTCCTCCCTGTGTCTGGCAAGAGTAGGGATGTAAATCTTCCCTCCTTTTTTCCCTTTCATCCAAAGACAAGAAATCAGAAGGGGCTTCTTCTCACCCTGCCAGATGGCCGGGCTGCTCCGTGACCGCCGCCCCCTCACCCCAGTTCACAAGAAGAGAAGGGCTTTTTATTTTTGTAAACCGAGGCAAAGCCGGCCTGCAATGCAAGCAGCCTCTTCAACCCAAATTCACCCTCGTGGCCCCAAAGGAAGATCCGCGATGTGCTTTCAGTGACGTGTGTATTGTGTCCACGTGTGCTTTGTCGCTTATGGGGACGGCCCACGAGTTGTGCAGTCCAGGCAGTCTGCCCAAATGACCGGGGACCTTGATTGAGGATGATGATAAAAAGGCAGCGGTATTTGTCACACTTCGCCTGGAGGTGAGCGACCTTGCTCGGTTTGGAGATTCCTTACCCTGGGACAGGAATGCCGTTGCAGGCTTAAAACTAACGCATCACAGGCAGTGCCCGTTCATGGAGAAGTCTGATTCAGCCAGGGGGGCACATGCCTTAGTTACATCCCTGATGGATTACTGTAACACGCCCTACATGGGGCTGCCTTTGGAAAGTGCTGAGAAATGTCAAAGGGTCCATCATGCAGCAGCCAGGCTAATACCTGGGGCTGGTCACAGAGATCACATCATCCCCCTGTCACAGGATGATGAACGAGGGGTCTTCCAGGGGGTGTTTGGTTACATTTCTCCTCATCCGTTGCCAAAGTAGCCAATGGTGAGGGAGGATGGGAGTTGTAGTCTAAGAACATCTGGAGACCACACTTGGCTCCCCATGGGGCTGAGATACCTGAGCAGCACAAATGGACCTCTTTGCACCATGAGTGAGTTCACTAATATGGGTTCACAGCCCAATTTTAGATTCACAAAAGGATGAGATGCACCTGAACTTCACTATGGGGTGATGTGTAAGTAAGTAAGTAAGTAAGTAAGTAAGTAAGTAAGTAAGTAAGTAAGTAAGTCAGGCATGTCCAAACTTCGGCCCTCCAGATGTTTTGGACCGCAACTCCCACAGTCCTTTGTCATTGGCAATCCAAACTTAGAATTCTGGGAATTGTGGTCCAAAACATCAGGAGGGCCAAAGTTTGGACATGCCTGAAGTAAGTATTGGACAAAGAAACACATTCAGATTTAAACAAACACCTACCTGTTTTAAACTAACTAACTAACTAACTAACTAACTAACTAACTAACTAACTAACTAACTAACTAACTAACTAACTGCCCAGCTACCATATTTATGGTTACTTAATTTCATGAGCAGGTGACCCTAAATTCGAGAATATGGGAGCTTGGTTGACCAGCACCATATAAACGTTTGAATGATGTTTGATTGATTAAAAGCTACTCCAGATGGGCATAAGGTAAGAGGTTGGTTAACCTCCGGTTTTCCATCATCCAGAGCCAACGCCCTCAGGGGCGAGGCCCAATGGGAGCTGTAGTCCAATATCCCGGGTAGGGCCACGCAGTTCCCAGCCATCTCTAGTTCAGAGCAGAGTTGTTTTTCCAGGATGGAGAGATGTCAAAGTGACGAAGCAGATGCAGGTCTGAGCAGGGGAGGGGGAAGATGGAAGGAATGTGAGAGAAGGAAAAAGGAGGAGGAGACAAAAGGACCCAGGACCAAAAGTCAACGGGTTAACCTGTCTGCAAAAGAACATACATAGAGAGCCAAGTGATTTATTGGTGTTTTCACAGAGAGCCGGAAAAGGAAGGGGGCTGAGCACTCAGCCCAGCCCCGGGGAAAGCGAAAAGGGTAGGAAATTGACAGTGAGATGGAAGACGACAACGCCGCAAGCTCAGCATGAGTGTAATTCAGTTAATGCTGAATCTTGCTCGATTCTGCACAGGCCCGAGTGTTGAACCTGGAAACCTCCCCTTCCACAGCCTGGCAGCCCGAGGGTGCGGGATGGAGAGAAAAATTGTCTGGCTTGCATTTTAATTTGAATCGACCTACTTCACCGTTCCCAAGCGAAGATGTGAATTGGGGCAAACATATCCTTGTTCTCTCTCTCTCTCTCTCTCTCTCTCTCTCTCTCTCTCTCTCTCTCTCTTTCTCTCTCTCTCTTGCACTTCTTTGAATTTCGCCATGCATTTCTTTTTTACCAAATTATAGGCTCAAAATGTGTACAGAAGGGGAAGAACGGCATGAACTGTCAGGGAAACTCCATACAAAGAAGATACATCTTAAAGGAATTTATTTCACCATCATCACCATCATCACATGCTGTCAAGTCAACTCTAAGGGCCTTTTCACACGACCCCTAAAATCCGCGGCAAATGGCTCCCTGATCCGGAGGTTAAAATTGTTTCCCCACCTGCTCCAGAGTTTACAAAAAATTAAGTGCGACCACGCCCACCTAAGCACGTCCCAGCGCACTTTTCAAGTACCTGCTCTCCGGGGGTGAAAAATTCCTGATGCGGATGTAACGTAGTGAGTGCCGGGCTCTCCTCGCTTCTGTTTGTTGTTGTTTTGCCCCCCGCCCCTTTAAGAGATATTAATGCCGCCGGGAGCAGAGCGAGACGGCAGAACGGAGGTGAGCTGGCATTCTTTCCTTCCTTTTTTTTCTCCCTCCCCTCACGCAGACAGCAGTCAGGAGTGCGGAGGGGGTGGGAACACAGGAACAGCGACAAACCCCCAAGATCTCTGGTCCGAATTTAAGTGGCCAGCGGATCTTAGGGGTCGTGTGAAAAGGCTCTATGGTATGGTGTCCCTCTTTGGGGTTTTTGAACCAGGGAATACATGGTCGTGGTTTCTCTTTCCCTTCTTCCAGGGGTGCCCTGGGACAACCGTGCAGCTTGCCCAAGGCCACCCAGGCTGGCTCTTTTCCCTGGAGGCCCTGGAGTGAGAATCAAATCACTCAAACTCCGGCTCTGTGACAAGACGATTCGTTGAGATATCCAGGCCAGAAAAAATGGGAGAATTTTTCACCTTGTAAAATTTCACAATGCAACGAAGGCACATGCATCCCGGAATCATGACAGGAGGTCCGAGCAAGAATCACATTTAAGACAAT